>JAFIRS010001251.1:0-380000 GCA_018342105.1 Gonioctena quinquepunctata | reverse complement strand
ATTGAATCCTTTATGTGAAGAAAACCGTTTAATTCGATTTTTCTATTCATTCCACTTCACAAGGCACTTATCTTTCACTATATGCTAGACGGGCTTGCCATCCTACTGAGAAGGAATCTTTATTTAGAAACCTATCGAGGTGGGAGATTTTCGAGTGTTTCTTTCGTCACTAGGTACCGCCAGTTAAAGTTTATCTTTTCCGGCGTACCTATAGGTGTTACAAGCTCGATGATGGTTTGTTTACGTTGTGTCTCACTTCAGCCAGAGTTCTTTGGACCTTTGGCTGGTTGACTACTCCGTACTGATGAGGGCCAAGAAGCCTGAAACCGGTATGCGGATTGTTAGGTGAACACGACATAAATTAAACATAATCGAGCTTATGAGAAAGAAACATTTGCATTCAATGTCCATTGATATTATATGGAAGTATGCATGGATTTTCAGGTGAATATCATTCAACGTTCTGCGTGGTATTTGCCAGGAAAGTAGTTGTTTTTCACCTGAGATCTACCATTTTCTGGTTCAATTTTATATTGAATCCTTTATGTGAAGAAAACCGTTTAATTCGATTTTTCTATAATCGGGACTGTCAATTTGTTTAGATAATTCTACGTTGGATTCTTTGGGTTGCGAAGTGCAAATAATAGAAAAAATAGTTGGTGTCAATTTTATATTTTTCCAAAATCGGCCTGGAAATTGGAGCAAAGAAAGAAACCTCATATTACGATTTCACTGAATCAATTTTATTTGCGCGATATTATGAGTTCACACGCTTGGAAACGTTTTATGACAAGGAGGAACAATATAGTCTCACCAAATCAACCAATAATGGAAAAGTAACTGAAATGAATCCAGCTTAACTCAACAACAACAACGCAGGACTTACATTCAAAGATGTTTTGTAGGATGTTCATTTCACTGCGGATTGCCTGATATTATGGGCTTGCTTGTATTAAATAACTTTGGCCGTTAATTCTCTGTTCTTCAATATTTCTCAAATGTGCTGAAGCTGATTCATTACCTTTCATCACAGCTTGAGGTTGGAAAGATATGTTTTATGCTTTCAAATCCTGTTCTCATTATAAAATCCATTTGTTTAACTTACAAATATTATAAATTGCTCTCAGATATCGACAATGTTTCATATTTTTTCCCTTGATTTTGATAGAAATTAACAAAACATGGCTTATCATCTAACTGTCAAATAATTCCCGAGTCCCGAAATGTCACACATGTCGTGCACATAGCCAATATACTTATCACAGAATGGAGTACATAACAAATAATAGTAAACATTAAAATAGTATAAGGGTACAAATAGTAATAAGATAGATACTACGGTAAAAACTGGATAATCAAATCATGTGTATAAGGTAGTAAACATAGAACAAGACAGTTTAAAAGCTCCTTGTTTAGTCGATATGAAACTGAGAGAGCCAGCTAAAAGCTTTCGTCATAATATTCTTGCAAACTATAATAGGGTCTATCAGAAAGAAGTTTTTTGACTGCCTTCCTAGCTGAATTGGTAGTCATTCAGATTAGCAGATCTAACGTACAGGGGTAGATGATTGTATATTTTCCCACCATTGTAAAATATGGAGTCTTTGGTGATATTTTTGGTTGGCATTGGGAGTTTCAGAGTGTGGCTGCTATTCCGAGTGTTATAATGGGAAGATGTCACAGCAAAGTTCATTATATGCTTATTTATTAAACAACAGATTCCAATATAAATAGTGCAGTAGGTAACCGTTATAATATTATTGTTTATGAAGAAGGTTCTACAAGAATCTCTTGATTTGAGGTCACCTATATACCTTATAGCCCTTTTTTGTAATATCAGTAGACTTTCAAATAAAGTTGGACTGCATGCTCCCCAAAACGGTATTCCGTACCGTAACTGAGAGTAGTGCAAAGTAAGCCATTTGGGGGATCTTAAACCCTAATTCTTAAAAAATCACCCTAATAGCATAACATCCTGAGGAAATTTTACCATGATCCTAAAATTTTAAATTCTGGTCAATGAACATTCCTAGAAATATTTGTTCAATGTAAAAAGAATATAAAGTGATATAATGATACTTATATATCACATAAATACCTGCTGTTTGTTTTGCAATTTATCTGTACATTTTGCTTTTCTGAAACCTTATACCATTTTCTAGTCGACGCAGATGTCTCAAGAGTTCAGCAGTGGAGCTTTTCTATTGTCATAAGTATGTTGCCAACAATTCATTTAATTTGCACAACCTATAAAAAAATATAGAAATCAAAATTCATGAATAAACTTAGATCTCAAGTAGACAAAAATAATATTCAAGTTGGAACATCCTGTATGCTGAAATCAAATCAGAAGGAAACATGACAGCGACATGTCAAAACATTTTGATAAAATATAAAATGTTGAGTACCTACAGAAAATTGTCAAATATGAATTTTAGCTAACTCTGTATATATTATGTAAGGTATAGAAATGTAAATTGTATATAAAATCCATAGCATAGTTTAGAATGAGGAAATGTGTCATAGAAAGTGAGTAAAAACCTAAAATTTGTGAGAAAAAACAAAAAGTGATGGTTGCCAGGAAGAAAAATAACGAGGATTCAGGAGATAAAAAATTATGTTTGGAAGAAAGCCGTAACAAATTTTGCTCTTTTAAAACTAGAATAATACACCAACAACAGAAGTGTAACAGCTATTCGATAATCAATGCCCAAATCAAGAAACCAACACTCACCTTCAGAATACAGCAAAATTCCCTGAATCAGTGAAACTGCAACTTTCTATAGCCACAGAATACGCCAGGATTCACGAGAATACTCAAGAGAGACGAATAACAGCCACTTTTTAAACCAAAACTAAACAAAGTGAGCGTATTCGTGTCAGATACTTCTTTCGGGTACTTTTGATGACTTTTATCCACTAATTTGAACGTTATTTCTTATTCATGCTCATAAACTTAGTATAACCCACAAGCAATTGATATTTGCTAGTTACTTTATTGTGCATGAGCAAAGGTTTTGACATTTCTATTTCACTGGTTGTTAACAATATTAAAATTAAGATAGATTTCGCACTCTAGGTATATTTAAGGATTCGTTTTGAATAAAAGATCATTTGACTATATTCTGGACTCGTTATTTATCTTTTGATCATATTTTAACCTATATTTCCACAAAATAGTATATTGACTTCAAGCAAACAACTAGATGGCACCACTGAATCCGGCTTCGAGAGGGAGTAATATAATGTTTCCATAGGCGTACTGACTGAGCTGGGATAAGATAAAAGAATACAGGTAAAAGAGTATTTGAAAAAGAGTAAGCAACATAGCCGGATATTCTATTACTGTTATAATAGGTATTCCTTTTAAAAAAATTCGAATAAAAATAAATCAATTAATCAAACTTATCATGACAAAAGACAAATATTTTATTATGATGACTAGTTATTAAAAAAAATGATAATAACAATTAAAAATAATAGAAATCAAAATACTAGCAATAATACTCATCATAATAATATATATTTATATATAATTTGAATTGAATTTGAATTTGGTCAAACGCGTTAATTTTCAATGGAAATAAAATCTCTGAAATTTTGTGTAGTTATAGATTTCAACTGTAGAAATTGCGTAAAATTATTGCTAGAAGTCTAGGTCGGGTTAAACGTTGCCGTTAAAGTTGTAAGAACATTGTTCAAATTTTAATGACAATCTGCAGTGCTGGAGATTTCGTTTTTATATTATTTACGGCTTATGAAAGCTGTACATAATTTGCTAGAGGGCAAAATTATGGCTACGTAGGTATATACAAAATGATAATATCGATGAAGCGGTACAATAAAACTTTTTTTATGCAATGTTGGCAATTTTTTTTTGTATTATTGAAAATGAATTATGAATCAATTACGAGTAGACAAAACAGTTGATAAGTATAAATATAATATATATGAGGGGTTGTGAGGGTGAATGTTCTGAGGTGATATATTTTGGTGACTTGTAGAAGTTTTGTGGTTGATTTGAGTGTAATAAAAAATAAAAAAATAAAAATTGCGTCACCCAGCTCGGGATCGAACCCAGGTCCTTGCACTTTGAAAGCGAGCGTTCATTCAAATAAAATACGAGGCCTTGATGATTTTAAAAGGGTTTGGAGTTATCTGAGCGCCGGGCGGCGCTCTGGAAGAATCTTTGACCAGTCGCCCCCGCCTGGGGATCCCCGGGACTGACTTCTGCCTGCAGAGCTACACACTTATCAGAAGGTAAGGAAGGTTTTTATGTGAAAATTTCACTTGTAGGTACCTTATCATTTTTTATTTACGTAGCTAGGCTCTCCCAAGTAGCATTTTAAGTGGACGGAACGTAGCGGCCACGATTCTGGAAATTTTTGAAGTGTATGAATACAATCACTGCCAAGTAATATACACGGTTCTATCAAACAGCGGCTACCAAAATGGGGAATACTTTTTTGGTAGCTGCTACGTTCCGATCTACGTTCCTGGATCTCAGATAGCCACATTCCAACCACGTTGTGGTCACCTGGCAAAAACGTGGATATGTAGTGGCCGACACTAGACACGTTAAACAACTGACTGCGTTTGTGAAAATAATATGTAGCTCGATCTCTGTTCAGCAACATATTTTTGTGATAAATGTTTCTCATTCTTCCATTTTGCTTGATTGATTTCTAACACTCGATCAACTATAAAAATATACAACATATAAACATACAAACGCGTCAGTGAGCATATTGAATTTGGATACTTCTGATCGGGATAAAATTAAAACGATTGAAAGTTTTATGTGAATTATGGGTATTGTAGCTCGATTGTAAGCACGCTCCATCTGAATACACTTTATTTGAGGAAAACATTATAATTTTGGAAATAATTCGCCTCTGAAATTATGTACTTAAATCCCTCAAACATTGTTTTATCAATCTTGGTTAGTTGAACCAAATACTTAGGTAACAAATTACTACGTTTGATGCAGTGCTGATGACAAATAAATCTTTATTGAATATTTCGATCATTTCTCTAATAATGGCGACCCAGCATATTCCTGTAAATATGGCGGCTTTTGGAGAATATAACTTTAAAGTGGCAGAAAGTGTAAATATACCACTTTGAAGCTCCTCCCATCATAAAGTGCCCAGTGGAACTAATTATTGACTTGTCCACCACTGGAAAGTGGCACCCACGTCGCAGGCCCATGACTCACCACTTCAAAGTTATAACCTATAAATTACAATAGGTCTAATACCCTTGAAAGGGGCGAACACGTCGTGCTATTATAACCTGCCACTTCAAAGTGATAACCTCGAAATTGCCGGTACATGTTCATTAATTGATAAAAAAGGACATGCAGCAAGTGTAGTGGATTTATGCAGATATAATCAACAATTATCAAGTATCAAGTAACAATGATCAATTAACAAGTAATGACAATGATGGCATTTGTGCAAACAGAATTAACAATTGAAGTATAATTATTAAGCAGGAGCACAAGTCAGAGATCCGATCTATTTAAATTACCCTTTTTATACAAAATCAAGAAAAATTGTCTACTGAAAACGCATAACCCATTTTATTTTGAATGAATATCATTCACGTTTCACGTAACAGATAAAACGAACTTTTTGTAACCACAAATAATTTGAGAAAAGTTAGGTTAGTTTCCGTCATCGCACGGACCAATCCACGGTCACTTCAAAATCAAGGAAAATTGTCTATTGAAAACGCATAACCCATTTCATATTGAATAAATATCATACAAGTTTCACGTAACAGGTTAAACAAACTTTTTGTAAGCCACAATAAAATAATTTTAGAAAACTTGGGTAAGCTTTCGTCATCGCGCAGAATGGTAAATTTTGAAGGTTATTGTGATTTGTAGTAACTTTTATTAAATGCGAACTGTGGATATCACTTATGGAGATAGCAAGAACGTGGCAACCATCACCACATATGTCACAATCAAGTGCCTGCCACATTGAAGGTTTTATGGAAGTTACCAAAACGTCATCGAAACTATCATACTCTCTTGAAAGTGACTGTGACTTCTTAGTGATATTTGAGTAGTACAGGATGGTTACCGCAACGGTTATTTTCCACTTTTAAGTTTGAAAACCTTTAAAGTGATTTGCTCAGTGGCCATAATGTTTCAGACACCTCAAATGAAACTAATGAGTTATAGAACTGTGGAGTGGCTACCATATATGGGAATTGCGTGACTACAACCATACACACATACAATTTTAGTTATTCTTACTGTATAGTGGTACATTTAGTGGTGATAACGTGATAACCACTGAGTCGAAGTTGCAGTATCAGTTTCCGTCACTATAATGCTGCTTGGGCTTAGACTACATCAACTTCTTCAAAATACGTGACCGCCAAGAATTTTTCAACGCTATCAACATTGTAAATATAAAGAGTACTATGCTTTTTGTAGGTCAAAATAGAAATAATGATTTTTACTGTCGCGAAAATAATGGATTTAAAAAAACTTTTTTTTTTATAACCGACCGCCGGGTTTTTTTGTTGTTTTTGGGTTAAGGAAGCTTGTTTATTTACAATTTTTTTTTCAAACCTGCGAATTGTCGCTAAACTGCATTTTTACCATTTTTTGTTGATCAAGTTTCCTATAGAATTGTACAAATTCTTCATTAGCCCCTTTGAAATTTGCAGCGTTGTCCGAATATAATGGGTGCGATATACCATTCTCCTTATAGACATCAACAGTGAGCCAGTATCAGCTTAATCCCTTTTCAATTCATGAAACTCACACGTGAGTTCAGTAAACTAAGTTCAAACGTCCCGTCCTACTAAATTGATTTATCGTAAATCCACTATCGTCCTCGATATGCCCACGCATTTCGCCGAGCGATAGGTATAATCATTCATCGATATCATGTACTCATTATCCAAAAACTAATACAAATATTATCGTAACCAAAGTGGACAACAATTGAACGAGCCGAGCGTTGCGCAACCGCGTGCTAAAGACACGATTTTTAACGCGCCAACAAACTGTTGACACTGTTCTCAGTTTCTCGGGAAAATTTAAAGCTCCAAGTTGCTCTGCACAGTAGCAAAGAACAAATAATATCAATTTCGCGTAGCATGCTGTGAAATCATCTCACCCTTTTTTGTTCCGCTGCTTGGTACGTCCGATGTGATAATTCATAACTTCTAGTTGTTTTCGATCAAACAGCGTTTTTGGATTGGGTAAAGTTGAACGTCAAATTTGTTGTGGTCAGTACTTTTTTTGGAGATCGGACTGGTGAGTTTTCTTAACTGTAACTGTAATTTTATAATTTATCAGATTTTTCGGTATGATTTCATGGAGCTGGAAAATGAATCATATCAGAATATGAAGTTATATGAAAGTGTAGGAATGATAAAGTAACTACCTACTTATAGTTGACCATAAACGTAACTCCAGGTAGGTATAGTACCTACATACACGAAAACTTATATAGTGATTTGTCTTTGCTATACTCTCTAAAAAAATTCCGCTCTGAGGAATAAGAAAGTGAGTTAAGTATCAGTATTTTTTTAGTTGAGCTTGATACTATTCGACATATGATTTAAAACATGATTTAAAGGGCTGATTGAAAATCAAGTCAAATTCCAATTAAAAACGATACCAAATAAAAGTGAGTTTGTACAGCACGTAAAATAAAATAAGAAATAAAATAAAGTAAAATAAGAAATAATAATTTTCAGAGTGTTTATAGAGCGAGTAAATTAATGTCAATCGAAATTTGGGATTTTATGTTGAGGTTACCTCAATTTCAATGATGTAGGTATACTTGTAAAATTGGTCCCTGTTATTGTTTATTAAATAAAAAATAAGCTACTGTTGACAACAATAACAATATTATGAAATTTTCGTCATCTAAAGACATTATTGGCCAAAAAACGAAATTTAAAAAAATGGCACTGAACACACCATTTTCCAGTTATGAAAACAAAAACATATAGGTACTAGGACTGAATAGCTATTATATCATGTCCATCTATCATCAACTTTCGTCAATTTGTCAAAATTTTTCAGTATGTACATGTATGTGCCTAACAACTAGTTAATGTAAAATAAAATAAAAGATAAAAGTTAACCATCTTTTATTTTACTTCTTATTTTATTTCTGTATAAACTTGTTATGGATGTTGTGTAGTTTTAACTTTTTAAATTACTTTATTTTATTTCTTATTTTATTTTACTTGCTGTATAAACTCACTATAAAATGCAATAATTTATAAAAGTTTGGAAAATCCTTTTATCTAAAGTCAGTTGAATAATAATGATAATAATGACTTTATTCACTCAGTAAATACAAATACAAAAAATCGGATATTAATGGTAGAAGTGAATAATGCCTTTCAGCGATAAGTGCAAGCACTTGTTTCGCGAAGAAAATATCAAATGTTTAAAAATAAAAAAAATAATATATAAAAAAACAATAAAAAAATTTAGTGAAGCAAACAAAACAAAGCAAATCAGCGTCGGGTGATATAGAATGTGCCTAATAACAAATTGAACTATACTACTTACTATACTATTACATAATTATAAAATATAAAATATAAATGTAAAATTTAAAATGTAGGATATACAATATAGAAAAAATGTAAGATAGAAAGTGATTAAAATGTACAATGTAAAATGTAAAATGCAACATGTAAAATACAAATTATGAAATGTATAATCTTAAAAAATTTATAAATGGGCAATGAAAGTGAACAGTAAATAATGAACAATAAATAATGAACAATAAATAATAAACATTAAACAATGAAAAATAAGCATTATGAAAATGAGAGTGTTCATATTTATTACTTGGTTCCGTCTACTATTCCAATTTGGATCAAATGAGGGATATTTAAAATAAAGATATAATATGTACTATTTCATTTAACTCTATCCTACTGACGTTTCTATTGAATTGTGAACGATAATTCTAGGAGTGTCCAATGTATATGTTCTCAATTTTTTTTTGAATAAGTTTCTAAGCTGGTTTTTCACTTCATTTGGGAGAATATTAAAAAGTTTTGGGGCCAAAAACTCGTTTGATCTTTGACCGATTGATTTAGTCATGAACGGAATGGGATGTAGATTTTTTTGACGTGTGTTGTATTTATGTATACGATTTTCAGTTTTATTGGTTGCATTTATAGAAGAATTCCTGCCTCAAATCAAATACTCCAGATTCTTTATATGTGAGCTCTGTTGGGTAGTCTCTTTTTTATGAATGAACTGAAAAATCTAAATAAACTAATAGGATTCGCCGATTTGATCTTACATGCTGACCATAGGCGGATAATTTTTCTTTTAGTTGAAATGTATTTTTGTAGTATCAGTTAAATGGGCAAAAAAATCGAAAGAAACATAATGTATTGGAATTTTCAATAATTTTTTGTTTTGATTTCGCATCGAATTCTTAAAAAAAATATTAATGCATATATGATAAGATCTAAGAATTAAAAAGTATCAGGAAAGTGTAGACTGAAAACAAAATGAAGAATAACAAGCTTCACTGGTTATTCAGTGTTCTGAACAATATAAATTAATCTAATTTAATATTTCAAATCGAACATATACAATATTCACTCCTAGACATTTTTTTAAATTAACTTTGCTGAAAAAGAATAGAAAATATAAATAGACATTAGAGAGAGAGAGATACAGGGCCGGAGAGATCCAGCATTGGGCCTGAGGCAGCGTATGCAGCCGGGCCCCTACCCCCTTTTCTTTTCTATTTATACCATCATTTTTTCAATACAATCCCACTGAAGGAGTTGTAACAGTAAAATAAATAAATGGAACTTTATAATTTTCAACAATACAATAAAGTTTTTGAAACAAATTCGCTTTTCCGGTAAATATAAAGTTACATGCACTCTGAATATAGGGAAAGAACTTTTCTTACGTGTTTTTGCCTCCTGGACACGAATCCGGAAGAAAAATGCGGCGGTCTCATACCGTTCCCGAGTTAGAGCACTTTTTTTTAACCTCATTTTTAAGCACCGTTTTCTTGCACAAAAATCACTCAAAATGCCTGTTTCTTTTTACCAGCATAAACAATACACCCTAAATCACTTATTTTCGGCACAACTTTGCACAAAATATCGTCGTTTTTATCGAAAAAATCCTCCTTCTTACACATAAACAAACTTCACACATTTGTCAGATGAAAGAACCCCGCACGAAAACATATGGGAAATTGGCTCTCGGTCAAATTGGCTGAAATTTCATTAGGTTATAGTAGGATGGGTCATTAGAAACAAGTGTGAGTTCAAATTATTTTGTATGTTTAGTTTGTGAGATGTAAGCGGACAAAGTTCGTAAAAACGTCGTATTGGGGTAGGATTGACAAATAAAAAAACTGTTTTTTTAGTCGAAATAAGACAAAGTAAGGACGAAAATGTATTGATCGGAACTCATAGACGTGTTCAATTATAATCTTATTGATGATAGTACATTAGGGTGTATACGGGGCATAGTCAAAAAAATGTTTTTTCCGGATTTTTTTTCCAGCACTATTTCAAAACCAACAAGTTATATTTTGTTGACATATCATAGTTTTAGTCTATTGTAGGCGAAAAAAACGTGTTTTGTTTTTTGATGACTCTGTTTGAAATATATATATATATATATATATATATATATATATATATATATTTATTTTCGAGTATACCCCTATACTGAAAACAATTGACAGATCGTTTTTGATTACAAAGAAAAGGAATTAATTGCTACTGCCCATTGAATAAAAGATAGGGTGACATTCTGACGAACTCAATTGTTCAATATTACCTTTCATTCAGATAAAGGGTGCCTTAAATTTTTTTTTAAGTCATTTACAATGTTTTTATTGAATATCTAGAAAACTGTTCCGTTAATTTGGACCATATTTACTCACAATATTTCGAAAATGTTGACTATCATATAAGTACGATAGTTTTATCAACTTTGTATGTTGCGTTTCTAAGATATGCATTTTTGAAGTTACGGTATTACGATATATGGTGTAACCTATGATTTACCAAAATTTTATGGAACCTTCCGACACATTCAATTCTATTATAACATTTTTCGAAATAAATTATATGATACTATAAACAACACAAACCACACTCAACAACAATTTGGAACTGAACAGTATAGACTAAAAAAAAAATCGAATTATAAATAACGACTTCTAACATAAAAAGTCAATTAATATTATGGAAATTATAATATAACAAATCGAAATTGAAACTAATTAGTTATACAACATTATCAACAATTTACATAATGGAACAATAACCAAAACCCAAATTCAAATAAAATTATTAATATTGTTATTGATTGGTCTATTTGCGCAATCTAAAACATTTCTCAATAGTTTATGGCTAGGGTACTTTATTGTTTCTATCTGAAATTGATATATGCGTAATCCTGAACCTGGACTATTACGCTGCCGCATATATATCCTTTAGTATTATTCCTGATGCACCTGCAAATGAACGTAATCTAGGCTTCTACTGTACCTGCAAAACTGGAGCAAGAACAGTGGGATGCTGTTCCCATATTTGCAGCGTACTTTGGTACCTAGGATATGCTCGTCATCAAGAAACAATAAAGTACCCTAGCCATGAACTATTAAACAATGTTTTAGATTGCGCAAATAGACCAATAAATAACAATATTAATAATATTATTTGAATTTAGGCTTTGTTTATTGTTTGGTTTTTGAGAGTTCAATTATGTAAATTGTTGTTTATGTTGTTTATAACTAATTGGTTTCAATTTCGATTTAGAGTTCACTACTAAAATACACTATAAGATTTTCACTACTCAAGGGTTCACTAAAGCACGACGCGTGTTTCGCTATACAATAGCTTCATCAGGTTCATTTCGATTTGTTATATTATAATTTCCATAATATTAATTGACTTTTTATGTTAGAAGTCGTTATTTATAATTCGATTTTTTTTTAGTCTATATTGTTGAGTTCCAAATTGTTGTTGAGTGTGGTTTGTGTTGTTTATAATATCAAATAATTGATTTCGAAAAGTTTTATAATAGAATTGAATGTGTCGAAAGGTTCCATAAAATTTCGTTAAATCGATAGGTTACCCCATATATCGTAATACCGTTAACTTCAAAAATGCATATCTTAGAAACGCAACATAAAAAAATGATAAAACTATCGTATATGATAGTCAATATTTTCAAAATATTGTGAGTGAAATATGGTCCAAATTAACAGAACAGTTTTCTAGATATTCAATAAAAACATTGTAAATGACCTAAAAAAAAATGTAACGCACCCTTTATCTAAATAAAAGGTAATATTGAACAATTGAGTTCATCAGAATGTTCCACTATATTTTATTCAATGGGCAATTGCAATTGATTCCTTTTTTTGTAATCAAAAACGATCTGTCAATTGTTTTCAGTATAGGGGTATACTCGAAAATTAATAAAAATATATATTTCAAACAGAGAGACTCATCAAGAAACAAAACACGTTTTTTCGCCTACAATTATGATATTATGATATCTTAACAAAATATAACTTGCTGGTTTTGAAATAGTGCTGGAAAAAATAACCTAAAAAACTATTTTTTTGACTATCCCCCTGTATACACCCTAATGTACTAACATCAATAAGATTATAACTGAACATGTTTATGAGTTTCGATCAATACATTTTCATCCTTATACTTTGTCTTATTTTGACTAAAAAACCAGTTTTTTTCTTTGTCAATCCTAACCCAATACGACGTTTCCACGAACTTTAGCTGCTTATATCTCAGAAACTAAACATACAAAATAATTTGAACTCACACTTTTTTCTAATGACCCATCCTACTATAACCTAATAAAATTTCAGCCAATTCGACCGAGAGCCAATTTTCCATATGTTTTCGTGGGGTTCTTTAGTAACTTTGCCTTATTTTTCATGTTGGTCATAAATGAATCACCGCCAACTTTCCGAATTCAAATATGAGCAATAGTTTCCCCTTCATTTATGTTTGCAATTGTTGTTGGGCACCATTTTGCATGAAAATATGGATTTAAAAAATAGGCTTAAAAAAGCCTAAGAAGCAGATTCTAAACCAAGTGAGATATTTGAAATTAAAAATAAATATTTTGTTTATTCATAAAATAGAATTTTTTCAAGTGATTTTTTATGGTTAATCCAAGATATTGTTGGTAAAGGAAGGAGAAAATATTGCTCATATTTGAATTCGAAAAGTTGGCGGTGATTCATTTATTACCAACATGAAAAATAAGGCAAAGTTACTAAATTTCATCTGACAAATGTGTGAAGTTTGTTTATTTGGAACTGTGTAAGGAGGATTTTTTTGATAAAAACGACGTTATTTTGTGCAAAGTTTTGCCGAAAATAAGTGATTTAGGGTGAATTGTTTATGCTGGTAAAAAGAAGGAGGCATTTTGAGTGATTTTTGTGCAAGAAAACGGTGCTTGAGAATAAGTTTAAAAAAATGTTCTAACTCGGGAACGGTATGAGACCGCCGCTTTTTTCTTCCGGATTCGTGTTCAGGAGGCAAAACCACGCAAGAAAAGTTTTTTCCTCATATTCAGAGTGCATGTGTACGTTGACTTTATATTTACCTGCCAAACATTAATTCATGTCTGTCTCTCAAGATTCGCTAAAATGAAGGTTTATAGTCTAGTTAACAAGTGTTTTTTAGGTCAAATTTTTTTCGCATTCTTCGAAAATTATGATTGAGGTGTCATTCGATTCGGAATGGCATGTAGATATTTTTTGAGAAAATGCTAAGGCCGCTCGCAAAAATTGCAATAGTTATAAACAATTAAGTGAAAAAAAATATGGGGTTTGGTTTTCCGCCAATATCTCAAAAACTATTCGAGATAATTCAAATTGCAAAAAAGGAGGAAATTTCCCAACAAAAAGTTTCAACTCCCGGAACTGTAGGACCAATATTTATAATTTTCCCAGAGGGTTGAAAATACGCCCGAAAACGGGTACTCCGGCTTGCGCAAGCCACGTCCGCTTCGGACCTTTAATGAATAAATATTATTTAAACTTATTAAATATGAAAATTAAAAATTGAAAAAATTCAGGCGTCTGCAGGATAGATCAATAAACAATAATCCGTGGTCCAAAAATTTTTATCGCGATTTTTCAATAAGTTATCCATTAGTTAATTAACAATTTTTTGTAGCACGAACATTAACATTGCAAGTGCGATAATTGTTAAACTATTAATTTGATAATGTTTTCCTTTCGTGGAGATATTTTTCGAAGGTCTAAGAATAGATTCCTGTTGGAAAAATTGAAAAATTGTTAATTTTCGTTTTGTTATTAACAATTTACTAAGGTGAAAAATTATAAAGCTTCATTAAACATTGAAAAACAAATATTTTTTTTCATAATATTATTATTGATCCGTTTTCTTATGATCAGAAGCTACTTAAAAATAATTTTTAATAATTTTTATCTCCTATTGTTTAAAAAATTGTTATAAACATTTATGATAATTGTTTTTAAAAAAAGTTTCTTAAAAAAATAATTTTATTCTTAAAAACTTTGTTAAATAAAATTTTTTTTACTGCTTGTTATGAAAATTAAGGATTTTTTTTTATCATCATTTACCTTGGTCTTCGATATTAAAAAAAAACGTTTATTATTTAAATTTTCATTGTTTATTTAATAAACAATTTGTTATAAACAAATAAGTTATCTCTTTGTATTTTTTTTCTTTTTCTACTCAAAAAAAACAAAAACAACCATGTATTATTAAAAAATATATATATATATTATATTTTTTATTGAACTTAAAATTTTCTGTTCTCTTTCATTTCACCACTCTGACCTGGTTTTTTATGTTTAATTTTATTATAACTTTTTAACTAATGGAGATACAAGGAAAAAATTCCAGGCTTATTTATTCTTTATTAATCAAACAACAAATTAAGCCAAAATTTGAAGCTCTCACTCAATTATTTATTTAATTCAACCATTTTTTAAAAAAAATTTTCAGAAAAAAAAATTCTAAATTTTTATAATAAACTTATTGAATTAAATAACATTTCTAATTAATTTTTAGTTACTAAATGCTTAGGCTAATAAACTTGGAGAATTTTTTTTTTCAAACTTATTTTTATTCATAATTAAAAAAAATTACCGAGCAAAACTAAAATTTATAAAATTTTGATAAATATACGTTAGATAAAAAGTTACATAAGTTGTATGGTCATAGTTATATTAGTTTATAAGATATTTAGACATAAAAGTAGAAAACATTTTGGCTTAATTTGTTGTTTAATCAATAAAGAATAAATAAGCCTGAAATTTTTTCCTTGTATCTTCATTAGTTAAAAAGTTATAATAAAATTAAATAAAAAGAAAGTGGTGAAAGAGAGCAGAAAATTTGAAGTTCAATAACAATATAAATATAATTTTTTTCTAAAAATAATACATGGTTGTTTTTGTTTTTTTGAGTAGAAAAAGAAAAAAAATACAAAGTGATAATTCATTTGTTTACAACAAATTGTTTATTAAATGAATAATGAAAATTTAAATAACAAACGTTTTTTTTTAATATCGAAGACCAAAATAAATAAAGATTTAAAAAAAAAATGGTTCCTTAATTTTCATAACAAGTGGTGAAAAAAATGTTATTTAGAAAATGCGTTTTTAAGCAGAAATTCTTTTTTTAAGAAATGTTTTTTTTTTGAAAAATCATAATTATTATCAAAGATTATGTTATACATTTTTTTTAATTATCTCATAAACAACGCATTTGTTTATAACAATTTTTTAAACAATAGGAGATAAAAATTATTAAAAATCATTTTTTAGTAGCTTTTGATCATAAGAAAACGGATCAATATTAATATTATAAAAAAAAAATTTTTTTCAATGTTTAATGAAGCTTTATAATTATTCACCTAAGTAACTTGTTAATAACAAAACGAAAATCAACAATTTTTCAATTTTTCCAACGGGAATCTATTCTTAGACCTTTGAAAAATAGCTCCACGAAAGGAAAACATTCTCAGATTAATAGTTTAACAATTATCGCACTTGCAATGTTAATGTTCGTTCTACAAAAAATTGTTAATTAACTAATGAATAACTTATGGAAAAATCGCGATAAAAATTTTTGGACCACGGATTATTGTTCATTGATCTATTCTGCAGGCGCCTGAATTTTTTCAATTTTTAATTTTCATATTTAATAAGTTTAAATAATATTTATTCATTAAAGGTCCGAAGGGGACGTGGCTTGCGCAAGCCGGAGTACCCGTTTTCGGGCGTATTTTCAACCCTCTGGGAAAATTATAAATATTGGTCCTACAGTTCCGGGAGTCGAAACTTTTTCTTAGGAAATTTCCTCCTCTTTCTGCATCTCCCTTCAAATCTCGAATAGTTTTTGAGATATTGGCGAAAAACCAAACCCCCTTTTTTTTTCACTCAATTGTTTATAACTATTGCAATTTTTGCGAGCGGCCTAAGCATTTTCTCCAAAAATATCTACATGCCATTCTGAATCGAATGACACCTCAATCATAATTTTCGGAGAATGCGAAAAAAATTTGACCTAAAAAGCACTTGTTAACTAGACTATTATGGATCTCAATAGGCATAGACTGTGGCTGCCGCTGCCCCACATGGCCCCACACGGTATTAGGTGTGGTCATTGAAAAATCATTTTTATTATGTTACATGAGGACTCCGGGCCCCATGTCCTCTCGGGCCCCGGGACATTTGCCCCCCGCCACCTAGGTTGTGAGAAAAGTGACGTTTCATAGTTTTCAGTTAACGAAAATCTTCAGTTTAAACCCGGCAATCCATTCGTTATTGTAAACGATGGAATAAGCACTAGTTAAACTTCAGTTTGAGATTGAGCTTGCGCATTGAGAATCAGGATCGACAATTGTGATGAAATTAGAAGTCTACTACAGAAAATTGATAATTCCAAAGATTGAGATTTTGTTATTTTTAATTATTGAAATCGATGACTTTGTTTTCGTGTTCGAAGAACTTTTGACAGATGATGAAAATGTTATTGATATTGTAAAAGTTCTCCGAAATGCAAGAGAATTCCAAACTATGCCAAATCACTTTGATATCTGGAACGATCTGGAATTTATAACAACGTTTCAGGATTTCTGAACAATCCGTAGAAATATTGCTCCAGCATATAGGTCATCTGTTGAAACAGCTAACAAATCAGTTATGCATTTCAATACAACCTTGAAATATTTTTAAATGTAATATTTTTTTAGGAACTGCAGTTTGAGTCCAATGAATGACACAGCTATTGTTGACACTGAGGTTTTATGCTTCGAGAAGTTACCGTAATTTCGGGTGACTTTAACTCAGCTTGGTGACTTTGGCTCATTTTGATAAATATACATTATTAATTAAAAAATTTAAATATTGCTTTTTAAAACTGTTTTTTTTGTCAGATTGATTTTTCGAGATTTTTCTATATCATATGGGTATACCGGGCGACACAGGATATCGGGCCACCCCTGTAACTTCTGCATTCGTGAACGGATTTTTCTGGAATTTGGTACAGTTATATAAGCAACCATTTCGGATTTGATCACATTACAATCCAATATGGCGGACTTCCGGTTTTTCTGGAAATGCCAGTGACTTTGTTTTTTCAAATAGAATACCCTGTATATTTTTACATATTCAAGTTCAACAGGTCAAAACAAGTCCAAATCTTTTGTCAAATGTAATTTTTTTTGAACAATTGAAATTAAAATTGTTTTTTTATTTTACCTCGTGGATAAATGAGATTTGGTCGAAGCTATTCACGATGAGTCGCAAATAACAGAAAAACAAAATTTTTTCTGAAAAATTATTTTTTGTGTCACTTACTGGTTAATCAATTCAGTCACATCACATTTTGATCAAAAATTATTTTTTTTTCAAATGAAACCCCTATGGGCCACCTCTCTAGAACATTCATTAAGGAAAAAAATTACATCATTTTTGTATTTCGGTGCAGTAACAAATTGTATACATTCAAAAATCTACAACTAGTTCATGAGTTTCCTTGCAGTTCGAATAATTTTTCAACTTAGTAAGCTGTGGAAAACAACATTTCTGAATATTGTCAACTGATTGTGTAAGTTATACTTATAAGCACGATAATGGTGTTTTTTTTTAATTCTTCTAGCGTTTTCTCGACTGACATTGCATTGGTTTTCCAATTCCCGCGTCGAAGCGGTTGGATCAAAATCGACATAAGCAAAACATTCATTTCTGCCTCCTTCCTCACTTACGATGATCTTGTCCTTGTTGGGTTCTTTTCGGAATCTTCTTTTGTGTGGGTATCGTTCAGCGTATAACTGACAAGCGGCGACAATGTTTTCAAGACATCCTCCGTAAATTAATAACATATCAATCTGTTCACTTCTTGTGAACCTATAATTTTGATTTTACATTTCTACTAAACCAATTCCCGGAAGTTAACTAATTTTCGAGAGTTGAGATGAAAGATGACAGCGAAACACAATTAGTTGACAAGATTCAGAAATGTTGTTTTCCACAGCTTACTGAGTTGAAAAATTATTCGAACTGCAAGGAAACTCATGAACTAGTTGTAGATTTTTGAATGTATACAATTTGTTACTGCACCGAAATACAAAAATGATATATGTAATTTTTTTCCTTAATGAATATTCTAGAGAGACAGGTAGGTAGCCCATAGGGGTTTCATTTGAAAAAAAATAATTTTTGATCAAAATGTGAGGTGACTGCATTGATTCATCAATAAGTGACACAAAAAATAATTTTTCATAAAAAATTATGTTTTTCTGTTATGTGCGACTCATTGTGAATAGCCTTGACCAAATCTCATTTATCCACGAGGTAAAATAAAAAAACAATTTTAATTTCAATGGTTTCAAAAAAATTACATTTGACATAAGGTTTGGACTTGTTTTGACCTGTTGAACTTGAATATGTAAAAATATACAGGGTGTTCTATTTGAAAAAACAAAGTTGCTGTTATTTGCAGAAAAACCGGAAGTCCGCCATATTGGATTGTAATGTGATCAAATCAACTGTACCGAATTTCAGAAAAATCTGTTCACGAATGCAGAAGTTACAGGGGTGGCCCGATATCCTGTGTCACCCGGTATATACTTTTATAATATGTATTATATACGTGCAACACTGTATTCCATTCAGGAGTCATTTGCAACCAAATTCAACTTGCATAAAATTTGTCTACAACCAGCAATACGTTCATATATGTTTTTTACTCATGATTAAAAATGAAATATTTTTTTTATCGACAAATTTGTTCTGCTGATTTTATCCGTCGGGTTACTTTGGCCTATGTACATGTTATAAAGAGAAAATCACGCAAAATAAAGACCATGGGTCAACAAAGCTACCCTCAATATGCAGGTGACTTTGCACACCAATTTTGTTTTATCCACATACATCCACATACAAAGTCTTAATGACAATTTGACATAGGTAATTTGAAAAAGTGGTCAAAGATCAATATCTTGGTATGTAATAATACCAATTTATTTTTCCAAATTCATCGTAGACATTCTTTGAATTTTTAAAGTGAGCCAAAGTCTAGTAATTTCGGGTGACTTAGATAGTATCATCTGATATCATCCATTTTTCAAATATTTGAAATATTCGAAAGGAAACAAGGAAATAAAAAATAAGTTCACGAAACACTACTTGTTTTCTTATCGAACATTGTCAATTTGCGTTTATTTTAGGTGCCCACACAACACAAATAATAATAAACGAAACCTATAAAACTTTCAAATGCAGAATTATGGTTAAACCAAGTTTAAACTGAAGTTTAAACTCAAGTTTAAACCAAAGATTAACCTGAAGTTTAAAACCGAATTAGGCCTTCGACTTGTACAATTATTGAAAGTACACGGATGTGTCGAAGAACCCGCCCGCACCAAATACATGGGGAAATGACTCTCAGCAATTTTTTTTTTGATATTGTGGTACAAGTCACTAGAAGTTTCATGTGCAAGTTTAAATTAGTTCCATTTCTAGTTTCGGAGATATGAATTTTTGAAAATCATAAAAATGGCTGTTTTACTAAAACATAGTAAGATTCACTTATCCAAAAAAAATACTTTTTTGATGATTAGTAACTAAATTATAGCATTGCTGGTTTAAAGTCAAATGACATGTCAGTCAGTCAGTCGTTGAGACAAAAGGAGCCGCCGGTTATACAGAGTGGGTCAAAAATAGCGACAATGTAGCATATTTCGCCAATCATTATGGTCCCCATAAGTGGGATTGAGCATTTTTCATTAAAAATATCTTTATTAGGAGTCTTTGCTTATGACAAAAATATTTTCTTTAAAAGTTTTAACTTTCTTCCAAAACACTAATTGTTTTAAAAAACGTTTGTTTTTTATACTTCATGTTTTTAACATTGGTAGTTTAAAACAGCCTTTTTGAGACAATAAAACCGCTTTGAAGCCAAAACTACTCGAGGAAGACTTATGTAATTGCTTAATATGATTAGATACAAATATAAGTTGAAAGAGGTTTTGCACCTAATATATATGTTTGTCAATTATTCTTGAATGGGGCTGTCAATTTGACTCAAATTTTTCAATTATACTTTAAAGTAAATTACCCTACACCCGTGAAAGTTTCATTCATTTCCTATGTCTGGTTTTTGAAATATAAATATTGAAAATTGATATTTTATAGAAAATATTATCTAATCTTATTTCTTGATGAAATAAATATGATCTTGCGGCGCAAAGCAATTACGCCGTTAAAAATCCTATGAACATAAACCGGGACATTAACGGCGTGGCTTTGAACGTTGGGGAGGTTCATAATTACTATTTATAGATATTCTGGAATCGTCACAAAGCGTAGAGTACGACTTATATGGATTTGGACACCGCATTTTCGTAAAGCAGGTGGAAAACCGCATACCAACGTGTCAATAGCCACGCCGTTAATAATCACACGGTTTATGGTCATGCGGTTTTTAACGGCGCAATTATATGGCGCCGCAAGATCATATTTATTTCATCAAGAAATTAGATTGGATAATATCTTCCATAGAATATCAATTTTCAATATTTATATTTCAAAAACCAGACATAGAAAATTGATGAAACTTATACGAGTGTAGGGTAATTTATTTTCAAGTATAACTGAAAAATATGATTCAAATTGACAGGTCTATTCAAGAGTAATTAACAAAAATATATGTTAGGTATAAAATGTGTTTGTAGCTAATCATATTAAGCAATTACTATAAGTCTTCCTTAAGTAGTTTTGGCTTCAAAGCGGATTTATTGTCTCAAAAAGGCTGTTTAAGTCACTAATGTTAAAAACATGAAGTATAAAAAACAAATGTTTTTAAAACAATAAGTGTTTTGGAGGTAAGTTAAAACTTTTAAAGAAAATATTCTTGTCATAAAAAAGACTCTCAACAAAAGATATTTTTAATGAAAAATGCTCAGTCTCACTAATGGGACCAATGATAAAGATTGTCGAAATATGCTAAATTGTCGCTATTTTTTACCCAACCTGTATAATAGGCGACTTCTTTTGTCGTAACGACTGACTGGTTGACATGTCATTTGACTTCCTTTAAACCAGCAATGCTATTATTTAGTTACTAATCATCTAAAAAGTAATACTTTTGGATAAGTGAAACTAGACATAGAAACTAATTTAAACTTGCACGTGTAACTTCTAGTGACTTGTACTACAATATCACAAAAAAATGTCGAAATTTGCTGAGAGTCATTTTTCGATGTATTTGGAGCGGGGTTCTTTTACGGCCTATTCAGGTATTTTTTTTTTCGAAAAAACCATAACAATTTCTTATTTTGCAACAAATCTTGCAAACTTTACGAAGTAGACCCCACAAACCGTTCATAGATAAAAAGCTCTTGAAAAATGCCATGCAATGATGCAATGAAATATAGGGTGTTGCATTTGAAAAAGTCAAGTTATTGCCATTTCTAATTTGTCATTAAAAAAATCGTAGTAGGCGATGGAACTCCAAGTTCGCTTGCATCTCAAAACATGCGCTAAAGCCTGAAGAACCGACTGGAAAAAAGTTGGTTAAGTTCCCTTGAATGGTTCTAAAGTTATTATTTTTTCTGTGGGACGCTATTTTGACACATAAACTGATATGTAAAAAATTATTCCAGATAAGTCTAAGAAAACTTGGTGCGTTATATCGACAATTTAGTGGCGAATCCAAAAAATTAACAAAATAGAAGGGTTGTCATTTAAAAAACAGAACTCAGTTGGGAATCTTATTTTGGGAGATCCTGTATATAAATAGAAATATGATCCTGTATATAAATAGAAATATTTTTAGAATGTGCCTCATTGCCTATCGTTTGAAACAAAATCAAGTCGATAGCTTGGATAGAAAAAAAATAGGAGCTTGCACGCACCCCTGGGACACCCTATAAGTTCATAAACTTGCTTTCGAATAAAATCTCTAGTAAGTAGTCTCATAAACATTTTTTTAATTTTTCATGTTTTGGTTTTCTTTTCAGATGATTATCTACGACATCCCCTTGTTCAACGATTTTGTAAATAGTTAAATGCCCTAAGCTTGTGAGAGGAGCTATCGTTCCGAAAATTTCATTTTCGGATTTGTCCGTCATTTCTTATTTCAGATTTTTGTAGACAATCAATTCAGTCTTTGGGTCTGAACAAGGAGATCTTTGTTTTTTTACCGACGAAACCAAAAAGGAGGAGGTTCTCTAGTCGACGCGTATATTTATTTTTTTTTATTTTATTTTTTATGTATGATCACGTATAACTTTTTACTGAGACGTCCGATTCCGATAATTCTGTTTTTAGTGGATAGGGTGTACTTCGAAGTTGGTCCCATTTGCATTTAAAAGATGAAATCCACCCCTAAGGGTGGCAAAATGAAGGATATTGATCACTCACCCTCTGAATTCTGGTCCGTTAACCGATTCTATCAAATTTGTACTGGGATCTTCGATTTGGATGATTCTCCTTTTATCAGATAGGGTATACCTCATAGTTGATCATATTTGGATTTCGAATGGAATTATCCACCCTTACGGGTAGAAAAATAGGTGATAATTGATTTTTCACTTGTGAACATTGGCACACATATGTAGTTGACAATGACAGATCGCTAGTGTTATTATCACAATCAATATATTCTATGAGAGGATGGAATGATATACAAAGTGATGAAATAAACTAACCAGAACAACAAAAATAATTTATATTACAAAAAATAGTAAAAGTAGATAATCATATTATTTAACTGGTAATAGTTAAGTAAGGTGGGTAAGTAAGTATTTTGGAAGTATAAAAAACAAGAGTTAGTAATTAGTAGATTTCAGCCACAAAAAATTGAAAAATAAAAACTTTTTAACAAAAAATTAAACCGACGAAATACGGAACTGAAAAGTAAAAAATAAAATAAACCTTCTTAGTCTCAATAACTAAGCTCCTAAACTAATGTAAGTAACTAATTTTGAGTCGTCGCCAAACAAACAATCAACGAAGGTCATTAAAATACTTCAAAAAAATTATCAGAATGTCACCGCCCAACTCGATGCCATCATTTTACGCCTTACCTAATTCATTTGCTTGTTTGTTTGGCGCCGATTCAAATTAGTTACTTACATTAGTTTAGGAGCTTAGTTATTGAGACTAAGAAGGTTTATTTTATTTTTTACTTTTCAGTTCCGTATTTCGTCGTTTTGATTTTTTGTTAAAAAGTTTTTATAAATTCCCATTTTTTTTCAGACACACAGAAACACACACCAAACCACTCTTCCGTTCATGATTTTGACCGCAAATGCCTAAATAGCAATAAAAAAAATGTATGGTGATTTATGGTAATTTATGCAACAAGTGGTCAGCGAATTATTCCTTTTATCAGGGAATTTATCTTTCCACTCGATTTGTTCTACTATATACTTTGTACGGGGAATAATATTTATTTAACTTTCCGTTTAGGGGACCTTAATGTTGGAGTCGGATACTAGCCCTACGAACAGATTAAAGGATATCCTGAATTCGTATGCTCTAGATCAAGTGATTAAGGAACCCACTCGCCTGAGTCCAACAAGTGCAAAAATCCTTGACTTGATTTTTTCATCTGAGAAAATCCACATGTTATAGACACTGGCTTATCTGACCAATTGCATGGTATCTTGTCGCATAGGATCCACGAATGAACGGGCCAAGCCTTTCCTGTATACATTTCGTGACTTCAAAGCATTTACTCTGAACTCGTTTTTAGTTGATCTTGAACTTATTGACTTTACACCTACTTCCATCCGATAATATTGATGACAAAGTCAGCATACTTAACGACATTATAACGGCGTGGTTCAATTTCCATGCCCCTTTAAAAACTATCAGAATTAGTCGACCAAAAGCTCCCTGGATTACCTATGTTATAAAAAAACGATGTCACTCAGAGATTGAGCTCTTGAAAAATATAATCATACGAAAGAAGTGAGACATTGGATCTACTACAAATATCTGAGAAATGAAACTAAATACGCCATACTTAGAGAGAAGAAGGTATACCTCCAGTACAACATTAATAACAATGGAAACAATGATTCTTCGAGTTTCCTTTGGATGATACTAAGGGATTCCTCTATAGGGACATTGGTGTAAAGGCTCTCCACGTCGAAGCTGATGAAACGATCTTCTGGTCCAAGTTCAACATCTGTGATGGTGTCAACGAAGTGCTTGGAATTCTTGACGCATGAACTGCTATTTCTTTGTAAGGGTTGTAGTATCGGTAGGAGGTATTTCGATAACTTGTAGGTTGGTGAGTTCCGCGAGCTGGTGATCGCTCTCAGTGGCATGTCTGGTTTGTGGATTTTCGGAAAGCCGTAGAGATGCGGTGGTTTGCTATAGTGTGGCGTTAGATGTGATCGTTAGATGTGATCGTTCGTTGTCTGGAATGAAATGTTTAAATTTCCTCAGAGTGTTGTAGATCTTCCTTTCTATAGTGGGTGTGGGATTCTTCTTCAAAAGTTTATAGTTCCCTGTGTGGAGTAACGATTCTATCTTGTCATAATATGTTGTGGTGTCCATGATAACCGTGGCGTTTCCTTTATCGGCTGGAAGAATCTTTATGGATAAATCCTTTTGTGATACTTCACGCACCACCACACCGCGCGAAATTACACGCAGCACTGCACATGGCGGAATTACACGCATCATTGCACCGGCAGTCATATACATTGGTAAGTAGCACCTAAACTAGTCAGTATTCACCTGAAGACGATTGCAGTCAACATTCAAACGTCGTGGAAACCTTTTAAATCCATTAAGACGATGGACGTCCGAAACGAGAGTAATCTAGTTACCACAAACACTCCTTCAAACAAACAAACACTCAAAAGTTACATGGGTAAAATTTCAAAACTATTAGAAGGGCGCAATAACGCATCTGCAGTCAGAACCCGTTTATTTATTTAATCGTGTCAGAAGCATCATACAAGAAGAATATTACATATCACGTACAAAGCAAGTATAAAAAGGGTATATAATATATATATATATATATATATATATATATATATATATATATATATATATATATATATATATATATATATATATATATATATATATATAGATATAGCAATATAACAGATTCGGCTATTTTTATTTCATGATGTCTTGGACCAGAACTTGGCCACGTCCAGCGCTTCCGGGGTGGCATTCACCAAATCCTTCATGGTGCAGGTGTTCGGACACAGCTCACACTGCATGAGGTGAGACGTGGTTTGAGTGTGTCCATTTCCCCATCGCGCATTTCTTTGGACGTTGACACCAGAACGCGCCGTTAAGGTTTCCCCCCCAATCGCACAGTGCCGGTTCTTTGAGAGTCCTCTCCCCTCCAGCCTCACTTGCTGCGGTGTCCCGTCGATGTTCTCTGCTGTGTGCAGGAAACTTTTCCTGGATTTTAGTCGGCGGCGGGCTGGTTGCTGTTCGTACAGCGGGTGGGCTGGTGAGGTCGCCACCTTTGTCTTTTCTTTCCTGGCCGCCACTTTCCTTCTGATGTCTGGTGGGGCCACGCCTGCAAGGCAATACAGTTTATCAGTCGGGGTTGGTCTCAGACAGCCTGTGATGATGCGGCATGATTCATTGAGCGGTATGTCCACCTGCTTGGCGTGGCTAGAGTTGTACCACACTGGGCACGCGTACTCTGCTGTTGAATAGCACAAAGCAAGAGCTGTGGTTCTCACTATTCCGGGCTGTGCCCCCCATGTGGTGCCCGTTAGTTTGCGCACAATGTTGTTTCTCGCGGCTACTTTGTGTTTGGTGTTCATGAAATGCTTTTTATAGGTGAGTGCTCTATTCAGAGTAACGCCTAGGTATTTTGGTGTTTCGCAGTGTTCCAGGGGCACTCCTTCCCAGTGAAGTTGTAGTCTTCTTGCAGCTTGTCTGTTCTTTAGGTTTGGGTTTTGGCTGGGTTTGGTTTGAGGTGGTTCCCCTTATAGTAGGTGGCAAGCCGTTCGAGGGCTTCTGACAGCTTCTGTTCGACGGTTTCAAAGCTGTCTGCTTGAGCGGTAATGGCGCAATCATATGCATATATGAAGCTTTCGGTGCCTTGGGGGAGGGGCTGGTCATTAGTATAGATGTTGAAAAGTGTTGGGGCCAGTACACTTCCTTGGGGGAGACCATTTTTCTGTGTCCTCCACCGGCTTCTCTGTCCCTGGAAGTCCACGAAAAATCTTCGATTCTGGAGGAGGTTTCCAATCAGTAAGGTTAGTCTATAGTCCCTGCTCAGTGCGTATATTTTCCCCAGGAGCAGTCGGTGGTTGACTGTGTCGTAGGCTGCTGATAGGTAGGCTAGGAAAACAGCCCCGGTAATATTCCTGTTCTCGAACCCGTCCTCTATGTGTTGCGTTAATTTTAGCACCTGTGATGTACAACATTTGCCCTGTCTGAAACCTGCCTGTTGTGGGATCAGGAGAGGCTCGATGGCGTTCGTGATTCTGTGGAGTATCATCCTTTCCAAAACCTTATACAGATGGCATAGCAGAGAAATCGGCCTGTAGTTTTTGGGGTTGTCACGTTCTTTGCCTGGTTTTAGGATGGCAATAACTCGCGATTTTCTCCAGATTTTTGGAATTTTGCAGTGTATCATGCAGTTGTTCATCAGGTCGACTAGCCATTTCTTTGTTACAGGCCCAAAGTGCTTTATTTGCTCAACGCATATATCATCAAGGCCGGCTGCTTTCCGCATTTTGCACTTACTGATCGCCTTCTCCAGTTCCGCCAAGGTGAATGGCTTGGAGAGTTCTTCGGTCTCCTGAGGGGGGTTTCGTTCTGTGCCCCTCTTTTTTGTCTTTAGGTTGTCATACCTTGGTGGTTTCCCATTTGTGAGAAGCTGATGTGCAATTTGGTCTGATGTGACGTTCGCGTGTAGATTTGGTTTGGTGGGGTCGTTGGCTAGGCGTTTTATGAGTTTCCAGGCCTTTTGACTATCTCTGCCAAAGTTGGTTTCCTCCATCAGTTTGGTCCATTGCTCCCTTCTCACTTCTGATATCCGGGGGGTAATAACTCTTCCTTTGGTGAGGGTTTCTTCGCTGAAGGGGTTTCTTTCGAAGAGCGTTTGATACTCTTCCAGTAGGGCAACTGTTTCCTGGGTGCGTCCTGGTACGTAGCTTGTTCTGCATCCCCTTGGAATAGACACTCGGGAGCAGGTTTTGACGGTGTCCACGAAACTGTCGTAGTTCTCCGGGTCTGGGCTATATGTCTGGACTCTCTCTTCAAGTATTCTGGTGAATTTGGGCCATTCTGCCTTCTTGAAGTTATATCTCCTTCTGAGCTTTATTCTTTGTGGTAGAACTATTGGCAACATTTGGCACATTATTGGGCGATGTTGTGTATTTGGGATGGGAGCGCAGATGGACTTAAAGCACTGTTGTACTATTTCCTCGCCGACGAAAAGGAGATCCGGGTTATATCCGCGGCGCCACCTACCGCTGTTGAAAGATGGGGGGAGTTTGCTGTCGTGGATAAGTGCCAGGTGATTTGACTCAGCCCACGCCAGAACGGCTTCGCCGTTTTTGTCGCCTTGTGCATATCCCCATACGTGGCTATGGCTGTTGAAGTCGCCGATGATGAAAGGCGTTTTCTGATTACCGGTTTTTGCTGGTGGTTCAAAGTGGAAGTCTGCATTTGGGGGCTTATACAGTGAGGTCACCGTGTATTCGCCAAATTCCACCGTGATGATCTCGATATCTCTCTCCTCGGTGTGATCTACCATCCTCACTTGGAGGTCCGATTTGGTGAACACGGCACTCCCGTATTGCGCGTGCGGTCTTTCTGCTGCTAGTCTCATCCCTGGAACCTTGGGGCGTCGGTGTTGGATGTCCCTATGCGTTTCTTGCACGCAGAGTACGTCGCATTTGGTATTTTGACATAGCTCGCTCAGCATTTGTTCTTTGCAAGACGAAAGACCTTCTATGTTCACAGAGATGATCGTCAAAGCCGGTTCTGATAAGAACCTTTCCGTTTTTTCTCGAGACATTATGTTGCTCTACTGTGATGCTTCTGGTGTGAGAGAATCTGCCGGCTTGGAGCCGTTGCCCAGGGGACGCCCGAACGTGTTGTTAGTGACACATCCTTCGAGGAGGCTTCTCTCGTGTCCCCCAGTCAGAACCCGTAAACAGGATTGAATGACGATCGAATGACGATTATCAAATATATTGGATAAAAAACAAATTCATCAAACAATCTCAAGAAAAGTGAAGGATACTGAAAGAATGGTGTGCTAAAGGTGCGTACGCACTTTGCGAGGCTGCCACGAGGCATGCCTCATGAGGCTGCCGCGGTGTGAGCTGCTTCGCAGCAGGTTTGACTCTGTAGAGAGGCAGACAACGAGGCAACGCGAGCCGTTATTCAATTTACTCACTCCGAAGCAACAATATGTCGGTATTATCAACTGCTGCGATGTCTTTTACTGTGATACACAGAATTTTGAAAAATAGCGAAAAGATAAAACAGTAACGAGAACCTCGTTGGTGGGTTAAATACTTATATACAAATGATTTACATTATGGCAATAGACTATTGTTTTTAACCGCATTCTTAGTTGTTTGACCGACCCTCAGAAGTTAATGAAAACTTGTACGAGTTAAGATCACGGATCAATATAAGTATGATGTTTGAATCTGTTGAAGATACAGTTAAAAACTTCATTCGCACGTTGTTGGCTGATGTTGAGTACTTGGTCGAATTAATAAGTCCAATGGTTGGAAAAAGTGACAGATTTATGAGGTAAACGATTACCGTAAAAGAAAGGCCAGCCATCCCATTAGAATTTTCAGCTCAATCCAGAAAAACACGTACTAACTTGGAAAATGCCGCGCACTGAGGCTTCTTTGAAGTCAACCAAAAACCCACTAAAGGTGCAATTTCGTTGCGAGATCTTGCCGCCGCGGTCGACCGCAACTGCCCGCCGCATTGCACTTCTATGAATGTATAAGGCTACTTTCAGACTAGGCGGAACGCGGATCGCGGAAATGTCAAATTCCTTATCATTTTTCCGCTATAAATAAAAATTCTTTCTCACTATGCGGAACCGCGGAATCAGCTGTTTGGCGCTAACTATCATCAAACGTTTGAAAAGTTAACCTCTAATTAATTAAATACCGATCTCCATCCATGATGAAGTCTAATGAATTGAAATTAGTCATTGGAGCTATGTGCCTCAAATTAGTCAAAATGAAAAACAGGTCTCAAAGAGCTAGAGAAATACATTTAAAAAAATTGTTGATCTACGCATTTGAAGTGCTAAAACATGCAATAGATATTAAAGTCGGATATTAAAAATTTAGGACAGCTTAAATATATATCTTAAATTTTCGTCCATTTTAGTACTAATTAAACCCATACACCATTTACATTTAGGTTTGCTGATTACTTCCGCCATATATAACTCTTGTCTCTTGTTTATGCTTCCGCTAGAAAAAGTTGACTGAAATTTAACAATTTACGCCGGAATGACCTTGAGATTGAATTCCAACGTTTCCATTGGCCTAAAATTAAAATTTGACATTTCCGCGATACGCGTTCCGCCTAGTCTGAAAGTAGCCTGACAATGAACACATTTTCGTTGACTCGTCTCGTCGGCTCGGCGTTCGGTCGTCGACGGCTGCGAATTACGATAGTGCCCTCGCAGCCTTTGGTTCAGAAGGCACTACTCGATTTTGTGAGAACAATAATAACGTAATTCTCTCCTTCTTGAACCACTCTAGGTTCGTAATGATTCAAAGCTGGTGACAAGCGTGAAGAAAACTTTATTATGACTGAACTTCTGAATAATGGTTACATCAGGTCTTATACATTTTGGGAACAAAGACTTACTGAATAAAAATGAAAAGTTAACAATTCCTAGACATTCGGTATAAAAGATAAAGTATGGTATATTGCATAGTAATACAAATTCGGAGTACGGGAAATAGCAAGCTGTTCAGAGATAATTATCGGTAGAGAGATAAAAGACGGTGTGGATATCTTGTAGCGTCAGCAAGGGGTATCCATCGGTGTGAATATGTAGGCCGGCTTCAGGACGGTTCTGCATATGTAACTCCTCCCCTCGAAGATCGAAGACTAGGGTGGGCATGGGTGGCTAGTCTGAGAAAGATCTTCCATTGCTACAGGTGATGAACATCTCTGGGCACGCCAATGTATAGGGGTAACAAATTTTGTAGTAATATGTTACACCACAGCAGAAAAAGAGGCAGACAGCAGTGCCAATAGGAGCCATAATGGTATTCCTGTGGAGTCCATATCAGGATCCTGTGGTAGGCGGAACGGCTGCTGGGCATTAAATGTGGAAGTTAGATGTGTGATTTCTTCCAAGTCAAGAGTACGTAAATGGATGGTAGCAGGTTGCGCCAGTAATGTGGACATATTGAGTAAAGGTAGATGCAGTAATGTAACTGGAGATAATGCGTCATTTCCATGAAGAAATTTCTCTTGTTCAATTAGGAAATAACACTTGGGTGGTATAATAAGTAGATAGCTGCCAGGAGTTAGCTCATGGTGAGTTTGAATAGAGCAGCCCTCTGTAATCCGTGTAGTCACCGGAGTTGTGAAAAGAACAGCTTCTGGTGTTATCTGATGTGCTAGTGGGTTCTTGTAGTTGACAGGAAATAATGAACAAGTATTGGCTGTATTGTTCATTAAAATGTCAATGATGCAGTTTTTGTCCATTTGCAAGTGGTTGTGGCAGAAGTAGATATCTTCCAAAAATTCACATAATTCATCTTGGAACTGGTATATGCCAAGTTTCTCATTGAGGAGAAGGTAAGGTTTAGGAGGTAAAATAATCTGGTTGCTGATAGGAATAGGATAGATAAAGTAAGTAAGTAATTCAAAATGGGAAAATGTATTAAAAAAACAATTCTCTCGTCAGTGAACAACAGTTGAATACCAAGAAAGGCATAAAAACTATATTGGGTAGAAAATTTTGCAATTTGATTATCTGGATATAATAATTTCATTTGTGTGATGAGAGAGTATAAGTTATCAAGAGACAAAAATGTAGGGTGAACCTTGTTAAAATTTGCAAAAGTTACAGCATTTACGATTTGGTTCAGTTAGTTATTAAAAGAAGTGATCGAATTAATCAATAAGATCAGATGGCTTTGTATGTCAATTTCGACAGAAATACAGTTTATAGAAGAGGAGAGTATTTGTAAATTATGTTGAATTGCAAAAAGAGTATGATTGGTTGGATTCAAGAATTGTTGAGTAAGAGTTATCTCATCATTAATTTTCTCATGCATCATGTGATCAATGGTTCCTAAGTGAGAAAGGATAGTGTTGATTCTTTCACCGTCATCACTGTCCAATGTTCCAAACAGCCATTTATTAATTTTACCAACAATATTGAACAGTCCTCTTTTATGAATGCTGTGAGGTTGAATAATTTTCAGAAGATGTTCAGATTGAAAAGAGAGCATAGTAGTTGTTTTCTGTTAGACATTCACAAAAATAACTTCATTTTAATCGTGGATTTTTCAATTCACAGAAAAATCTTTCTATCAATATTTAATTGAGAATGTTTCCCTTTTCAGAGCATATCAGCTTGTTGAAAAAGTCTGCCGTCAGCAGAGGTTATCTTTTTGAGCAGAAGTAATTGATTTTCAAATTTAGAATGGATATGGAAAAGATCACTTATGTTTAGATAGCTAACAAATGTATGTTTACTGGATATAATTCTACTTGGTTTGAGTAATATAGGCATAATTGGGTTAGATAAGCGTTGAATAGAGGCATAAATATGGATAAAATAGAAGGATGAGAAAAGCAGGCGAATTCTCATGGCTATTTGATTTCTTGCTTGCTTCCTTCAATCTGCGTTGATCTGCTTTGGGTCTGGGCTGTGTTGCTTTCCTACTTGCTATAGTTTCCAGGCGAATTTCCAGTCCGTCTGTCCACTGTTCTAGTCTCTCAACTTGTTCAGTGTTCACTACTCCGTTTGCGGCACTATGAAACTGTTCAGATTGATGCTAGCTTTGAATGTCAACCGCAAAATCGTCTCAGCACTTTCTAGCACTATGCCGCGTATTTCTTGGAAGCCACTCCTTGTAATTGGTGATTGCACGTTAAGGGTCCGTTGGGCACTGCCCAGAAATGTTGCACGCAATATGCTGGTTTGGCACTGTCCACAAATTTCCACGCAATATGCTTACGGTTTCCAAAACTGCAATCCTACCGACTGCGCCAATTACGATAGTGCCCTCGCAGCCTTTGGTTCAGAAGGCACTACTCGATTTTGTGAGAACAATAATAACGTAATTCTCTCCTTCTTGAACCACTCTATGTTCGTAATGATTCAAAGCTGGTGACAAGCGTGAAGAAAACTTTATTATGACTGAACTTCTGAATAATGGTTACATCAGGTTTTATACATTTTGGGAACAAAGACTTACTGAATAAAAATGAAAAGTTAACAATTCCTAGACATTCGGTATAAAAGATACTACTATGGTATATTGCATAGTAATACAAATTCGGAGTATGGGAAATAGCAAGCTGTTCAGAGATAATTATCGGTAGAGAGATAAAAGACGGTGTGGATATCTTGTAGCGTCAGCAAGGGGTATCCATCGGTGTGAATATGTGGGCCGGCTTCAGGACGGTTCTGCATATGTAACTTGCGTCTCTACTGCTACAGGGACCAGTCCAGACGTGACCGTCTAACGATTATCTCGTGGACATCTCTCGAAAAAGAGAATTAGCTTCTGCAGATGGAGTGCTAATTGGCATGTAGTCTGGTTTACGAGTGCCATTTCGTCCCGTTGGAGAAGACCTCCACGTAAAATTATGACTAATGTGTCATTGGATGTGGAATTGTATCTAGATATTGTCCCATGTCTCGCAAACAAATAGTTTGAAAGTTTAAACAATTTAGTTATAAAAAAAACGAGGGCTCGATTTTTTGGAAAAATCTCGAAAAATATTGCAGATATCGGAAATCTGCAAAAAGAGAGCATGACATTTCCTAAAAAAAGTCTAACCTGCCGGAACTGTAGCACCAATGTTTATAATTTTAATTGAGCCGTGAAAATACGGAAGCTTAAACAAACAATATTTTAACCAATTAAATATGAATATTAAGAAATGAAAAAATCAGGCACTTGCTGAATAGTAGAATGAACAATAATCTGCCGGCAATTTTTTTAATTTCAATTCGATTATTAATTATGCTTTTGTTAATTAACAATTTTTTCCAAGTAAGTAGGTAAACAAAAAAAAATCGATAATTTTTAAACCGGAAGCCAGTTTTTTTGAGCTGTTCTTAAGGCCTTAAAAAAAATCCTCGATGAAAAAAAAAAAAATAAATTTTTTTATTAACAATTGGAGACATTGTTTATTTTTCAGATATGCAGATTGATTCGTTTTTTTATTGTTAAAAGCCATATGAATTTTATTTTTTAATGTTTACTACAATTGTTTAAAGTTGAGTAAGTTGAAGGTCAGGTATACGGAAAAGGAGCGAGACCCTTCAAAACCCATGCTAATTATAATTAAATGTGTTTTAAATGATCCAATTACTCAACTTACTCGTAATACATATAAATATAATTTGAAGTGATAAATTGATAGATTGTATTGTTGTATTCATTACCTGAGAGGAAAAAAAATCTGAAAATTATATTGAGATTATTGAAAATAACAAACATTTCCAGTCAAGCTAACAATTTTTTGTAGGTACTTTTATTAATCATTACAAACAGTCAATAAATAATGTAGTTAACGCTTCGACCAAAAGCTCAAATTGTTCATTGTTTAATAAAAATTAAATTTAAAACCTTAATTTTTTTTTTCGAAAAACTAAATAAATAATTAAGTAAACTTGAAATCAAAGTACAATTTGTTAATTGTTTTATGAGAACAAGTATTCTCGTCGTATCTTCAATAGTTCATAAGTTACAATAATTATAAAAATAAGAAACAAGAAAAAAAAAAATGCATGTCAAATGCATAAAAATTTTTAAAATTACATAAAAAAAAAAAATTTATTGTTAAATACGACAATAATTAATTTTTGTTTGTTTTTGTTCTCAATAATCTAATTTACATATTTTAGGACCCTGAAGAAGTTTCAAAATTGAAACGAAAGCTCGGTCCAACGTATTAAAGAGTTTTTCATAGTTCAACACTTGTGCTGACTGAAGGTCCCCGTTATTCCCCACTGTTCATACCAATTTTCAGTCGTTATTTCTAAATTTATATATATATATATATATATATATATATATATATATATATATATATATATATATATATATATATATATATATATATATATATATATATATATATATATATCAAGAAATGCAAAGAATCAGGCACTTGCTGGATACTAGAATAAACAATAATCCGCCGGCAAAATAAATAATCTCAATTTTATTATTCATTATGCTTTTGTTAATTAACAATTTTTTCCAAGTTGGAAGTAAACAAAGAAAACTCGATAATTTTCCAACCGAAAGCCAGTTTTTTAACTGTTTTTCAAAAGCTTTAGAAAACATCCTCGGTGGAAAAAAAAAAGATTTTCCATTTTTTTATTACCAATTGAAAATGCTGAAAAAGTAAAAACATAAATAAAATATTGTTTTTTTTCAAATATCCCGATTGATTTGTTTTTTATTGTTAAAAGCCATTTTTTTATTACAATTATTTAAAAAATTGTTATAAACAAATAGATCGTTTATGAGATAGTTAATTTTTTTCTGGAAATGTAATTAATAATGAAAATCATGATTTAAAAGAAAAAAATTGTTTCTTAAAAAAAATGTATTGCTTAAAATCGCACTTGTTAGTGCAAGTAAATATTAATAGTATTAATAGTTCTGCAAGTAAATATTAATAGTAAGGAACCATTTTTTTTTATCATTATATCTATTGTTCTTTCTTATTCTGAAGAAAAATCTTTCAATTTTTTATTGGTTTATTAAATAAACAAGTTGTTTTGAAAAGGGAAACATTCTCAATTGAATATTGATAGAAAGATTTTTCTGTGAATTGAAAAATCCACGATTAAAATGGAGTTCTTTTTTGTGAATATCTAACAGAAAACAACTACTTCCCCGACAAAAATGTATTGAAGACCTAGTGAATGCGATGTCTCTCCTGCATCAATGTTACGAATGATTTCTGGTGAGTACTCTCTTTTGGAAAACATTCTTCTTTGCTTCATTCATCTTTATGAGTTCTTAATCAAGACTGGAATAGAAAATCAAATAACTATCTGAATGAAAATGCAAATTTTCAATTTGAGATTTTTTCTTTTTAGTTAGGGCGTTTTCAGAATATCTATCAGATGTAGTTCAATGTCCAGCGTGGCTTTAGCCGGGGAAGTAGTTGTTTTCTGTTAGACATTCACAAAAAATAACTTCATTTTAATCGTGGATTTTTCAATTCACAGAAAAATCTTTCTATCAATATTCAATTGAGAATGTTTCCCTTTTCAACATGAATACCCCACAAGAGGTTATCTTGACGATGGAAGATAGTGACTAAAGTTTATCTTTCAATCGCAGATGGTTCCACATCTGATTTTATGAACATCCTGTTTATATTTTCAACAAATCAAACAAGTTGTTATAAACAACATGCTATTGAAACAGGCCATAAAATATCATTCGAGGAAGCACAAGTTTTACATTCAGAAAAAAAAATCTCTAAAAGATTATTTCTTGAAATGATTGAAATTAATAAATCCAATCAAAATATGAACAAAAAAACAGATATCGAAAATCTTAGCAAAATCTACAGTTATCTTTCACAAATGGATTAAAACTGATGATTCTCAAAGAATATAATAACATAATTAACACACCCACTACATATTTCATATTTTTCTAACGATTAATCATAGGTTGTCATTTCAAATCCTTCAATGTCACTCGAAACGTCAAAGATATAACACCATTCCGACAAATATTTACATATTTTACGTTTTTTTTTAAGTTAATGTTCATTAATCAACCACTCAGATTACTGTAAGTACTTCCTTCATTTTAAGTATTTTTTTTCTCAATAATGTAATTTATATATTTTAGGACCCTGAAGAAGTTTCAAAATTGAAACGAAAGCTCGGTCCAACGTATTAAAGAGTTTTTCATAGTTCAACACTTGTGCTGACTGAAGATCCCCGTTATTCCCCACTGTTCATATATATATATATATATATATATATATATATATATATATAAATATATATTTAATCATTTAAAATATTTTTATTCTAATTTTTTTCCAAATTTTTTGAATTCATGTTCACGACTTTGAGCACGGCCGTTAACTGCCACAATTCGAGACGTTGCAACGAAAACGCATGGCCGCAGCGTGCAGCCGTATCGGCCAGCAGTTGCGGTCAACCGCGGCGGCGAGACGTCGCAACGAAATTGCACCTTAAGTATGGCTCGCCGCGCGGCTGTCTCATATCGCGGCAGACAATGTAGCGAGGCAGTTCTTAATTTTTCCTAGCAAAGTGCGTACGGGCCTTAACATTCTACTCTGTGCGCTTCTACACGTATAAATGTCGATATGTGTTATTCGGATTCATCACAAAAAAACTTATAACATGGATATTCAATTATTTTTATGGAAATGTCATGGGTCAAAGTGATAAGAGAGTTAATGTAAATGAGAAAATAGGACAAGTTTATCGGAATAACAACAAACAAATTGTCTAATTTTCATTATTCTTAATCTTAATAACATGAGATAAGTAGGCTCAGCGCTGACATGTATTGCAGTAACGCGGACACTTCCCAGAAATCCTCATTTGTGCAAATTGCAATTACACACTTTGACAATCTGCTGAATTGATTTAAATTATCTTTTGGAATATCACAGATTTTTCGTTTCCAAAACACAAATAGCTTCGTTTTATTATTACTCGTTTCAATACATTTTTTCAAACCATGACTCTTATAATGAATGTATTTTTTTTGTTTTTGAAAAACGCTGTTTTTTGAAGTAACAAAACAATCTTCGAATTATTATATATCGGTCAATTCGGCATGAGAATAACATCACAAAAATGCTCCAGGTTCATATTGGGAAAAAATAAAAATAGGTTGAAGGTGGCGCAGAAAGTATGAAACGTTGGATCTGCATTACAACGCCGAAAAGATGTCATTTTGATAATGGATAAGAAATAATCGAACAATTTGGTATTTGGAGCTCTCAGATAAGCAACTCTTTCGTTCATTTGGCTAGCCTCATCATTATTGAGGGTTAGAAGATATCAATACAAAAAAATATAGCGCGGCCAGTCGAAAAGGTAGATTTCACAATTTATTCATTTTTTCTGAAATCATCATCAATCAAGTTGACATATCTGGTGACATATTTTCAATTGGAAAACACGAACAGTATTTCTATTTTTGTGTACACTTCAAACTCTACCACCAAAAGTTGAAGCTGTCGAATCTACCTTAACCTACCCAAGCAGCATTATAGTGACGGAAACTGATACTGAAACTTCGGTGGTTATCACTAAATCTACCACTATACAGTAAGAATAACTGAAATTTTATATGTGTATGGTATGTATATATATATATATATATATATATATATATATATATATATATATATATATATATATATATATATATATATATTGTTATGATGAGGTGATTGCGGCTTGTTTTCTTTTATTATTTTCACAATCAGTCTTCACAACAATTTTTTTTTTACTATTTTCAAATCCTTTAGCTAGTTGCCCTTTGAATTTAATTCAATATGTTCATAAATAAAAACCCATTTCAAATGTCCGGCTATGTATTTTACCTTTTTCCCATTTGACTCTTTTACCTTACTTTCTTTACCTCAGCTAACTCAATCGGTACGCCTATGGAATCTCATGAGCAAGTTCAACTGTGGAGCCCTCTGGTAGTTCTTGTTGTCAGTTTCAGAAAAATGGCAAACTGTTTTGATCAATTATTGAAAATAAGTCAGAAATTCATCAAAATAATGATTTCCTTCATTCATGAAGAATTACTGTTACCTATTCTGCGATAATTAACTTAAATTAGTGTTTCATAGCAAAATATACATGAAAAGTGCAATTATGTGATAATAAAAAAGTGAAATGTAACCTATTTTTGTAGGTTATGTTGTTTTCAGAGAAATAATTAGTCTATATACCAATTTATGAAAGTTTTTCATCGAAGGAGTTCTTAAAAGGTTTATTTTTTTAAATGCACTGAGTTTTGTAACTTTTATGGTTCTAATGTACCTGTGGTTCCTTGAAATGCAAAAGTTCAGTGTTTTGGATCACTCTCCTGTTCTTGGAAACTGCCGTTCCAGTCTGCAGCCCCTTTGTTCGACTGTGAATTCGTCCTCGGACTGGTATATGTATGGAATGAGAAGGTAAGATTCGTTATGTACCCGGTTTTTATTAGCTAATGTCCTTTCTGGTATTTCCTTGTGGTGTAGTGGCGGATAATTGTGTTTGTAGCGATAATATGCTTGATTTTACAATTTAAATTTTGTTGAGTTCTTTCTTCCAAAAAATATTTTTTCAATCTCCCTAGCTTGATGATTTTTCTCCCTCGATACCACCTATCTTTTGTTTTTTTCACGAATTCTCGGTTTTCACGCACTTTCTGTTACACTTTTCATTATTTTCGTTTATTTGACAGATTTTATTCTCTAATAGTTTCTTAATACCTTACATATATATACACATGATATATTAAAAATCATTTTTGACGTTTTCTGCTTTTCATATTTTTAATATTCATAATTTTGCATCAAGATCTTTCCTGGCATCTCATTGGCTATTGTGTTCAGATCCAATTTCATATACAGAATGTTCTAACTTTAACATTTTGTTGTCTGCTTGTGCTCAAAAATATATTAGTAAATTTTGATTTCTATAATTTTTATAAATTAGGCCAATTGCTTGTAATGTAGAAAACATGTTTATTTAAAACATAGGTATCGACTAGTATTAAAAATTAAACCCTCAAAAATGTAAAATAACATAGCATAAATTACTAAATATGAACAATTGTTATTTATGTGCTTTTTCAGTTTATAATTTTTATTTGAACTCTTTGAACATTTAACACGTATTTCTGAACATAACAATGTATATATATATATATACACATACATATATACAAATAATTAAGACAAGGGATATATGTGGTTATGAAAGATCGTCGGTGGGGTGTAACATGAAGATTAAGATATAGAAGTATATTGCAAAGGTATATTGTAGTGTAGTGTCAATATTGAGGATTTTAAAATCTTATGTAGTAGTAATATTGAGATCGACTATACTGTAACATGAATAACAATATCGTTTGTAAAAAATCGAAGGGAAGATTTCGTCTCTGAATTTAAGGGAAATTAGTGGTTGTTCTACCTAATTCAAGTACGTATATCTTCAATTGACTTTTGAAAGAGTATAAATTTATTGTTGTTTTTATATTTTCAGGAATGGAATTGTAGAATTTTGGTGCGAGATAAGTATATGATCTTTGGGTAGTCGTTATAGCCATAAATGAAATGATATAGTGTTGTTCTTGTCGGGTGTTGTATTGATGATTTGGTAAGTGATGTTGTTGCCTGTGTGAATGGTATCTGATGCAGGAGTTGTAGATATATAATATCAAGGATTTTTGTTTCAGCATATAAGATATCTAAGAAATGAAATGCATAAAGCACACAAAGTCGTCTTCACAAAAGGTTCAATATAAATTGAAGCACAATTGGTAGACCGATAGGCGAAAAACAACTACTTTCCTAGCAAATACCAGGCAGAACGTTGAATGATATTCACCTGACAATCCATGCAAACTTCTATATAAATGGATATTGTTCGCAAATGTTTCTTTCTGATAAGCTTATCAGAAAGAAACATTTCGTTCTGCGTGGTATTTGCTAGGAAAGTAGTTGTTTTTCGCCTGTCGGTCTACCAATTGTGCTTCAATTTATATTGAACCTTTTGTGAAGACGACTTTGTGTGCTTTATGCATTTCATTTCTTATTTTCTCTCCCTTCATATGGCTTTTTCTTTCATTAAATATGCCAGTCGGGCAATTGAGCCACTCCTACTGAGAAGGAATCTTTTATTTAGAATCCTATCGAGGTAGGAGAAATGTATGGAGTGTTTCTTTCTGTCACTAGGTGCCGCCGGTTAAAAGTTATCTTTTCCGACGCACCTAAAGATGTTTTAAGCTCGATGATGATTTTATTTATGTTGTGTCTCGCTTCGGCCAGAGCTCTCCGGATCTCTGGCTGGTGACTACTCCGTAGTGATGAGGGCCAAAAAGCCTGATACCGTTATGCGGATTGTTAGGCGGACACGACAAGAATTTAAACATAATCGAGCTTATCAGAAAGAAACATTTGCAAACAATATCCATTTATATGGAAGTTTGCATGGATTGCCGGGTGAATATCATTCAACGTTCTGCATGGTATTTGCTAGGAAAGTAGTTGTTTTTCGCTATATGCAAGTCCCATTTCATATGTGGATCTATTATTACGCCTAAGTATTTTATTTTCAGGGCGGATTATGAAAGTTTCTGAATCGGATGTGACGGTTAGTTGGTTGGTTGGAGCGGAAGAAGAGTTACAAGAAAAGTTTAGATACGTGGTTTTTTCTGTGTTCACAGTCAGTAACTTGAAGTCCAGCCATTTTGTTATACGCAAGAAGTTAGCTTCTGCAATATATTTCAATTCATCCCATGTATCTGCCTTATAAAATAGAGCCGTATCATCAGCAAACCATATGATATTATCATCCCTTCCCAGTGAAAACAAGTATATATATATATATATATATATATATAATCAATAAAGTGGGACCATGCACAGTTCCTTGTGGCCCTCCATATTCAATGACTTTTTCGGTACTAAGATTATTATCCATTCTCACAGCTTGGTATCTATTGGTGAGGTAACTTTCAAAAAATTTCAGGTAGTTATTACGTATACCGACCAGGGATTCCAAGAGAAGCCGAAGACTCACTGTATCGAATGCTTTTGACAGATCTGAACCCGTATTGTTGTTTGGACAAAATTTTATACATTGGACAAAAGCACGCCTGCCTTATGTATTTTCGTAGACCTCGCTAAGGCCTTCGATACCGTGTGCCATGAAAAACTGCTAAATAAATTGGATAATTATGGATTGAGAGGAAATACCTATAACCTACTGAAAAGCTACCTAGAGAATCGTGAACAGAGGGTTGATATCGGAGGTGAACTGAGCAATAGTATGTTCGTAACTTACGGGGTGCCGCAAGGGACAGTACTAGGTCCACTCCTGTTCACACTATATATCAATGGCTTATTGAATCTCAATATAAAAAGAATGATCTTAAGCTTTGCTGACGACACAGCTATATTCTATGAATCGAAATCATGGGATACATAGAAATCGACGACTTTAAAATAATAGAAACATGGTTTAGACATAATACCCTCACACTCAATCTGGGAAAAACAAAATATCTGCCATTCACATCATACTCGAGTGGATTACCTGAGCTGGGACCGTTGAACATTGGTCCCCAATCACATATTCCTGAAGCCGATTCGATAAAATATTTAGGTATCATAGTCGACCGACACCTCAAATGGAACCTTCAAATAAAGAATATAATAAAAAAAACTAAGAGGCATGCTCTCAAGACTCAAATACCTAAAAGACTATCTTGACACTAAACATCTTACTGTACTATACTACGCATTCGTACAATCACAGCTAACTTATGGAATAATAGGATGGGGAGGTGTAAATGATACTCATCTTGAAAACTTGAGCGTTCTCCAGAGGTGGATTCTGAGAATAATATTCGGTAAGCCACTCTTATTTCCCAATGATCAATTATATGTATTGTCTGGTATGTACGACGTGAGACAACTTTTCTGTGTGTCCATGCTCACCAATCTCAAAAAACACAAAAAAACTCCAGAACAAGTGACCCACAACTACATCACCAGACATACATCACAACTACTACCACGTTGTGAAAAAACAATAGGTCAACGTCACTGTGACTATCTTGCACCCAGACTCTACAGCATGATACCTAGCCCAATAAAAAGCATAAATAATTTAAACTTATATAAAAAAAAATTATTTACTGGATTTCTAGTATTGGAAGAAATAATATACACGATTTTGTTAACCAGAAATATCAACACTAAAAAAAAACACCAACTCCATACTACCCTAATGATCTCAAACATAAAACGGTATGAATGGCTCCATAATTGATGCTATGATTTCATATATATTTGTAATGTGTGTGTATATATGTGTATGTATATATATATGTGTATGTATATATATATATATATATATATATGTATGTGTATATATATATGTATGTGTATGTATATACGTGTATATGTGTGTGTATATAAATCTGCTTTAAATCTATTATATGTCCCGTTTGTCTTAACATAAAACCCCACTGTTAATTAAAAATTTACCCTACTAGTATATGAATGCGTTTACTTATTGCATGTTTATGTGTATTTATATTATATTATTTATTTATTACACTACATTACTTTTGTCATAACTTACACTACTTTATTATTATTATCTTTGTCATCATTACATTATATTCTTACGAAACTACGTACAAGCGATAGTCCTTCGGAACTAAAGCTTCTGTGGTACCCCATGTTTATTTACTATAACCACCTTCATTATATAAACACTCTTGTTACTTAGTGAATAAACTTATATTATTATATTATTATTATTATTATGTTTAGGTAGTTAACAAGTCTCAGTTTAACTAGTTTCTCGAAGATCTTAGCTATATGTGTGATCAAAGAAATCGGTCTATAATTATTGATGTTAGTTATGTCGCCTTTTTTTAATATGGGTGCAACAATCGATTTTTGAGAGTAAACACCTTTTTCTAAACAGTTGTTGAAGATAAATGAAAGTGGGTGTGTTATGTAAGGACTGATCAATTTTAGGGTTTCGGAATTTATATTGTCGTTTCCTACTGCCTTACCATTTTCTAATTCTGTAATAGTCCCCTGTATCTTTTCTGCGGTGATGGGTGCGAATACAAAAGAATTAGCTGTGGATGGTCTTTTGTCTTTATAATTCTTATCTACTTTTATTCGATTTGCTAGTGTTTTACCAATTTTGGTGAAGCCGTTGTTGAATTCTTCAGCAATTTCAAATTTGTCCACTAGTAATTCTCCGGATTCTATACTTTTTTGTTTCCAATACAACGTTTTTGTTTTTTTTGTTTTTCTTATTTGTTGCACTACGTTCCATAAATGATTAGAACTAGATTGGTTCATATCGATTTGTTTTTTGTAATAATGGAATTTCGCTTTTTTTATCGGTGCATTCAATTTATTTCTGTATTTTTTGTATACATTTTTTATTTCATTGTTAGGGTGTGGGTTGTTTTGGAGATCTTTGCACATTTAATTTTTTTTATTAATAGAGTTGAGCAGGGCGGAATCAGCTAGGGTGCTATTTTTGTAGTTTTTCTTCGTATTGTTCTTTTTTCTGAACACAATTCTAATTTATTTTTAGTAATTTCAATGAATTCTATAGTCGCTATCTATTTTTTTGCGTTAATGAATCTTACGAATCTATCGGTATTTTCCGTATTTAGTTTGGTTTTGTGGTTAAGAGTTATTCGTAAAATTGTGATGTAGTGGTCGGTTATGGTTGATTTCAGCACTAGACGGATGGTACTGTCAATGTTATTAATTTCTGTTTCAAGAAAAATATGATCCAGACATGTGCTGCTACTACCTTGTACTCTTGTTGGTTCATTTATTGTTATTTTTTATTTTCGAAAGGTAGGTGATTCAACAGGTAGATGAGACTATCCAATGACAGAATCGCACAGATTACATATAATAGGTAGATTTAACTAAAACAAGACTATACTAAGTTACATAATGGAAATATTGTAAAGTACCCTAAAGGAAAATAGATAATATTCTAGACTGTGGAAACAGATAGTTACAGTTGTTGTTTATGTAGTGTTTGATTGACCACAATGAAAAATGACAACATTTAGGAGAGTAGGTAACAGTAGCAATGGTGTTAATAACGAAATAGAAAAAAGTTTTACATATCTTCAAATTATCAAGAGAAATCAGATATAAATTATTCAGCGCAATATTGCGAGAGCAACTACTCAACAGCTATACAGCACAGACTTCAATTTTCTCTTGAAACTTATCAACCTGGTCGAGAAAATATCGAAGTCTTCATTAGTTAAACAATTACAGAATTTCATACATCTATATGGTGGTGAATTTGACATAAAATTGGTAGTTATCCTACCAGGTACGAAAAGTAGCCGATGTCGCACAAAGTATCTAGTACAGTTATCATTCAATACCGGGTGATACAGGATATCGGGCCACCCCTGTAACTTCTGCATTCGTGAACTGATTTTTCTGAAATTCGGTACAGTTATATAAGCAACCATTTCGGATTTGATCACATTACAATCCAATATGGAGGACTTCCGGTTTTTCTGCAAATGCCAGCAACTTTGTTTTTTCAAATAGAACACCCTGTATATTTTTACATATTCAAGTTTAACAGGTCAAAACAAGTCCAAACCATATGTCAAATGTAATTTTTTTGAAACAAATGAAATTAAAATTGTTTTTTTATTTTACCTCGTGGATAAATGAGATTTGGTCAAGGCTATTCACAATGAGTAGCACATAACACAGAAACATAATTTTTTCTGAAAAATTATTTTTTGTGTCATTTATTGATGAATGAATTCAGTCACATCACATTTTGATCGAAAATTATTTTTTTTCAAATGAAACCCCTATGGGCCACCTACCTGTCTCTCTAGAACATTCATTAAGGAAAAAAATTTGATTTTTGTATTTCGGTGCAGTAACAAATTGTATAAATTCAAAAATATACAACTAGTTCATGAGTTTCCTTGCAGTTCGAAATTTTTTTCAACTTAGTAAGCTGTGGGAAACAACATTTCTGAATCTTGTCAACTAATTGTGTTTCGCTGTCATCTTTCATCTCAACTCTCGAAAATTAGTTAACTTCAAGGAATTAGTTTAGTAGAAATGTAAAATCAAAATTATAGGTTCACAAGAAGTGAACAGGTTGATATGTTATTAATTTACGGAGAATATCTTGAAAACATTGTCGCCGCTTGTCAGTTATACGCTGAACGATACCCACACAGAAGACATCCACAAAGAACCTTTTTACAAGCTTTCATTTAGTTTCACCTGTCCCGATGTTTGTCATCAAATCTTGCAAGTTGAATTTGACCCACTTCTAGTTGTTCGATTAACGTGAAATTTGGCAGGTGTTCATAGTTCCCGTAACAATGCATTATGCATTTGTTAAAGAAAAAAAACCAAAATGGCGGCTCCAAGATGGCGGACGAGATTTGTGTTTATGGTCCGATTCGATTAAAAATTGGTATGTGGGGGTTTTCAGGGTCGGTGATTACGAATTTTCTGACAAAATTCATAAAATCAAAATGGCGGCTTCAAGATGTCCGACGATTTCTGTGATTATGGTCCGATTCTATTCAAAACTGGTATGTGGGGGTTTTCGGGGTCGGAGATTATGAATTTTCTGTCAAAATCAACAAATTCAAGATGGCGGCTCCAAGATGGCGAACGAGTTTTGTAATAATGGTCCGATTCGATTCAAAATTGGTATGTGGGTGTTAGGGGTACTTACTTAAAAGCACAAAATAAAATAATTAATAAAAAAAACTTTTTAAAAACAAGCTTTTATTTAAATACCCTAAAAAGTACAGAATAATTGCTTTGGATGTGTGACGTAGGTTATTCCGTGAGTTATAGATTCAAAAGCTTGTCGAATCTGTATTCGAAATGAAAACTTTGCGCGACAAGCTCTTGAATCTCGGAATAACCTACGTCACACATCCAAAGCAATCATTTTGTACTCTTTAGGGTATTTGAATAAAAGCTTGTTTTTAAAAAGGTTTTTTTATTAATTATTCAAAAATGTGGAGAGAAGATTCCCAAAAGAACCCAACAATGGAGAAGATGATCGTAAGTGAGGCAGAAATGAATGTTTTGCTTATGTTGATTTTGATCCAACCGCTTCGACGCGGGAATTGGAATACCAATGCAATGTCAGTCGAGAAAACGCTAGTAGAATTTTAAAAACAGCACCATTATCGTGCTTATAAGTATAACTTACAGAATTAGTTGACAAGATTCAGAAATGTTGTTTTCCACAGCTTACTAAGTTGAAAAATATTCGAACTGCCAGAAAACTCATGAACTAGTTGTAGATTTTTGAATTCATACAATTTGTTACTGCACCGAAACACAAAAATGATATGTCATTTTTTTCCTTAATGAATGTTCTAGAGAGACAGGTAGGTGGCCCATAGGGATGTCATTTGAAAAAAATGAATTTTTGAACAAAATGTGATGTGACTGAATTGATTAACCAGTGACACAAAAAATAATTTTTCAGAAAAATCAAGCTTTTCTGTTATTTGCGACTCATTGTGAATAGCTTCGACCAAATCTCATTCATCCACGAGGTAAAATAAAAAAACAATTTTAATTTCAATTGTTTAAAAAAAATTACATTTGACATGAGGTTTGGACTTGTTTCGACCTGTTGAACTTGAATATGTGAAAATATACAGTGTGTTCTATTTGAAAAAACAAAGTTACTGGCCTTTCCAGAGAAACCGGAAGTCCGCCATATTGGATTGTAAAGTGATCAAATCCGAAATGGTTGCTTATATAACTGTACCAAATTCCAGAAAAATCCGTTCACGAATGCAGAAGTTACAGGGGTGGCCCGATATCCTGTGTCACCCGGTATATTCAAATATTCTGCTGTATGGCTCCGACACTGATGAAACTTCTGGACTTCAAGCTTTCATCATTTTTGGAATTTATACTGACCACGGTCGTCAAGCAAAAGCAATAATAATCCGTGTGGTTTTGAGGTTCTCTCCAACGCATCAGCGATGAAAATGGAAAATAGATTATCTCGCCCATCGACCATTTGTATAGCTTCGTTCGACACCCGTTGCAGAACCATTTTGGTACCCATGTCTTTTCTGTGCTATTTATACTGAATCCGAAGTAGTACAGACACGCATTTTTCACCAAATCTGTTATGATTTTGTCCTTCACAAACATAACAAACAATATCTGCACTGATTTTACCCGACTTTCTTTGCATTTCCACTAATAACTTTTCCATTTGGAACCATAAAAATACTGTTAGTCGCTATGAGACCGCAATACTACCAACATGCGAAATCAAAGAAATCTGACCTGATGGCGGGGAACGAGCTACGTATTTGAATTCAGCGCGCGAAGAAATCACTTTTGTCTTGTCGGGTCCAAAAGCATACTGAAAATTGTAAGACGTTGAGTCAACCTTTCTTATCACAATAACTCTATGGTACTGATTCGCGTTCCTTCCGTATGTGCCACAGCTACCTGCTCGGGGTTTGTTTACATCGAAAATTCCAATCTCCTCGGCAGCGCGCTACAACAGGTAGTGGCGCAATGTATTCGCAACAGTATTATTATTCCTGAATGAAGAAATATCACTGATTGGCCCCAATCCCAATTTAATATTATGTTTCTCACACACAGGTCATGTTCTAAGTGTATATGTTTAATCCTTTTAATGCACTTCTATAATTTCCGTCGAATTCAAATATATATTTCATTCATACCTTCTGTTTACAAGTTGCCAAGACTTGTTCAGTGCTTTCTTGATCTTCGCAAAGCTCGACCATCACGAAAATAGGCTAAAATTGGATAGAAATGTAAAAAAATTAACATTTATGAATCATTTGTATTTTGTACTGTACTGAATCATATTCAGACCAAGATGAAAATGGGAAAACAACTTCTCAACAATTAATCCCACCAACGCTCTACCTGGTGGACATTTATGTTTTATATTTCACTTAAAACTGTACGGAAATGAATTCGTTTAAGAACAGGCCGAAAAAAATAAATATATATCCATTCCTTTCAATATGTAAATTAAATTACGTTCGATTTGATGGTCACTGGCATTGATGGAATTGATGGCTATCCAATTTCTAGCAAATGAAATTGATACCTAGGAAAGTAATAATGAATTTATCGGATTCGTTGGAAACTACCGGAAATTACGGCCCCGTTCAAGCAAAATCAACAGCTGGTGGTGTGTTGAGAAAGATAAGTGAAAATGTGAACTTTGTATGTTATATATGACAAGAGATTAACAGGTCTGGGGTATTTTTCCCTGCTGGGCAAACAGCGGGTGATATTGGCGTTCCGGGGGTGACTGGGAGGCAGAAAGCTGGAAATATTATTATTGGTTATGAAACATACATTTCATTCTCTATATGATGCGAAATGTACATTGGCTTAGTTATAGAAGCAGCCTATAAACAGCTCTTTTCATGTTTAAATAATGTTTTGAATTATGCACAAAAAGCCAGTACTGTTTGCAATAATCTAAACTTATTTTTGAAAAAACTCACAACCGCATCAGTCAGAATAAATACATCTCGTCGAGTTAGCGCGTAACGAATACACTGCGCCATTGTATGCTTATTGCGCGCCCGATGACGTCACGGCTTCCCAAACCAAACGGAAACATTATTATTATTATTACATATAAGTAAAGGCTGAGAACAGAGTCCTATGTAAGCCTAAAAAAAAAAACTAAAGAGATCAACAAGATTATACAATGCATGCAAAAGGAAAAGAAAAATAATTAATATATGCGTAGGAACAATTATGCAAATAAGCAAATAAAAAATATTTTGTTTTTAAAACTATTCACTGAGTCAGAATTCACAACATCGTTGGGTAAGTTATTCCATGTTTCGAAAATACGATTCACCAAGAAATATTGTCTCTGCCTAGTGGTAAATTTCTCCTTTTTCAATTTGAGATTAGGACCACGTAACCGCGAATCATTGTTGAAAACAAAAAGTTCTTTCTGATCAGCATAATTATACTTAGCTATACGGAAGGATATGATGAGGTCCCTACGGAGTCGACGTTGGTCAAAAGCTATCAGTTGTGCCATCCTCAGTCTTTCGGGATAGGTTGGACGCACTTCACCAAAAGTCATACGCGTGGCTCGACGCTGAACATTTTCCAACAAATTCTTATCGCGCACCAAAACAGGACACCACACCGGACCTGCATACTCCATAATTGGACGAACGTAGGTTTTGTAGAGTTTTATGGAACTTGAATATGATAGATGGGAGAACGTTTTGCGGATGAGGTAGATCAGTGTGTTGGCGCGCTTGCATGTGGATATAACATGTTCGGACCAAGTTAGGTCAGTATTAATAGTCACTCCCAGATCGACATGTGAAGACACTATACGTATCTGTTGACCGTTTATTGTGTACGCGTGGAGTGGATTGTTCTTTCCTTGATGAAGTATGACGCATTTGTCGACGTTAAGAGGTAAAAGCCAATCCTCACACAACCGACTAATCGAGTTGAGGTCTTCTTGAAGGAATTGATGTTCTACTAAGGCATTTCCATACAGTTTAGTATCATCGGCATAAAACGACTTGCAGGACTTTATATGAAGAGCAAGATCACTTGCATAAACAACGAAGAGGAGTGGGCCAAGAACAGACCCCTGGGGGACTCCACTTGTGCCTTGTCTGTCCGAAGAAAAAGAGTGGCCCACTTTGACCGTGAAAGTTCTTTCTGTCATGTAATTTTCAATCCATAAGTTTAGTTGGCCCCGAATACTGAGTGTGTCTAGTTTGTGCATTAGCCTCCTCACTGGGACCCTGTCGAAAGCCTTGGCAAAGTCAAGATAGACGATATCTGTTGGTATTTTTTTATCGTGAACCGTCGTCCAATCGTTTATGCACTGTAGAAGATTGCTGGTGGTGGATTTACCTTTGACGAAACCATGTTGTTCCGATGGTATGATTGCGTTTTTTGTTAAAAATTCTGACTTGTCTTCTACAATTATTGATTCCATTACTTTGGAAGGTACGGATAGAAGACTAATGGGCCTGTAGTTGGTTGGATTGAGTTTATCGCCTTTTCTGAAAATAGCAGTGACAGATGCCTTCTTCCAAGCCCGTGGGATTTGAGATTTTGCGAAAGAGACAGTCATGATTGTTGATAACGGAGAGCAGAGAGATTCGGCAAATTTCTTTAGAAAGAAGGGGCTCATTCCATCCAAGCCAGCAGATTAATTTAATTTAGTGTTCAATAAATGTTTTTTATTTTTTTTCGGGATAAATGTCACATGGTTGAGATGATCACGCAGTCGTTCTGCTGTAATTCCCGGTAATTGATCATCTCGGGGCTCCATTGTGAAGGAGCTTGTGAAAGAGTAGGCCAGGATTTCAGCTGATTCGATGTCTGTAGAGCACAGGGTACCGTCAGGTTTTTGTAGGAGCGGAATGCTTACTTTGGTGTTCAGATTTCATTGTATGAACTTGTACAGTTTTTTATTGTTTTCAGAGTTCGCAATAGATTCTTCAAACTCACGACGTGAAGATCGTAGTGTTGATACCAGGTATTTTGAGAAATTCCGATGAGTTTGGTAATCTTCTGGGGCTTTTGATCTTTTATATCTTTTCCAAAGTCTTTTTTTGTGATGTATGAGAGACATTATTTCGGAATTTATCTATGGTTTGAGAGGATTTTTCTGGCATACTTTGCTGCGGGAGTTCTTGTCAACAAGGGCAGTTACGGCCGAGTAAAATTTTTCTATTGATCGAAATAAATTATTTCGAAAACTTCAGTTTCGTTCTTGTTTGGCATGTGAATCAAGAGGATTCCAAGAATCGAGAAGCAGGTACCGAGAAGTTCCTGGGTGCTAATCACCTTTATATAAGAGGCAGCGAACGCGGCAAAGTTAGCAAGTTGTTTCAAGGTTATTTATCCAGACATTCAATGAATTTTATTCCTGACAATGTCAGCGAGTCCAGATGAATTCGTTTACCAACAGCATCTCTGATAAAATGGTATCGAACATCGATATGCTTGGTTCTCTTATGTGCAGTTTCATCTAGTATCATGCGGATTGTACTCTGATTGTCGACAGAGGCGAAGGCAACTCACAAATTCCAAGTTCCTGTGCCAAGGTGGCTATTATGATGATATCTGTAACTGCATCCGCTACTGCAATATATTCGGCTTCAGCTATAGACAATGGCTGCCTCCATTACGGGCTGCCTCCTTGAAAACAAATCTATCACTGTATCCCCAAATGTCATGACAAATACTGATGTCGATATTCTTGTCTTCGGATCTCCTGCAAAATCCGCGCCATTGTAGGTCGTCAAAATGTATCCCTCCAAAACTTTAGTGAAAAATATTCCAAAATGTTTTGTCCCCTGTAGATATCAAAATATTCGCTTCACTCCCTCCCAATGACTATTTGATTGCGGAAGCAATATTTATCCCAGTCAGAATAAAAGTTCTATTGCAAATAAAATATCAAAAATCCCCACTGCTAAATTTTTTTTCAAGGTCAAAGGTCGAAAGCATCGGTTTTTTGCATTTTTCTCGTAAACGGTAAATGTTATCGTAAAAATAGATCGAACAAAAGTTGTAGATCATGCAATTGTCTACAAAATTTGCATACTTTTTTCTTACGAATCACCAATACTGAGATATCGCGATTCCAAAAGTTAAAGAAGTCGTATTCTACATAATATGCACACATTTCGGCACCACTTGTGAGGTAGTGTGGCGCATTTTTTTTAATGTGGTTTCCCCGTTAGGCATACTTCACGATCTTTGTGATTCAGTTTTATTACACAATATTCTATTGATTGAAAAATGGTACTATTGGAACAAATTATTGTTGATTTTGGGAAAATTTTAGCCTGACTGATAATCTTCAAATGCTACTTCAACAGTAATGTCTTCTTCGTTTTCTGCTACTTCTTCGTCTCTTCTTGCTGAATATCTGTAAATTGTGCTAAGAAAGATGCAGTTGTCTCCTCATTGATATCATAAGAATCCTCATCTGTTGCATTTGATTCAACATTGGAGCAAGAGTGGCCTTGACAATCGGTACATACTGGTGAGCAGAATAATCCGACTTTTTTACAGCCACTACAACCCTTTTTGCAATTGTGTTAAGAAGTTTTTCTGGAGCAGGTGGGAGAAAAGTTTGAATTGGCTCCAAAGTATTATCAATTAATTTCCAACCCCCGTCTTCTGGGTCCAGTTGGAGAAGACAAGATAGTTGGAGAAGATGTTGGAGAAGACAAGATAGTTGTACTCTTTTATTGTTCCGTGTATTTTTTACAAAACTTAAATATCTATACTTGTCTAAACAACCAATTTTTTTGGAGCTCCATATATTGGAAAGACAAGATAGTTGTACTCTTTTATTGTTCCGTGTATTTTTCACAAAACTTAAATATCTATACTTTTTTTGAGCTCCATATATAGCAAGAAGTAAACGAATCCCGTTTGTGGTGATGACTTGCGGAGAAGAGTCAATCTTTTTAAATACCTCTGCACAATCAATTAAATCATGTTTTTCAAACAATTTAAATTTACCCCCTTCGAAAATTGCTGATGTAGTATCACAGCCAGTCATTGCATGTGAATATAAGATATGCAGATGAACTTTTCAATGAATATATTTTTGTTTGTTGTTGAGCCTTCCCAGGTTTCAAAAAGTGAACAATCAATTGGAGTTCATGCAGTCAATAGTATTAACAAATCAACATCTTCACCAACAATGAAAGTTGTATTTGTTGTACTGAGTTGTTTATTGCTGTTTCAATTATGAGAACATCAGCATCATTATCAGCTTGTTTCACTAAAATTAGCGGTTGTGAATTTTTCACATAACATTGAAATAAAGCTAGACTTGTTATGAGTATTTGCGAGGAATTGTTTTCGGTTTGTTGGAACTGTCATAAATTGGTCAAAAACAACATCAGAAAATGAATATGTTTTTGTAGTTCGACGACGTTGTTCTGCAGCTTTAATGTTTTTCTCATAATCAGTATAACCATCAAATACCAGAGTCACTCTATGACCAAAATGTCTATGTACATACTGAACGTATTATCGAAAATAACGTTAAATGTTTCTTCTCGATCCCACACAATGCGGTGTAATAGATATCCTCCGTCCATGGTGTAAGTAGCATTTGTGTTGTCAATTTTAATGTTCACTGATTGGAAGCAATCGTAGATGGCTGACTTCTGTGTTTTACGCATTCCAATTGCATCGAAGAGTAACAATGGGTAGGGGGCTGATTCATATTCGAAGAATTTTTCAATTTTATCCTCAAATGTTTCAGTAATACTCTTGCGTTGAATTAATAATACAGGGTCTATAGGTGGGGGTAGGCGTCCATATTAGTATTTTCTACAACTTTTGTCTGATCTATTTTTATGGTAACACTCATCGTTTACGAGAAAAATGCAGAAAACCGATGCTTTTAACCTTTGACCTGAATTTTTTTAGCAGACGTAGGATCAATGATGATTTTTGATATTTTATTTGTAATAGTGTACGACCTGTACCAATTTTCAGTTCTATTCGAATTATTGTAAATCTATCATTATTTTTTTGTTCATTTTGGCTGGATTAGGCCTTGTCACTGAAGCTGAAAATAACAAATTTCCAATAGCTTCTCTATATGGAACTATTTCGCCATCTTGGGTTTTCAAATCGAGAGTTGGCCCAGTAGTCGGAACTTCCTTACCAGACATGTAAGACCACTTACGTCCAATTCCGTCTTTCGAAATGTCACTGGGGAAAATGCACCGATACATCACATTAAACTTCAGAATTGACAGACTCTAGATCATCTTATTCATAAAGCAGGTATTTCCTATCCCAAGTAGCATTTTTAGTGGACGCAACGTTGCAGCCACGATCCTGGAAAACTTTGAAGTGTTTGACCACAGCCACTGCCCCACGTAATACACACGGTTCTATCACGTGGCACGTGATTTGCACCCAAAATGAGTGTTAAAAGTGGCAGAACCCGAAAATATACCACTCTAAAGTTTCTATCATCATAAAGTAGCCAGTGGAACTGAATTAAGTTCACTACTAGAATGTGGCAGAAACGCCCATGTCGCAGGTGCCATGACTCCACTTGGAAGTGACACGTCGCGGCTATTATAACCTGCCACTTCAAAGTTATAACCTCAAAATTGCGGGCACATGTCAATAATTGGGTTTCGCGGTTTTACGGTGAATTCTATTAATTCGAAAATGAGTTTTAAAATCGTGCCGACAAAAGAGAAAAAAAGAGTGTATTTCTGTAGCCCTCCAGAAGAACTGGGCGAAGTTGATGTAGCGGATTCCAAATAACAGGTAATTGAAAAAAGGGTCAATTTATCTTTTATTTTCATCTATTTATTTTCGTACAACAACCGTTTGACAATACATAATAAATAATACACATCGCGCAAAGTTTTTGCTTCGAATACAAAAGCGACAAGCTTTTCAATCTATAACTCACGGAATAACCTACGTCACACATCCAAAGCTATTATTTCTTACTTTTTAGTGCATTTGAATGAGAGCTTGTCTTTAAAAAGGTTTTTTATTAATTATTTTATTTTGTGCTTTTCAGTACTTAAAGTACACCTTAATCTATGCATTTTTGTTAAAGGATCGTTATTATGAGACATTTTTCCTGTAAGTTCTGAGCCATCTAGTCTTTCAATGAGGAGACCATCTAAATATTAAGTCATCCGCCATCTTGGAGTTGCCATCTTCAATTTATGAATTTTTACTAAAAATCAATAATTTTAGACTAAATTCATCTCCGACCCTTAAAAACCCCAACATACCAATTTTGAATCAAATCAAAATTACAAAACTCGTCCGCCATCTTGAATTTGGGAATTTTGATAAAAAAATCATAATCTCCTACCCCTAAAACCCCCACATACCAATTTTGAATCGAAACGTTCCATAATCAAAACTCGTCTGCCAACTTGGAGCTGCCATTTTTTTTATAATTTCATAATGCATTGTCACCGGAATTATGAACACCTGCCAAATTTCGGCTCAATCGGATGTCGGCAAGTGCTCCAAAAATGGATTACAAATTTTTTACCGGAAATAATGACAGAATGACATACGAACGGAGCAAGTCAAATAAAAGCTTGTAATAAAATGCCAAAAACTACTGCACGAAAACAAGCAAGCAACAAATCCCGTTTAGACCAAACCAAACATTTTTTTGACGTACCGCTCAAGGAGCGAACGCAACCGAACGCCAACGCCAAGCTTGGAATCGGTTGGGTTGGGTGTTCGATCGCGCCATAGAGAAACTAAAAATAAAGAGAGTTGTCAAACCTGCAGTGAAAGTTGGCACCACGTTTAGACAGTGGCGACATATCTCGCAACTGGCCGAACTAATACAGTTGGTAAAACCGATTGAGATAAGGCGGGTTTTTCAAATGTATTACTTTTATATGATTGATATGGTATATATTTTATAAGTGATCGATTTGCCATTCTTGTATTTCATATGAATGGTTGTATCATATGAAATACAGGAATGGCAAATCGATCACTAATAAAATATATACAGTAATCGATTCGTAGAATATGTTAGTTCGTTCGTGGTTAAAATAAAGTTTCAAAGTAAATCTTTATTTCAGTCTTCATGAAATCAACCAAAATAAAAACAAATTACATTTACAACAAACCTTCAATAATTTTGTTCATTTATTAGCACAAAGGAGAACGAGTAGGTATACTTAACAAATACTCCAGTTTGATGATAATCTTCGTACTTCCTCAAATGGTGATAGGAAATGGAAACTGATGGACGGAAACAAGTATCAGTTTGTGAAAAAATTTCTGCAACTGATGGATGGAAATAAGTATCAGTTTGTGAAAAGCAGCTTATATTTTACCTTGTGAAAAAATATTTCGAGGACTTTCAGCGTCAACTCGAATAACAAAACATTCCATTTTCGATGTTGGGTTCATAATTCAAGTCCATAATATAATTTTTATAATTAATTTTTCGATGACAATTAACAGTAGAATTATTCTGAAATTATTACGTGGTTTGTTATTTTCTGACAAATGTCGAAATTGGAAAATTATCATGTCAGTCGTCTGTTGATTGCGGGCAGCGCCTCCATGCGCGACTGGCCGTACCAAAAACTTGGTGGTCAAGATCGCCAATGTTTCAAACAGTCTCTTTATTTTTAATTTGTCTATGGATCGCGCCGTACACACCGGCTCCAACGCTGAGCACATGTGCCTTGGTTTTCGTTGGAATCTCGGTCTGTACGCGGCTTAAAAGGTTTGCTATTTGCTTGTACTGAATTTGAAGGAAATTGAATTTGTAATTTTATTCTTTGTCGGACATCATGGCTGCTCACTACGTAATAATGTTCAAGGATTTTTCTTACTTTCATTGTTTGTTTTAGTTTTCTATAAAACGTTGTCGAAAAGACTTTTTAACCGACGAAACCAAAAAAGAGGAGGTTCTCTAGTCGGCGCGTATATATTTTTTTTATTATCATATATGATCACGCATAACTTTTTACTGAGACGTCCGATTCCGATAATCCTTTCCTCAGTGGATAGGGTGTACTTCGAAGTTGGTCCCATTTGAATTTAAAAGATGAAATCCAGCCCTAAGGGTAGCAAAATGAAGGATATTGATCACTCATCCTCTGAATTCTGGTCCGTTAACCGATTCTATCAGGCATAACTTTGTACTGGGATCCACGATTTGGATAATTCTTTTTTTATCAGATAGGGTATACCTCATAGTTGATCATATTCCAATTTGAAATGAAATGATCCACCCCTATGGGTAGAAAAATAGAGGATGATTGATTTTTCACTTGTGAACAGTGGCACACATATGTAGTTGACATTGACAGATCCTCCTACATCCGTCACAATAATTACATTCTATGAAAGGATGGAATTATATACAAAGTGATGAAATCAACTAACCAGAACTTTCAAAAATAATTTATATTATATAACAATAAATAGTTAAAGTAGATAATCATATTATTTAACAGTCAATAGTTGAAGTAAGCTAGGTAAGTAAGTATTTTGGAAGTGATCAAAAATTAAGTAGGTAGTAATTAGTAGATTTCAGCCAACATACCACGCATATCTTTCCACAGAGTAGCCCGATTTTGATGATTTTTTTTTTCAATGGATAGGGTGTACTTCAAAGTTGGACTTATCTCAAATTGAAAAAAAATGCCACCCCTAAGGGTAGCAAAATGGAGGATATCGATCGTTCACCCTCTGAATTTTGGCCCATTAACCGTTTCTATCAGGCATAACTTTGTACTGGGTTATCCGATTTGGATGAATCTTTTTTTATTGTATACCTCAAAGTTGGTCATATATGAATTTGAAAAATAATTATTCACCCCTAAGGGTAAAAAAATGGGGGATGATTGATTTTCCAGGTGTGAACCGATTCTCTTGAAACTTGGCACACATATGTAGTTTTGATAACACCACAACATAATGGATACTTTAATTGTTGATTGAGTTGATAGTAATTAGTAGATTTCTGCCACAAAAAATTAGGAAATACAACTCAATTTTTTATTACTTATTGAACACTATAACATAATGGATACCTTAATTGTTGATTGAGTAAATAGTAATTAGTAGATTTATGTCACAGAAAATTAGGAAATACAACTCAATTTTTTATTTCTTATTGAAGGAACAAAATATAAAGCACAAACTGTGCAAAAACTAATATATAATGAATGTTCAAGATATAGACTACCCTGTTCAGAATCTAGAGCGCTTCCTCTTCAAGACCCTATTGTGGCTGCCCAGTTTGCTCAACGTGATAAGTCAGTCCCACTGTCGGAGTAGATTATTTTATCTCGACTTTTTCATTAATGTATCATTCAGGTTGTATCGAAACTAGTATTCAAGCCTATTACTGAGTTGTGAGTAGACTTCTCAGTCTCTGCATCTCTGCTAAACCTTATTTGGCTTTTCAACTTATTAAATACCCAACTCGTACTTTTTGAAAAATATTATTTAGTAGTTGTCAAAACATTGACATAACGCAATCGTCATTATTTTTGTTCTCCTATATCTGTCAAAATAAGATCATTCTATAAAATAATGAAATTATATACAAAGTGATAAATAAACTAACCAGAACTATCAAAAACAATTTATATTATATATTATTCAACTGTTAATAGTTGAAGTAAGGTGAGTAAGTTAGTATTTTTGAAGTTATGAAAAATTAAGTAGGTAGTAGATTTTAGCCACATAAAATTGAAAAATAATAACTTTTTAACAAAAAATTGAACCGACGAAATACGGAACTGAAAAGTAAAAAATAAAATAAACCTTCTTAGTCTCAATAACTAAGCTAAATTTTAAAAAAATAAAATGTAAAATTTTTATCCCAATAAATTTTAGATCATTTATTCAATAAAATTAGTTACTTACATTAGTTTAGGAGCTTAGTTATTGAGACTAAGAAGGTTTATTTTATTTTTTACTTTTCAGTTCCGTATTTCGTCGGTTCAATTTTTTGTTAAAAAGTTATTCTATCCGAATCTGGTGAATATGGCAGGCTCAATTCTGTCGATCGATGAATTCGAGTGTTATTGTTCCTGTGAATCAAAGAAGGTGATACAGAAACTGATGATTTCTCAGGAGGTACGAAGCAATCATCTTATATGTTCCGTAGGAAAATTGGGATTATAAAATATTTCATCCGGTAAATGCGATGGAGGAATACTTAGTATTTGTATCAGACACGAGGTGGAATGAGTATCTTTCATAGCGTGGCCTACCCACGCTCCCAGTGCATGAATTAATGTCGGAGATTCAGGACCGAAAACTTAAAAGTTTCGACTGATATGGGATGAAAATTTTAATTTTCCCTCTTTTTCAATTTTTCGCTGGATATTGCCACAGCACTAGCAGACTTGAAATCATAATTCATAGTATATTTGCAACCATTTTTTCACATTGTTTTCGATTGATGCTTTAGGAAATGAAAAGTGTTGTTGATGTGTTGCATCTACAACATATTTGTCATTTACGATTATTAATTTCAGAAGTAGATAGAGACAAATAATTATTTTCCTATATACATGGAAATACTTTCTGGTGGCCCATTTTGCTCCGATGGAATCCTCAATCATGATTTTAATTTCTGAAATAGTTTAAGGTCATTGAACTCTATACATGTATTGAAATGTATTTTTCTATATTGAGCGGTTTAGATTTTAGAAAGCTGGGACTGACGGACATACGCAAAAAGTAATTGAGACAGAAGAAGGTAGTTTGGCTTCAACATTTCCATTATTTTTTTGGAACGAAATTCCTTCACGCGCCTTGTGGTAGGTGTTGACTGGTAGAAAATGTAACGTAAGAAAAAAGCGTTATGCCCATGGGCACCGATGGCTGGTCAGGTTGACGAGAGTCTTATCGATATCTGAAGCCAAGCATCGTCGGGCGTGGTTAGTTCTTGAATGGGTGACCACCGGACAAGGAAGCTCCACGTTAAATGTCCTAACAACTGTAGCGTAGTAGCATATTCGCAGCTGCAGGCGTCTTATCAATAAGCACGAGATAAGACGATAGATATGCCGTCCTTCGGAGGGTACGTTAAGATGGCGGTCTCGAGTTCATAGATGTTGATCTCGTTAAAAGAACCTACCTCTGGAACAACAGAGTATTCGGAAAAACTTCCGGTTGGGAGGAGTGTGCTTACCGGCGTCGGTGTTTAGCCTTGGTAGCAGAAATAGGCCGACGTTGAATAAAGAAGAAAAAAAAAGCGTCATGCCCCCTCCATGCCACTTTCTCTCTCTGCCTCTTTCTATTATATACGAGTATGTGTGACAACTACACTTGGTCCTGTCAGAATTAAATGTCAACGCATTCAATTCCTATATAGGGAAATAGGAAATGCAAAATTGATGGAATAAGGAATTTTGAACTCACTACATACAGTGATTTGATATTTGAATTCAAATATACCTTTTTCAGCATGCTAGAAACTCAGTTTTTTAAGTAAGGCAATGAATAATTTTGTCACTTTGCAGTTGGTAGAGCTTCAGTGTGCTCCGCGAATTTCGTGAAATTCAGTAGGTAGTATTAAAGTGCCGTATAAAACCCAAAGTGTTGAAAAAGTAAATTATAAACTCCTTCGTTAACTTAAAAACAACATGTGTGCTGAAAGTGACCTCAATGCCTTTAAAGAGTGAAAATAGTATTTCTAAGACGATATCTAGCTATTGGAAAACTGCAGGCCATTGTGACCCTTAATAACCGCCGAGTACGGGAATTTCTACCGTTTCGGTTCGTCAGAGTGAAAAAGTGAGGTGAGGATTTCAAAACCCACGAAAGGGAAAACAATTTCGCTTATAAAAAGTGAAAGGACACAAACAACCACAGCAGAATTACTGGAAAAGTTCAATAAATGACCCCCCAATGGAAGAATCCAGCGATGGAGGTGCAGATCGCAACAAAAGCGTGGATTAATTGAAAACAAAAAGCCACAATGGATCACCCAGTGACAAAAACATTATCTCACCAAACCACCGAACCTGATAAAAACAGTGTGTTGGCAAAACTCACATCGGAAAACAGCGAAATCGCCAGCTAGACTAGGAGGAATCGGCGCATGAGTACCGAAAACTATTCCACCTCAATTTTTTCATGCGATCCTCTTCAAATTGCCCTACTGATGATACAAATGCATGTTGCCATGGGGCAACCCCGTGCCATATTGTTTAAACCGAAATTGTTTAAACAATCGCAAGGAATTGTTATTTTTAACCGGACAAATTTTTTTTATATTCTTTATTAAAATACAAATAAAAAAGGTCCTATGACTTTTCACGATAAAATTAATATTTTTAAATATAATTTTTAAAGGTTAAAAAATTATATTTGGGTACTTTTGACCCATGAAAAATATATAAAAAAAAAAAAAAATCGAAATAATATTTTTTTTTTTAATTCTTTATACAATAGTTAATAACATTCTTAAAAGAGATTTAAAAAAATTTCATTGATTATACCTGTTTTTTAATTATCAATTTCGCGCGCTCACAAGTATGCATCGCTTACCTTTAAGTATCCCGTCTCTCTCTGACTCATGCGCTACATCGGCCTCTCTGTTTCCTGAATCATTATTTATCATTTATCTTAAAAACTATTAACTTTTTTAGGATTGTTAAAGAGAGCAATGTTATTAATAATTAAATTGTCTACAATTTGTTTTTGACAATTTTTTTTCTGGAATTAATTTTACAAACGTTATTTAAGCATGAATCGGAACATGTAATTAAAATTACTTTTTTATCAGTTTATATTATTTTTTTGTCATTAAAACAGAAAGTAATTACATTGAATAACTTCTTCAAACGAAGGTTATATATGTAGAAGTATGAAATAATAAAACAAGATTAAAAAAAAGGTATTTATTTATTATCAATATCATTTTTATATATTATATTCTTACAGTCTTCTGAATCACAGCCACATAGAAGTATGCAACTAATATTTTTTTTTTTTACAGTAACAAGCTTTGGTTTTACAGGCTTTCTTACAATTGCACGGTTTTTTAAGATCAGTTGGAAATGGGCTTTTGTTCATAAATAAAGGTAGCAAAGTACTATTCTCCAGATTTTTTCCAAATGTATGTTTGAGCAGAAGCTCTAAGTGCATGCAAATGCAAGGCATCTGATGTGCACGGAATTTTCGATAAATTAATATTAGTTCCAAAGCAACGAGAAAAAATAATTTGTCTAGCTTCATCCGCGGAGTTACCTTTTTTACCCAAAATATTTAAATACAATGTTTCTAAGCCTTTCAACTCCTTAGTACTTAATTCTAAGCCATTGCCAAGAGGGACTAAGACATCACGATTTTCTTTTATTTGTATCAGTTCTAAAGCTTTTTTTTTGTGCCAATTTTACTAGTCGTATCACAACCCGTAAATGCGTGTAAAGCAGGTAAAATTTTAATTACATGTTCCGATTCATGCTTAAATAACGTTTGTAAAATTGATTCCAGAAAAATTTTGTCAGGAACAAATTGTAGACAATTTAATTGTTAATAACATTGTCTCTTTAACAATCTTAAAAAAGTTAATAGTTTTAAGATAAATGATAAATAATGATTCAGGAAACAGAGAGGCCGATGCAGCGCATGAGTCAGAGAGAGACGGCGATACTTAAAGGTAAGCGATGCATACTTGTGAGCGCGCGAAATTGATAATTAAAAAACAGGTATAATCAATGAAATTTTTTTAAATCTCTATTAAGAATGTTATTAACTATTGTATAAAGAATTAAAAAAAAAATATTATTTCGATTTTTTTTTAATATATTTTTCATGGGTCAAAAGTACCCAAATATGAGATTTTTTGAACTTTTAAAAATTCATATCTCTAAAAATATTAACTTTATCGTGAAAAGTCATAGGACCTTTTTTATTTGTATTTCAATAAAGAATATAATTGTCCGGTTGAAAAATAACAATTCCTTGCAATTGTTTAAACAATTTCGGTTTAAACAATATGGCACGGGGTTGCCCCATGGCAACATGCATTTGTATCATCAGTAGGGCAATTTGAAGAGGATCGCATGAAAAAATTGAGGTGGAATAGTTTTCGGTACTCATGCGCCGATTCCTCCTGGCTGGTTGGAAGCTGACGAGCCAGAGACAGGGTTGGCACTTAGCTTCCCTTGACACTGCGACCAGCTGGGATCTATTGTATCACTCTGTCGTCAGTGGTTCTTCATTCAAACAGGTTTGTGCCTTTAATTAGGTTTAGAAGCCTGTTGATAAGGTTCTTCGGATTCATGCCTGTTTCCGGGCTGATCTCTCCAGGTTCTGTGTCGCCTACTACTTAGGGCGTCACAGTCGAAGATTGAAAGACAAGAGTTAGACCCGAGGCCTCCTCTTGATGACAAGCCATTCTTCAGTATCTATCCCCATGTCCTGGGTTTTGATGAGCTGAAGAATCTTTTTGGTTTCCATTTTACCAAATGGCTTTGGAATCCACTCTGTTTCCGGGAGTTTCTCAGTAGGTGTTCGACCATCTGCTGATCCCTCCTCGGTTGGGTTTACGGTTTCTGGTGCCAAGTGTGATTCAACTGGAATCTCCTCGACTTCCATACCCGCTATCGGTGTTGGGTCTTCTTCAACTGGAAGTTCCCCAGGGTTGTTTTTCTGTGTGGTTTCCATTTCGTTTCCACGAGTGTAGGGGAAAGGTCGTCCACACCTGCGGTGCCCCCTGCGCAGGTGTAAGGCAGATTACTCTGGGAGGTCGCCATGTATCCCAGAGGTCCGTTGTGATACCTGACTGGCTCAGGTATCATCCATCCCTCGGCACGGGTCGCTTAACGCCTTGGATTAAGCCATGTTGTGGTGGCATTTGGTTTGAGATTGACTTAGAGATCCGCAGGTTTTGACCATTTCTGGTCATTCCCACTGGATTTTCCTTGTCAACCCCGTTATCCAGCGATACCACTTGGAGGTAGCCACCTAAGTTTCCGCAACCCATCTTCATCTCTCGTAGGAGGTGAACATGTGTTGACGCAAACTACTCGCCCATTCCTCCTAGTCTAAGCTGTTCGGTAGAAGCCGAGGAACTGCGAAAAAGATGCGATATAGTGTATCACTGCCAAGCTTCATAAATGGCTAAATCGAAACCTTCTAAGCTTAAATATCTCTAAAACGAAATTTATAACCTTCTCTATCGACCAAAGAGATCAACCACCAGGAAAAAAATTGAATATACATAAAAATGACTGCCAAGGCTATGGTAAATGTCCCATAAAAGAGAAAACCAGCACAATCAAATATTTAGGGGTAATGATAGATCAACATATGAAGTGGGACGAACATGTAAACTATGTTATCAATAGAGCAAGAAAACTCATACACAAACTCTATACACTTAAGGACATCCTAACCAAAAAAGTAATACTCATGGTGTATAACTCATTAATTGAGTCCGTTTTCAGATACTGCATAACAGCATGGGAAGGAGTCTTCAACAATGTCATGCACAGACTACAAACAACACAAAATACAATTCTAAAAATTATAATAAAAAAGGTAGATTATACTCCACTGAACAGCTATACCAAGAATCACAAATCCTGAATATCAGGAAAATTTGCATTTTGCAGAGCCAAATCTGGATATTCAACAAAAAAAAACAGAATTCTTAGTCAATCCAGAAACACAAGACATACCACTGATCATACTGTGTACATCCCAAGATTTAATAAAACTCATATGCAAAGAAGCATATTTTACTTTGGCCCTAAAATATTCAATAGCTTACCGACCGAATTAAAAGAGTGCAATAATTTGAGAATCTTCAAGAAATTCATTGAAGTTACACATCCAACAAAATCCGCTAGAAACTAGATTTTTCCTACAAAGATAATCTCAACTAAACCAGACAACAACCAAAAATTATACTTATATATATTTGTAGCCATTCTCCATCCAGTCATTTTCTTTCAGTCTTTTTTTTTCAAAACCATCCATGTATATTCTCTATTTGCTACACTCTCATTTGTAAAGAGTGGTCTTTTGATACTGATACTTAATCCTTGGGCTAGTTGGTGTAACCGCAACACAAGTCTTTCAGGCTAAGGCGGATCCGCCTAACTGGCTCTACCTGAATTGACTTTAACTATTAACTGAAATATGTATTATAAATATCTTTACTATGTAAATATTATTGATGAATGAATGAATTAATCGAAAATTGAAATTTTGCCTCAAGTAAAGTCGAAAAACTCAAAAAACTCAATGATTACATTTCTAAGCATAGTGAAAGTGTGAAGAAGAGTAATATTAAATCTAATAAAGACACTGGAGAGCCAGGCACCGGGTCCGAGGTCGAAAAGACCGCCCGAGCCGAGGTTAGCGCAAAGTATGAAAAAACTGAAAAAGGTTCAAAACCACTAAGTGAAACGGAAAACGAAACGAAAGTGGTGAGTGTAACCCATCAAAATGTGGGAAATGAAAAGAGGGGTGAGGAAAAGACGCTAAAAAACCTCTGTCCAGAAGAAAAATTTTGTTCACCACACTTTCCGAACAACTTTGGACGGAAGAGAAGAAAAATCCAAACCTTTTCAGAGTGAGAAAATAATGCAGAAAAAAAAAACGACTGTGCTTTAGACCACACGACTGAAGTAAAATGTATGTATATATATATAACGAGAATATGAGCTCCACCACACAGATTATAGGTGTCGCTATCTATAATTTGATACTTTTTATATATATATATATATATATATATATATATATATATATAGAAAGTTGTGAAGGTTAGACGACTGTCTAAGTTAAAGAAGAATCCTTTTTAAATTCGGGTATGCAGTCAACAGGGGTATGGAAAAAGTGTACTCTTTTTTCTATTCAAGCTTTCGAGTCATTTATTGTCTCTTCATCAGGAACTCTACAATGAATTAAATTGAACATTATAATATTTGAAAACCAATTAGGCATGTGTACTTACAAAAGGAGGTTAAAAATCCCTTTCACTTGCAGCAAATTATAAAATACCATGTCACAACAGACAACACTCTTGGTAAAGTCATATATAGTTAAAACTTTGATCGAAATTGATCAAGATTACTTAACATAAGTGTATAAACATTTTAAAATTCCAAATGGGCTCTATGGAGGACATGTTGGATTCAAGAGGCAGTGGTGACAAATGAAAATGGATGATTATTGAAGTAAATGAAGTTGACAATTGACAAGTATGAAAAATAGATCTACGACCTGTTGCCAACATACAATGCGATGAAAAATAATATCACCAAACAATTACATGGTACCAACTTATGTTAATTAAAACGATTTAGGTAAGTCTCATAAGGGAGACTGCCGAGAAAATATGAGTTTTTAACAATTAAAAATATTAAAATTAATATATAACAAAATTTGACAGAGTGCAAAATTTCATTACCCACCATTCCAGGGGACACAATAATGTTAGTATTGAGTTGTGGTCTGTCTCATACGGAGAACGACTGAGTAAATATGAATAGGGTTATGCTGAGATTATCGATGTCAGTTCTCGAATTCATTGAATTAGGTTCTTTGAAAATTTGTGTCATTTCGAGAAAAGTTCTTTTTTACATTAGATTCATGTTCCAAGATATTCGACATTATCATAATCTGGGTTATGGTTCAACGCCATGGTGTGATGAGCTAAAGAACACGTTTTTTTAAAATTTCTAATATCGCTTTTATGCGAGGTGATTCTGTCTTTCAATTTCCTTTTGGTTTGGCCAATGTACTTCTTTTCACATTGAGAACAGGGGATACAATAAACCAAGTTTGAATTGTCTAGAGACACTATCCTTTGCAGGATCCTTTGCAGGATTACAGTAGAAGTGGCAAAGGATAGTGTCTCTAGACACTGGAATGATATTTCCTCACATTGCAATGTTTCCGAAGTGTTATTCTTAGAATTGATTGATTTCCTGTTTGATACAACAGTTTTTAGTTTTGAAAATAAAATTTATAAACAATGTCTAGGTATGCCAATGGGCAGCCCAGTTTCACCGATAATTGCTCAATATGTAATGGATGATCTCATTGATGATTGTTTAAGCAAGATTCAATTTGAGATCCCATTTTGAAGAAATATGTAGATGATATCATATTAAGTGCCCCTCAGGACAAATTACAAGAATTGTTACTTGTTTTCAACTCTTATCATGAAAAACTGCAATTTACCATCGAAGAAGAAAACATAGAACAGAGTGTCCCTTCTTAGATACAAAAGTAATCAGAAGAGCAGACAATACTCTAATCACCAGCTGGTATACAAAACCTGGTGCTTCAGGAAGATTCTTACATTACGAATCATATCATCGACACAGACAAAAGATAAATCTGGTCTTGTGCATGAAAGATAGAGTAATCAAAACAAGTCACACTTCACTAAGAACAATCAATTTAAAAAAACTTTTGCAACTTTTCATTAACAGTGGTTACCCACGGAACCTTGTGTATAAACTGATTTTCAGTAGGTCTTCCATTGATATTGATCATCCAAACAATAACAATAATAATATTATAATTAATTCTAATAATAACATTTTGGAACCAACGTTCTATCTTACCTTACCACATATAGAATCTTTAAACTATAAATTCAACAAATTATTTTCCAAGATTCCTAACATCAAAATCGCGTATAAAAACCAAATAGTATTGAACAAGATTTTTTCAAAGTTAAAAGACAAAGATCCTTTATTAGACAATTCAAACTTGGTTTATTGTATCCCCTGTTCTCAATGTGAAAGAAGTACATTGGCCAAACCAAAAGGAAATTGAAAGACAGAATCACCTCGATAAAAGCGATATTAGAAATTTAAAAAACGTGTTCTTTAGCTCATCACACCATGGCGTTGAACCATAACCCAGATTATGATAATGTGAATATCTTGGAACATGAATCTAATGTAAAAGAGAACTTTTCTCGAAATGACACAAATTTTCAAAGAACCTAATTCAATGAATTCGAGAACTGACATCGATAATCTCAGCATAATCTATTCATATTTACTCAGTCGTTCTCCGTATGAGACAGACCACAACTCAATACATTAACATTATTGTGTCCCCTGGAATGGTGGGTAATGAAATTTTGCACTCTGTCAAATTTTGTTATATATTAATTTTTAATATTTTTTTAATTGTTAAAAAACTCATATTTTCTCTGGCAGTCTCCTTATGAGACTTACCTAAATCGTTTTAATTAACATAAGTTGGTACCATGTAATTGTTTGGTGATATTATTTTTCATCGCATTGTATGTTGGCAACAGGTCGTAGATCTATTTTTCATACTTGTCAATTGTCAACTTCATTTACTTCAATAATCATCCATTTTTCATTTGTCACCACTGCCTCTTGAATCCAACATGTCCTCCATAAGAGCCCATTTGGAATTTTAAAATGTTTATACACTTATGTTTAAGTAATCTTGATCAATTTCGATCAAAGTTTTAACTATATATGACTTTACCAAGAGTGTTGTCTGTTGTGACATGGTATTTTATAATTTGCTGCAAGTGAAAGGGATTTTTAACCTCACTTTTGTAAGTACACATGCCTAATTGGTTTTCAAATATTATAATGTTCAATTTAATTCATTGTAGAGTTCCTGATGAAGAGACAATAAATGACTCGAAAGCTTGAATAGAAAAAAGAGTACACTTTTTCCATACCCCTGTTGACTGCATACCCGAATTTAAAAAGGATTCTATATATATATATATATATATATATATATATATATATATATATATATTGTAATATAATGATAATATAACAAATTATTTTGGTATTATTTCGCCCCACGTTTTGGGTGCCAATTGTTATGTAATGATGATTTGCAAATAAATTGTTGTTTATAAAAAGATTGCTAATAGTTTTCGATCTTCTTTGTGAGCCAAATCGTTATGATATAGATAATTATTTGTGCCCTGTATAATATATTTTGCAATGTAATAATAATTGCTAGCTACGTCACTGTTCTCTCGTCACGTTGCTGCCAATTGTTATCATTTTCCTTACCACAGCTAAGCACAGTTGGTACGCCTCTTATCTCAGATAGCCGGTTCAGGCAATTGAGCCACTACTTGATATGTCAAATTTCAATTTATTCAATGGTCATAAGTATGATTGTTGATCATTGTAGAAAACAAACGACAAAGTATCAAAAAGCAATTATTTCCTTTATTCAGGAAAACTTAATTTTACCTGGCCTACGAAAGATAACTTACTCTAAGGTGAATCTACAAATATTCACGGATAATCATTAGAAACAAGTCATGGATAGATAGACACAACCTCACTTTTACCTTGAAAGTGAAATTTTCCTTAATAGTTCAAAATAAAGTGAAATAAAGTTCTTCTGATGTGATATGCGTTATTAGTGAAATTGTTCAAGACGTGATGTGCACTATGAAAGTTTATACCTGTCTGGAACTGTCGGTGTTCGAAATATACACCAGGATTTGGATTCCCTTTTACTCCAATGCTATCAGGAACTCCAATACCAAATAGAAGGAACCATTCCAATCCAAATATTAGCTTTCGAATACTTGTGTATGGTGTACAAATAAGGTAATATTGGTTTTTGTTTATAATGTTGAAATTATTTCCATTTTTCTTTCTCAAAAAATATCGCGTGGCATTCTTTTTAAATTTATTTTCGATCTCTTGTGGCTTTGTTTGTTGCTCCCTTGGATACCAATTTTCCCTCTTCTTTTTCAATTTATCTCTACCTTAGCTTCAATTCAGCCTATTCCATGAATTATTTAGAAAACCCCTTTTGAAGAAGATGTCTACACACCATTGTTTATTGGCAACATCCTGCCAATTTGGTTAGATCCTTTCTAATGAGGACGTAGTAATCCATTAACAGTGCAAGATAACTCGAAGAAATTATATGATGACTTGTACCTTACTGCACTTACTCACATGCGAACGTTTGAACGGATAAGGAAACAACTGAGTCATATGTTTACAGTTCGATATCTCTGCTAATTACCAGGGGATGGATTCTAGTTTGAGATTCGGTAAACATGTAAATCATCTTTCAAAAATGGTATATGGAAGACTAAAAAACTATACTCTCATAGAGACTTTTTGAAAACAGACATCAAACTTAAACTCTGTGAAACTTTAATTTCATCCCGAATCTCCTATTGTGACACCCAGGGCCGCCGAGAGCTAGTGCGGGCCCCGGGATAGCTATATGTTTTGGGCCCGCTTAAATATTGAACCGATTAAAATAATCATGGTAAACCTTTTACTTACCCATACTACTCCTGATTTGTAAAAAATTAAAGGCTCGATGATCTGATCATTAGATGAAAATGCTTGAAAATCAAAATAAACATGTACTATATTAAAAATAAAAACAAGTAAAACAAAGAATAGAGAACATAACTCTTATCCTATAACTAATAACAATCATAATATATATATATATATATATATATATATATATATATATATATATATATATATATATATATATATATATATATATATATATTAATCCTTCATTTAGTCCATTTACTAATTTACATTTTCAAGTCATTGCAATGCTTACAATGAGCACGATATATAGCATGCTTTTAGGTTAATATAGACTAAGTTTAAACAACACATATACACATACATATACACAACTACTACACCTATTTGCACATCATTCATCTATACGATCATACAAATTCAAAAAAATATTTAATGAATACACAAAATGAGGAAGTGACTACTAGGTTTTTATTGATTAAGTGCGAATTTACACGATCCAATAAATTGGTCAATTTTGTGACCTTGAATTTTATTGATAGGTGTAAACAGAAAATTGTCGTCAATTTGAACTTGACCAATAAATTGATGAGTTTAGAATCGGTTGTAATTTTTCATCAATTTTTAGTGACAATTTGCAGTAACTTTCGGCCATGAATTGGTTGCCTGTTAGAACAGAGATTTTCAGGTTATATGTTATTATTTACGCGATTTCACATACCATACCCTAACCACGAGAAAAATGATAGTGTGAAAAAAAAACATAATTTACGTTGCATTACATTTGCAGCAATGTGCATTGATGAATATAAAAGACAGAGATGTAGAAGATGGTGGATTAGATCTCTGTTTGAGAAAAGAGGGGAAAGGAAACTTGACATTAGTTCACGAAAAAGTCCTGATTGCAGATCCTAATCAATTCTAAGGATGTTTAAGAATGGATCAGAGTCAATTCAATAAGCTATTGAATAATATTCGGAACTTTTCCTACAGTTGAACCATTTTTTGTCAGTATGTTGGTATTCCTGAGTAAAAACTGTTGCCAAAATTGACCAATAAATTGTCAGGTGTAAATATAACCCATATTGGTCAATTTTATTGTTCAATTTATTGATCAATTTTATTGGATCGTGTAAATTCGCACTTAAGAAAATATGATTTTAACTTTGTCTTGAAGGATGTTAAAGATGTTAAACGTTTGATCTCTTCTGGCAGATTATTAAAGCTATCAAGTCCCTGGAAAAAAAACAGAATTTTGGGTATGTGTTAATGTGACTTGCTGAATATGGAAGTCAGTTCTGAATCTTGTATTGTATCCGTGGATTTGGTCATTGTACATAACTTTTTCTTGTAAATATGTTGGGGAAATTTTATTTCTTATTTTGAAAATTAGGATTAATGTTTGGTAGAGGAAAAAGGAATTAATTGGTAACCATTCTAGTTGCTTTAACATATCTCTCATTGGTGTTAGTCTTTTGCAATTTAAAATTATGCGCATGGCCCTATTTTGGAGTTTCTGTAAACGAGCTAAATCATTTTGTTTCAGTAGATACAGAATTGTAGAACAATATGTAAAATGAGGAAGCACTAATGAATTGTACAGTAAAATTTTTGTCCACCTTGACAAACATGGGGCACAACGAGATAAATAAAGTATTTTAAATGCTATCGTCTTTATAATGAAGTTGGCATGTTCTTTGAAATGTAACCCCCTATCCACATGGACCCCAAGATATTTAAATTGGTTGACCCGTTCCATCTTATCAGAACCTAACATTATCTCAAAATGTTGGTTACAGAAGTTTCTGCATTTTGTTTCTTTACTTATTACCAGGTACTTGGTCTCCTCAACATTGATCTTCAAATAATTAGCACAACACCAACTGTAAATATATTTTAAAGTTTTGTTGATGGTTTCTGTGAGTTTCGTGTGATCATTACATGAGAAATAAATCAGTGTATCATCTGCAAATAAATGAACTGAGCTCTCACCTACTATCTCCGGCAAATCATTGACATACAACAAAAGCAACAGGGGGCCCAGTACACTTCCCTGTGGTACTCCTTGATTACATTCTATTTCATCTGATACTTTATTATTTATCCTAAGCTTTTGTTTTCTGTTCTCCAAAAAGCTTTCCAACCATTTCAAGACTATTCCATCTATTCCTACTGCTACTAATTTTTGTAACAATCTATTTCTGTGTATTGTTTCGAAAGCTCTCTGAAGATCCAGAAATACTGCAACAGTAGTCTCATTTTTTTCTAGGCATATTTTCCAATCATCTAGTACACACTGAACTGCTGTTTCACAACTATGTTTATTTCTAAACACTGATTGGTATTTACTTAACAGTTTTATTATTTTCAATATAATATACTACTCAACTTTTCTTTCGTAATATTCTCGCTTTTTCATCCTCATCGTTTTTACTAGGAATGTTTCTTTTTTGTTTGTAAATGTGTTTGAGTTTTTCTGTTCCCTTCTGTTTCCACTCTTTATAACAATCATCCCTGTTTTTTGTTGCTTCCCTCACTTCTTCATCATACCATTCTCTATAATGTGGATAAATGGTGCCATTTCATCATAAACCTCATACACTTTATTGTAGAAGTCTCTATATTTTTCATTCATGCCAATTATTGTGTAGTTAAATAAATGAACAAAATAAATAATTAACCTTACGGTTCAAAGGTTCAAGACATAAAAGTAATTCTCAGCATAATGGAGCTTCGGCGTGCAAAGTTATCAATAATCTCGGAAAAATCACAATTTCTGGCTAATTCCGATTCTATTGATAGCCGCTGTTGAGTCATTGTAGACCTCGAAACATTTTTAATTCTAGATAAATGACTGAAAGATCTTTCTCCTTCTGCAACAGTAACAGGCAACGTGCAGAACAGTCTCAGTGCAATTACAATGTTTGGTAACAAAGTGTCTAGATTTAATTTGCATATTTTATTTAGCAAATTTAATGGTTTAAGTTCCATATCTTCAAAATTTGTAGTATAAATATTTTTAAGATGTCTGACTTCATCTATTAATTGGGGGTTGAGAAGATCTTCCAAAATATATTCTGCGTAGATTGCCGACTTTTTCTCCAATTTCGTTATCAGTTGCGTTTTGAAAAGTCCAAAGTATATCGAATAAATTTGTACTATTTTTTGCGGCTTCGAATCTGGTTGATATATTTAAAAGAACAGAATCTACAAGGCCATAAAATATATTTATTTTAAAATTCTCCTTAGAACTTAAATCAGTATCAGGCTCATCAGATTTAGAATCGTCGAACATTTTTCTGTTTCTTTTACGTTTATGTTCAACCGATAAATCTTTTGACATTCTTAAACTTTCAGCTACAAGTTTACATTCATTTAATATGCCTGACCAATTATTTCTAATGGTAGTAGGAATAGCCCGTTACGTTGTGAGACATCCTTTATGGTTATTCTTTGCACAACTTAGGGGTCCGAGCTCCGGGCCCCGGGAATTTGTCCCGGCTTCCCCGCCCTCTCGTCAGGCCTGGTGACACCGTATATGGCCCGGAATGAACACAAGCTGATTCATTGAAACTTCAACGCATGCAAAATGCTTGCCTTACGCCCGTGACACACACGGCGGATTTTTCCGATCCGATAATTTAACCATTTAACGTCGTGGCTCAAACAAATGGCGGAAAATTATCCGTCGTCGTCGTACGAGTAGGCTGGTATACCGGGTGACCAGGGGCGCGTCAAGCCACGCGGCCGCCTGTGGGCAAAATATAATTTTACACCCCTTACCCCTTTTTTAGTAAACATTTATACATGGGTGGGTACACATAAATAAAATTAAATACCTATATTTAATTTTGATACTGATTAATCAGATAAGGGGGTACACTCAAAATGGAAATAATCGCTATTACTTAACTAATTTTGAAATTAAATATGTGTTAATTTATATACCGTATAATGTATAATCTATAATTTTAAATCATCATTATCATTTGATGTTTGCAAATAAAGAAAATGAGTATTTTCGAAAGCTCAAATAAAAAAAGTGTACTGATTTTGATCAGCATGATTCCCGACTACTCATCCCCATAACTTTTAAGAAATATTGACAAGTCTCAGACATAAGGATTAACGAAGAATGTAAAAAAAGCAAAGCAATAACAAAACTGACAAAACAATAAAAATGTTACATAACAGAAAAAAAAAGAACAAAATAACTTATTGGAAGCACTCTTTTCATGCTTTTTTTTCGGCATAATCTTCAATCAACTCGTCTAAAGGAATACAATCCATAAGGTCACTTTCTATGGAGATAATTGCCAAATTACTGAGTCTCTCTTGTGCCATAGTTGATCGTAAAAATGTTTTTATTATTTTTAATTTTGAAAAAGACCTTTCTCTCGATGCTACAGATACTGGTAGCGTTAAAAAAATTCGTATTGCCACTGCAGTATTTGGAAATGTTGAAATTACATTGTTCTCCAAAATGTGTTGAAGAATTAACTGAGGAACTCAATTTGCTCTGGTCAGTGGCATTTTAATTTTGAAAAAGACCTTTCTCTCGATGCTACAGATACTGGTAGCGTTAAAAAAATGCGTATTGCCACTGCAGTATTTGGAAATGTTGAAATTGAATTGTTCTCCAAAATGTGTTGAAGAATTAACTGAGGAACTCAATTTGCTCTGGTAAGTGGCATTTTAAACAAATAATTTCATCAAATAAGTCGTTTGCATCAATATCTGATTCTTTACGTGCTTCATCTTTCAAATTCAAATGAATGAATTTGATAAATAAATCCAAAAATGTTATTAAATTGCCCAACCCCTTGAATCTTTCATTAAGAGATGGTCGTATCTAGTATAGAGAAGAATACTTTTACTTTGTAATTCATTTTTGTGTCTGTTATTGGTTCGTCAGTACTTTCATAATCAAACTGTCCTTTCTTTTTTCTTTGACGAACTGTTTGGGAAAATAAAAAATTTGATTCAATTTCTAATTCTTCGGCTAGCTCCCTGGCGTCTACAAGAAGTTCGCTAAATCCCTTATCATGTCTTGAGTCTAAAAAAAAGTGTTTGTTTTGTTTAGACAGTCTAAACAAGCTTTCAGATTTATACTTTGATTCTGCATTAATTTATTTTAAATAAATAATTGTACCAGATTACTACAGAGCATACAAAATTGTAGTTTTGGATTTTTGTTGCGAGCGATCCAGCTAGGTGTGATGTACTAAAATCTTTTGAAGATGCGGATGCATCCATTGCTTTTTAAAGAGCATCATAAACCTCACCAATTTGATATCTCAAAGGTTTTATAGCGTCTATTCTACTGGACCAGCGTGTATCAGAAAGTGATTTTAAAGTTAAATCTTTAAGGCACGTTTTCAAAATTGATCATCTTTTGGTTGACGCGGAAAAAAATACATATATCTCTTGAATAATGTCAAAGAATCGGGACACCTCAAAAGAAATTTTAGCAGAATTGTCAATGAGTGCGCCGAACAAGGAACAAAAAATGCTCGCGGGTTTATATTTTAGATTCGTGTTTTTAATCCACTGTGTATTCCACGCATGTTTGCTCCATTATCATATCCTTGTCCTCGCAAATCATATATACTTAAATTTAATTCTATTTAATCTGTCACATAGTTATACAAGCCATCACCAGTAGAATCAACTATAGGGCAAAATAAAATGAAATGTTCACGTATTTAATTTTTTTTCGTCAACTCGTTTAATAAAACAAACCTCAAACTACACTTAATTGTTCCGTATGACTCACATCTGGTGTAAAGTCGAGGATTATAGAGTAATATTTATGTTTTCTTACTAGATCTAAAATAGTAGTTCTCACTTTTGAGCCGATTAAATTTATCAATTCATTTTGAATTTTATCGCCTAAATAGTTCGTCATACCGCTGCCGCTGCTTTGATTTTTATGTGTGCGTCGAACATGTTGCTCCATTACATAATCAAATTTGCTGAACGTTTCTATTAATTTTAAGAAGTTTCCGTTATTATTTTCATATAATTTGTTAGATCTACCACGTAAAGCTAAACATTGACGACATGAAAATTGCATTGCTGAAATTATTCTTTCAATGACATGATACCAGTATTTTTTTTCTACATGCAATGAACGTAATTAACTTTCATTCATAGTAACTCCCTTAGATAACATATTTGATAAGTTTAACCAAGATCCGATATTTTTTTTATGGGAGTCACTCTTTTCGTGTCTGTTTAGCACTAGGGACAAATGTTTCCATCCATCAGAACACCCATCCTTATTAGACAAGTTGGTCAAAGACTTACCAAAAAGTTTGCAACAGAAACAGTAAACTGCATCTCTTGTTGTTGAGTAAATCAGCCAATCCCTTTTAACTTTCTCTCCATTGGTGAGGTTACGATATAAACATCTGGCAGAAAACTTTCGGCCTTGTGAGTTTACTGGATAGATCCAATTCGTAATTTGATGGGGTCCTTTTTCCGTTAAAGATCTTGCATCTGCGGATGTAATTATTTCGGGGCCACTCTCCAGGGTCATCAGATATTACGATGGAGTTAGAAAATAGTAATGTTGCCGCTGCTGGAACGTTTCCAGTATGATGATCCTGGGTACTATTCATATTATATTACTACAATCAGAAACAAATGAGGAACTTGGGGCTGAGGAACAACTAGGGCGAGTATCGTCGGTATTTTCAAGTTCAGGAAGAACACTTATTTCTGACGGTTTCAAATATTTCTTCAAAGAATCAGCTAATTTTTCCTTCTTTTCCATTTTCTGCCGTCTTTGTTGGCGGAACTGATGACCTGACAATCGTTTTCTTTTTTTGCCCTTTTCCTCGAAATAGGAAATGTCATATTGTTAGCAATCTTATTTACGTTTTTGGAAAAAAAATTTAAACGTTAAATATCACGAAAACAGATGAGTTTTGATATAGGATATGTTACATGGTGATCTATTTGAAAAAAATTTGTTTTACATCTACAAAATTGGATTTGAACACCCTGTACAACATTTGTTGAACAAACAAAAACAAAATTAGTATCATTGAATAGGTTTTTTCGATACCTTTTAAAAGAGGTGTCGCTTGCCGTAGGGTTCCATTTGAAATTATTGGTCACAATGGCCTTGTGACGTCATCTTTGACGATTTCGTCATCTATCATCACCAGTAGGGAAATTTACAACCTTTAATATTCAGTTTTCAAATTTCACTTGTTTATGTATAATCGTTCCAAAAATAAGAGGGGGGGAGGGGACTTTTGAGAAGCACTGTATATATGTAATATTTTCTGGTCAAGCTGAAAAGTTAACACTGACGCTTCTCCATTTCATCGTCATGTAATGTTTGTTGGTGAATAAAGACGTTATTGCCGAAAATCATTGGCAGTTGAGAAAAGTCGCGACGTCAGGAAAACATAACGTAAATTCATCAGGACGAAAAAGGAAACATTCTCAATTGAATATTGAATAGAAAGATTTTTCTGTGAATTGAAAAAACCACGATAAATGAAGATAGTGACTAAAGTTTATCTTTCAGTCGCAGATGAGTCCACATCTGATTCTATGAACACCCTGTTAATATTTTCAACGAATCAATTCATCAGGACGTTTGCTATTTTTCAATGTACTGAAACTATTACTACTATTCTACGTGACACTGCCTTCAATAGGTTTCAACGATTTTCTAGAGGAAATATTTGCTGTAGCGAAAATAACAATGGGCGGGAGGAATTGTGAACCAATACACATCAGAATGGCAAAGAGGTATTGTTGACACGTGCCTTGAACACAAATAAATTATAATTTGGGAAGTCCTATAATTGAACGTGTACGCCGGAACTAAGTATTTTAAAATGGAAATAATGTGATGTTTCCACAGTATGATTTATTAGGTTGTCCTCAAGAGATCCTTTCTTCTGTCTAGAAGTTAGTATTAAAAAGGGGCAAAACGAATTTTTCATATATTTTTGCGGTTACCATTGATTTTGTGACGCCAATTATCTCTTTACAAAAATAAGCTCAATAGTATCACCTACTGAACAGTCCTAAGAATATTTTATTGAATAGTAGACGACCCGACAGACGTTGTCCTCTATTTCTACATTTCTATGTTCCCTAAATTTATTTTCCCGAAAGATTTTATTTCTTATGTTTTTTTTGTGTTGTTCCTTCTAGATTATGCCTTTGACTCTGCCCGCTTCCCGATATCCCGTTTTTCCGTTTTCCCGTTACCGAGTTTTCCCGTTTTCCCGTTATCCTGTTATCCCGTTTTCCCATTATCCCGTTTTCCCGTTATTCGATTTTTCAGTTTTATCCCGTTTTTGCGTTTTCCCGTTTTCCCGTTATTCCATTTTTCAGTTTTATCCCGTTTTACCGTTATCCCGTTTTTTCATTATCCCATTTTCCCGTTATCCGGTTTTCCCGTTATTACATTTTTCAGTTTTATCCCGTTTTTTCGTTATTCTGTTTTCCCGTTATTCCGTTTTCCCATTATCCCGCTATCGCTTTCTCCCATCATCCCGTTTTCCTGTTATCCCATTATCCCGTTATTGTGTTTTTCCTTTTTCCTGTTATCCCGTTTTCCCTTTTTTCCATTCGTTATCCCTTTTTTCCGTTCGTTATCCCGTTTTCCGTTCGTTATCCCCTTTTCCCGAAAAAAATTATTGGTCTAGCCGTTCTCAAGTTATGAGCTTACCAACACAAAGAGATATTCATTTTTATTATATAATATATATTCCTGGAAACATATTCCTGAAAACTTTTCCAGAGCAAAGAAATTTCCAATATCTTTTCTAAATATCCATTCTTCCCCTAAAAACCTTATTTGGAGTATTACGAACATTCAAAAAAACAATTAGCCAAATCGGTCCAGCCTTTTTTCTATAAAATAATACAATGTTACCCTGACCGGGATTCGTTCCTGGGACCTTCTGCTTGGTAGGCGACAGTGTAACCGATCAGCTATTTTGGTAATAAATGACTCGATAGTCTTTTTCTTCACCAAATTTCCTATATACCCGAATTTTCCAATTTCTGGGCAACTTTCCTAATTTTTTTAATCAACCATCAACGGGCTGATTTGTTGAAAATATAAACAGGATGCTCATAAAATCAGATGTGGAATCATCTGCGACTGAAAGATAAACTCTAGTCACTATCTTCCATCGTCAAGAGAACCTCTTGTGGGGTATTCATGTTGAAAAGGGAAACATTCTCAATTGAATATTGATTGAAATATTTTTCTGTGAATTGAAAAATCCACGATTAAAATGAAGTTATTTTTTGTGAATGTCTAACAGAAAACAACTACTTCCTTGGCTAAAGCCACGCTGGACATTGAACTACATCTAATAGATATTCTAAAAACGCCCTAACTCAAAAGAAAAAATCTGATATTGAAAATTTGCATTTTTATTCAGATAGTTATTTGATTTTCTATTCCAGTCTTAATTAAGAACTCATAAAGATGAATGAGGCAAAGGAGAATGTTTTCCAAAAGAGAGTACTCACCAGAACTCATTCGTAACATTGACGCAGGAGAGACATCGCATTCACTAGGTCTTCAATACATTTTTGTCGACGAAAATCTATTTCACGCTTCCACGATCATCAGGAAGACTGGAAGAAATGGGAAACACATTTTCAAGAAGCAATATCACTTTGCAAAGATTGAAAAAGTTAGAATCATTTCTTTTGGAGAGACACTTTGAAATTGGTGTTTTCTGACATTAAAACCTGTCATGGGGTATGATAGATTGACTTGTTGAAAATATAAACAGGTGTTCATAAAATCAGATGTGGAATCATCTGCGACTGAAAGATAAACTTTAGTCACTATCTTCCATCGTCAAGAGAACCTCTTGTGGGGTATTCATGTTGAAAAAGGAAACATTCTCAATTGAATATTGATAGAAATATTTTTCTGTGAATTGAAAAATCTACTATTAAAATGAAGTTATTTTTCGTGAATGTCTAACAGAAAACAACTACTTCCCCGGCTAAAGCCACGCTGGACATTGAACAACATTTGATAGATATTCTGAAAACGCCCTAATTCAAAAGAAAAAATCTGAAATTGAAAATTTGCATTTTCATTCAGATAGTTATATGATTTTCTATTCCAGTCTTAATTAAGAATTCGTAAAGATGAATGAGGCAAAGAAGAATGTTTTCCAAAAGAGAGTACTCACCAGAAATCATCCGTAACATTGACGCAGGAGAGACATCGCATTCACTAGGTCTTCAATACATTTTTGTCGACGAAAATCTATTTCACGCTTCCACGATCATCAGGAAGACCGGAAGAAATGGGAAACACATTTTCAAGAAGCAATATCACTTTGCACAGATGGAAAAAGTTAGAATCATTTCTTTTGGAGAGACACTTTGAAATTGGTGTTTTCTGACATTAAAACCTGTCATGGGGTATGATAGATTGATTTGTTGAAAATATAAACAGGGTGTTCATAAAATCAGATGTGGAATCATCTGCCACTGAAAGATAAACTTTAGTCACTATCTTCCATCGTCAAGAGAACCTCTTGTGGGGTATTCATGTTGAAAAGTGAAACATTCTCAATTGAATATTGATAGAAATATTTTTCTGTGAATTCAAAAATCCACGATTAAAATGAAGTAATTTTTTGTGAATGTCTAACAGAAAACAACTACTTCATTCATAAAAAATAACTTCATTTCAATCGTGGATTTTTCAATTCACAGAAAAATATTTCTATCAATATTCAATTGAGAATGTTTCCCTTTTCAACATCAACGGGCTATTACGGACAAAAAAATAATAATTAGACAAATCGGTCCAGTCGTTCTCACGTTTTGCGCTTACAAAGCATCGAGATTAATTTTTTCTAATATAGATAAACATATCTGGTAAATTTTCACTATTTTTAGACTATACCACAATTTTGTAAAGTTTTCCAAAATGAAGATTTAGTAGTAGGGAAGCAATATGTCCAAGGACATTCAGAGTAGAAAAATCGAATTAAACGGTTTTCTTCACATAAAAGATTCAATATGAATTGAACCAGAAAATGGTAGATCTCAGGTGAAAAACAACTACTTTCCTGGCAAATACCACGCAGAACCTTGAATGATATTCGCCTGAAAATCCATGCATACCTCCATATAAATGGACATTGAATGCAAATGTTCCTTTCTGATAAGCTCGATTATGTTTAATTTATGTCGTGTTCACCTAACAATCCGCATACCGGTTTCAGGCTTTTTTGGCCCTCATCAGTACGGAGTAGTCAACCAGCCAAAGGTCCGAAGAGCTCTGGCTGAAGCGAGACACAACATAACCAAAACCATCATCGAGTCTATAACACCTATAGGTACGCCGGAAAAGAAAACTTTTAACTGGCGGTACCTAGTGACAGAAAGAAACACTCGAACAATCTCCCACCTCGATAGGTTTCTAAATAATAGATTCCTTCTCAGTAGGAGTGGCAAGCCCGACTAGCATATAGTGAAAGATAAACGCCATGTGAAGTGGAATAAATAGAAAAATCGAATTAAACGGTTTTCTTCACATAAAAGATTCAATATGAATTGAACCAGAAAATGGTAGATCTCAGGTGAAAAACAACTACTTTCCTGGCAAATACCACGCAGAACGTTGAATGATATTCACCTGAAAATCCATGCATACCTCCATATAAATGGACATTGAATGCAAATGTTTCTTTCTGATAAGCTCGATTATGTTTAATTTATGTCGTTTTCACCTGAGATCTACCATTTTCTGGTTCAATTCATATTGAATCTTTTATGTGAAGGAAACCGTTTAATTCGATTTTTCTATTTATTCCACTTCACATGGCGTTTATCTTTCACGACATTCAGAGTATTTCGTATATCTCTTGGGACTCATCTTCAGGAGATTCGGTGAAATTTGGATATTGCTCTGATATCGCGTTTCTTGAAGATCCAGTCAAGTTTTGTCTGTGGCACCATTGATATAGGAAACAATGTGATTGATATCTATTGGGTTTTTAGGGTTAGAAGAACGGTTTGTTGGTAGTGGATTGTTCTTCTGATTTGGGGTTGCTGTAACCGTTCTGGAGTATTCCTAACCCCCATTTAAGTGCATCAGTGTGAAATAACTCTCCTTCCTCCCTCCCATCGATCAGTGAACACCGTTTGGTCTATCGGTTTTCATTTTGTTTCAGCGACCGACAGCGCAATTCGCGTTCAAGCTCTCGAGTAATCGCCTATTAATCCACCACACAACCACCAACCCAGTTATGTCGTCATATAGATAAGACAGGATCTTCGAAACACACTATGTTCGAATGATTTGTAGGGTCTTGGAAGTTTTATAACCTAACTGAACAAGATATTCGTGAAATATTATCCAGAGCACTCTTTCAATGACAAATCGGGCTATATGTGAATTGTGTGTCTAAATGGTTTCCGACACGAAAATACGATATTTCATTTGTATAGTTCAGTATGCTATACATTTTAAAATAAAGTACAAACGCTATCGAAATAAATTGAACAGCATTATAAAAAGGGGAAAAATAACTTACTACCGGAATTATATTGAGAAAAATAAGAGTGATAACTCGAAATTGTAGGAAACTGTAGGATAAATTTGTGAAAAAAGGGCAATAAATAAAATAACACACATACATTTAGAAGGAAGATCTACGGATAATATTATTGAAATTGTTGATACTTTAAATAATCACTACATTAATATAGGCAAAAAACTAGCAAACGAAATGAAAGCTGACCCAAATTATAAAGTTCCGAGTAAAAATAATAATAATTATATGTCAATGTTTTTATTTCCTACCGCTTCCACCGAAATGAAAAATGTAATCCAAGCATTAAAAAATTAAAAAAGTGGTGGGGGGCGATGGAATAAAGGCTGAACTAAAAAAATACAATCCCTTTCATCATTGAACCTTTAGTATACCTAATAAATAAATCCTTTATCGACGGCATTTTTCCATCTGTGCTGAAAACGGAGTTTAAAACTATCGACCAATTTCTCTAATCACTGCTGTGGCAAAAAAATTCGAAAAAATTATGAAATCCGACTATCATCCTACCTTGAAAAATATAACATCCTCTCCTGTAGACAATATGGTTTTTGAGAAGGTGTGTCGACCCAAGATGCTATTTTAGATCTGACGGCTGAAATGTACTCTGCTATGGATAACAAGAAGGCATTACTATGTGTCTTCATAGACTTGTCAAAGGCATTCGACACGGTTAGCCCACCCACTACATCTCAAATCACTTGAAAACGTAGGTATAAGAGGAACCACACAAAGCTGTTTCAAAGTTACCTGCTGAACAGAAAACAATGCGTGAAAATTGGAAAACACAAAAGCGACTTCAGGAAAATAGAATATGGTGTGCCCCAGGAAACCATCCTGGGCCCAATTCTGTTCAATATTTACCTAAATGATCTATTCTCAATCAACAACAGGAAAAATATTCACATATGCCCATGATGCAGCCATTTTTTTATGAGGACTCCGCCTGGACTTGGAAAAATCAAGAACTTTTTTCCCATGAACACCTCACTATAAATTTCGCCAAAACATACTACCTACCAATTTATGCTTCTGCGCGGTACTCACCATCTTTTACTTTCCTCAATTGGTCCGATCTTTCCACTATCACGCCTGTGAAACATATTAAATATATTGGGATCATTATACAGTGTGGCCCATTTTTAATGGAAACACCCCCCTAAAATTTGAAGTTGTAAACAGTTTTAATAATTTTTTTTTGAAATGTCAAGTACTGAAAGGTCTACCTTGGGACAAAATTTGAAATGTTTATTCCAATTTTCAGGACATACTACGATATTTTTTCTTAGTCGAAAATCGAGATTTTTTATTAGCGATTCTTTTATTGGAAGAATCACTACGCCATTGGATTCAGAGTGCCTCTAAACAGGTGTGACCAAAATTTCATGGAAAAATATTCATTAATAAAAAGTTATGACAACTCAAAAATTCGAAAACTCACACAGCTAACAGTCACAAAAAACACCCTATATCAACAGATATACCCATGAGAATATTTTTTTATGATTTCAACAATAAAGTACCGCCAGATGAAAAAAAACACAAATAGCGTAAATTTTTTTGATGAAAATAACGGAATTACATTCACACAATTCAACTAATAATGAAGGAAAAAATTTTAATTAACGTAACTATGAAAACTAATTATTGAAATGTTTCGATTCAGTGCAAAAATTAATTCAAACTCATATTCTAGTAGCCTCTACTAATCCACCACGTATTTCGATACATTTGTCGTAGCGCTTACGAATGTTTCTGATTACGTTCCTTAGTTCTTGTGGGGTAATATCTGCACATACCTGTCGAATTCTTGCACAAAGTTCATTTCTATCTCTTGAGCGGTTTTTGTAAACCCTTTGTGTGAGAAGTCCCCAGTGAAAAAAGTCCAAACTCTGAGGTCTGGAGGTCTGGGTGGCCACTCTATAAACGGACTACCACGGCCTATCCATCGGTTTGGAAAATGTTCGTTAAGGCATTGCCTCACAGCTCTGGCATAATGAACTGAACACCCATCTAACTGGACAATTAAATTTGATCGTTCATTGGTTGGGAGCTCGTGAATAGCATCCCAAAACTCTGTGTTTAAAAATTCTAGAAACCTCTGCGCATTAATGTTTTCCTCAAAAAAGAAAGGACCAATAATTCGTTCGTTCAATATCCCACACCAGACGTTGATTTTTTGGGAATACTGGCTTTTACAGTTTATTACCCAGTTAGGATTATTCGCTGCCCAATAGCGACAATTCTGTGATGACACTACTCCATTTGTAGTGAAAGTGGCTTCGTCGGTATATAAAATATTTTGTAGGAAATTTAAATTGTTTAAATATTCCCCTTGGGCCCATAAACAATATTCCAGACGTCTTGCTTCGTCGCCTTCTTGCAGTGTATGTAAAAATTTTGGCTTGAAAGGTTTAATATACTTCGCCTTGAGACATCTCCGAATAGTTTCTCGTGGAATATTCAAATCTAAGGTGGCATTCCTTATACTGGCATTAGGATTATTTCCGAAATATTCTAAAATGATTTGATCATTCCTGTCATTCCTGTTTCGTCTTTGTACAGGATTACTTTTTAACATCATTTTTGATACTGCACCAGTTTCATTGAATATTTTTTTTATTTTATTTACCGTACCGCAGCTACTACGAGGACGATCTGGATGTCTCTCATTAAATACTCTACAAACCTCTCTAGCACTTCTAACGTCATCTCCCGAAAGGCGTACAATTTCAATTTTCTCTCTTACGCTCAATCTTGCAGCCATGACACAAAATAATTCGAAGAATTGTAAGGTGAATATTGTTGACAATAGTTCATTTAAATCTTTCACAAGTGTCAAACTGTAATATCATTTCCATGGCAACTAAGATTTAAATTGAAAAATCAATTAGGTTTTATTTTTATTTAATTTGCGTGAAAACTTGAATTTAATTCCGTTATTTTCATTAAAAAAATTTACGCTATTTTTTTTTTTTTCATCTGGCGGCACTTTATTGTTGAAATCATAAAAAAAATCTCATGGCTATATCTATTGATATAGGGTGTTTTTTGTGACTGTTAGCTGTGTGAGTTTTCGAATTTTTGAGTTGTCATAACTTTGTTATTAATGAATATTTTTCCATGAAATTTTGGTCACATCTGTTCAGAGGCACTCTGAATCCAGTGGCAGTAGTGATTTTTTCAATAAAAAAATCGCTAATAAAAAATCTTGATTTTCGACTAAGAAAAAATATCGTAGTATGCCCTGAAAATTGGAATAAACATTTCAAATTTTGTCCCAAGGTAGACCTTTTAGTACTTGACATTTCAAAAAATAAATTTATTGAAATGTGTTTACAACTTTAAATTTTAGGGGGGTGTTTCCATTAAAAATGGGTCACACTGTAGATAACCAACTCAAATGGGAATCACATATAAACTATGTAATATAATAACTTTTTAACAAAAACTTGAACCGACGAAATACGGAACTGAAAAGTAAAAAATAAAATAAACCTTCTTAGTCTCAATAACTAAGCTCCTAAACTAATGTAAGTAACTCATTTTGAGTCGGCGCCAAACGAAAAATCAACGAAGATCATTAAATTACTTCAAAAAAATTATCAGAATGTCACCGCGCAACTCGATGCCATCATTTTATGCCTCTCCTAATTCTTTTGCTTGTTTGTTTGGCGCCGACTCAAAATTAGTTACATTAGTTTAGGAGCTTAGTTATTGAGACTAAGAAGGTTTATTTTATTTTTTACTTTTCAGTTCCGTATTTCGTCCGTTCAATTTTTTGTTAAAAAGTTATTATGTTTACATATATACATTTTTGACATCTTTCCTTAGGTCGTGAGGACGGTAGGGATTTGGGATGTGAAAACGGGGTTAGGGGAATGTGGGCCGTATTTAATCTTCTATGCTTGTCTAACAAGTTAAAAGATTACCTACCTTGCTCTTAACGTCTCCTACGCCCCGTTGAAGGGGCAGTAGGGGGATCGCCGCGCTGTTGTTAACGCTTTACCCTATATTTAAACAAAACGTTCTCTAATCAAAATTTTTGTTCCTATTTTCTGCGATAGTGATCGCTTATATGGGAACTAATGTGATAATAATCTACAAATAATTAAGTCGGAAAGTTTTGTATATTTCCCGGAAAAAGTGAGTAGGCAAAAAACCGGGTCGATAAGACTCTCGTCAACCTGACCAGTCGCCGGTGCCCATTCATGTTCCTTAATAATATTAATAGAGTTCCAGGAGTGCGGGTATTTTTTTTCAGGAAAATTCCTGTTTTTCAAAGACCTTTTTTTAATTTGCGATAACTGCAATAGCAGCGTCATTCAGAATTTTGTGAGTTCAATCTAAAATTCGTAATTCTTAATAAAAAAAAAAAAAACGAATCATAATTAACAAAATTCGTTCGACATTTCAAAGTCGCCATTATGAATTTTCAATATATAAAATCGTTTGTTTGTATTGCCCCAAAATGTGCGCATGCCAACTTCATGTTAATCGGACTTGTGGTAGTTGGCGAAATTTGAGCTCAAAATCCCATTGGCTATGTTGAGGTTTGGAACGAAGTTCCTTTACGCGGCTTGTGGTAGGTGTTGACTGGTAGAAATCGCTCCCTCCATGCGACTTTCTTTCTCTCTCTCTCTTTCTATTATATACGAGTATGTGTGACAAGCATCCAGCTCTTGCTCATACGATTCCGAAGGTGTACTAAACCATCCATTTTTGTTTTGAAAATATGTTTTGTTCTTTGTAAAATTCGACAAAATTTTGGGAAGCGCCGCTCGCCTAACCCCAGCTGTCTCGATCAGAGCTGTAAGTTGATGCAATTACCAATGCAACGAACATTTGAATAATGTAGAATGTTGAGTTGATTGTGTGGTAATTCTACAAAATTGCTTGCCATATATATTCAATTTAAAGTGATGAAAACAAACGAACCTCATTATATCCAAACTGGTAGTTTAAATCAGAACTCAATTATGACAAATGATTACAAAAACACACACAAAAGACACAGTATTGTTTTTTTTTCAAAATAGTATCGGCAATCATTGTGTTGACAACTAGTGTTTTGAACATTCGCTGCTTGCGGGAAATTTATAATGATACATGAGCGGTAGGATATCTATGCGAATACAGCGTGTGTTTAGATAATTATATCCTTGTTTAGACATCATTTCTTATGTTTTTTGTATGGCGAAGTTGAATTAATGGTTCACATTGAATATGTGGAACGTCAATTTGATATAATATAACGAATAGTATTATCAGGAATAAAATACCTTTTACTGTGGCGGAGGAGTTTGGAAAAAGGATATATAGGGATAGTATTGCTTGGTATTACGTGACGATTTCTACCAGTCAACACCTACCGCAAACGGCGTAAAGGAACTTCGTTCCTGACGGGGGTCTCCCGTCCATCAAATATAATCGTCACTACTACGATTACTCATATTACTTTTACTCCTCCTGAAAGAGACAACTTTTACCTCACTGTTTTACTTCAGATTTGCATGTATTTTCTCATGACAATTCAACTCATGTATAGAAAATCGCATATGCCACAGTGCAATTGTCAGTTTGACAGCGGCAAAAGTTAGCTGCAACTTTTACAGCGACAAATGCACCAGTGGTTTTTTCACTTATTCATTTGTTCATCAATTATCGCGGTGTTGGTTGCCAAAATAAATAAAGTTGCATTGATATGTTTCTAAATTTCTTATTCATTAAATTGTCCTGCCGAATTACACTCGATGTTTGTATTGATATCGGGTAAATTTGTGTTGTTCAAATTCTAAGCTGTTTCCTTCAGCAATTTGACTCGAAAAACTGTCACCGAAGGTGGAGCGTTTTTAATAGTTGCTAGGCAACAGTTTCTCATTAAACAACCCAAATTTACCCGATAAAATACAAACCTCTCATACAATTATAAGTGAATAAAAAGGAAATCTCCAATTACGTAATAAACAACCAACTTGAGACCACAATGATACTTCTAATCATTTCAATAGTTCAATTTGGTCACAATATGGCAGTATATTCTGTCCGAAAAATAAAAAACACCCTTCTCATTCAACTGTGAGTTACGAACCTACATAAACTGTTTTTCACCCAGACACATCACTCAAATGCAATGAAAGGGAAAATAGAGAAAAATAAAATGGCCAGTGCGTTGTTGTGATTCCATCAAAGCAGAAAGCCTCAAAAGGTGACATGTTTCAGAGTGAAGGTAATATAAAAGGGTACAAGTTTTATGATAGCTCCTAAACATCGGTGGACACGACGTAAAAGATGGCGTGAAAAACTTCTGTAAAAGTAGATTCTGGAACAATTTGCCGAAATGGAAAAAAATTTATACGAATGGTCTCACGATGTTGTCTGCCTGATTGTTTGTCACAGCCTTTTGAACTGTTGAATCTAAGGAGATGAAATTTGATATGTTTGTCTGTCTGCCTGGAAAAGTCGCGTTAAAAGGCCGTGCAACTGCAGCGTAGTAGTATGTAACAGCCATAGATTAAGGAAAGTCGAGATGGAACATACATCGATGAAAACACGTGCAAAGGCTGCCAGAAATCTCGACTTGCGTTCATTGACAAGGGGAACTATACAGAGGTGGATTCAGAATAAGAGTCGCCACATTTCAAAAATGTAGGTGGTCGCCAGTTTTTTTTTTTAATATAAATATGTTAAAATACAGAGATTTTACAACAATTTTCTTATACTCCCAATTTAAAGTAAAAATGCAAGGAACTAAAAATACTAAAACAACCATTGTTGAAAATAGTTTATTTCAAAAATAACATTCATTTAAAGTTTAAATTATTTTTATTACATACTTACCTGATGAGTTAGCTTATTGAACACATTTTGAAAAATTCATAAGTTCAGAACCATTGAAGATAACTCAACCAACTTTTTTCCAGTCGATTCCTCAGGTGTTAGCGCATTAGTCTGAGAACTGGCTGCGTAAATTGAAAATGATAGGGTCAAGCGAAATTTTCTTATAGAAACCTTCCTTACTAGCTGGCAAGCGGGGGCGGGCGTTAAAACGCGTTGAGCTTCATTCTTCAAACAATTTATTAATTAACGTTAGCTTAGTATCTCACATAGATGAGCGCTTGCTTCCAAACTACAAGGACCCAGGTTCGATCCCAAGCAGTTTTTTTTTCAGTTTTCTCTTTTCACTCAAATTAAACCAAAAAACTTCTATACGTCTCCAAAACATATTTCTTCGGAACATTCACCCTCACAACCCCTCAAAACACAAAACAGCATTTTCACAGAGCATGACTTCCGAAGGCTGCTGAAAATGTGTCTGAAACTAGTTTCTTGACGAACTTTTCGCAGGAAGTAGCTCTAATTGGTCGAAGGAAAGTATTGTATAAATTTCAATTGTCCTATCATGATCAAATCACAGATCTTTCTGATAAGCGAATAGCAGGGAGGGATTTATAGCTTTAATTGACTTGAAATAATTTATTTTTACAAAAGATATCGCAAAAAATCGCGAGGCTACCTCCTACTGCCTCTTCACGGGGGCATACGGGGCGTTTCCCCATTTTATCCTTGAAATACGAAATGCATTGTAAATAATAAATTACGAGATGTACTGTACTGAATAGATAATAAATATATTTTTAGTTTGGTCAAAAGCGTACGAAGGCGTATAAAGGCCAACAACAAAATATTTTTTAAAATATTAGGAATTGTCACTTCAAAGTGACAATTGTCAGTTCGAAGTGACAATTGTCAGTTCTAAGTGACAATTGTCAGTTCAAAGTGACAATTGTCACTTTAAAGTGACAATTCCTAATATTTTAAAAAATATTTTGTTGTTGTCACTTCAAAGTGTCAATTGTCACTTTGAACTGACAATTGTCACTTCGAACTGACAATTGTCACTTTGAAGTGACAATTGTCACTTCGAACTGACTTGTCTAAACCTGTCTGAACAAGTCGAAGAAACGATGACGTCATTCAGTCTCACCCTCGAACATCAGCATTCTTTGTGAGTGACATAACCTCACTTTTAGAAAAACCATAATCTCAAATTTCACATGAGGTGGGGATTCTAACCTTACTTTTTCAAACATAACCTCACTTTCAGAGGAACCATAACCTCAAAATTCAAATAGGGTGGGGATTCTATCCTTACTTTTTCAAACATAACCTCACTTTCAGAGGAACCATAACCTCAAATTTCACATGAGGTGGGAATTCTAACCCTACTTTTCCAAACATAACCCCACTTTTACATTACCTTCAAGTAAAAATAGAAACTTATTTTATCACAGATGAAGCATTGTATCAAAACTGTATATCATTATTCAAAGAACAAGTTGGAAACGAATCTGTTTACGATTCTGAGAAATGGTTGACGTCACACAAATGAATGATGTCATACCACCATCAGTCACTTTCATGCATTTCACCAAAATCCAGTCAAAATATTTCATTAGATTCAATGCTCGAGAACATAAATTTAAAATGAAAATTATCCTTCAGCTTGAGTATTCAAATATATTTCAAAAAATGATCAAACAATCAAGTATGAGTTGGGTCTCACAAATTGAATGTTCCATTGCAAAGATCAATTTGGATGAATCAATGGTTTCGAACCAAAAGAAGAGTGCCTACCTTCAGACATTTTGAATACGAAAGTGAGTGATAAAAACAAAAATAGAAATAATTTGGATGAATTTGATGGTTTTGAACCAAAAAGAAGAGTGTCTTCGGACATTTTGAATACGAAAATAGGTAAGTGAGTGAATGAAATAAAAAAGTGCATTACTTCAATGGAGGGGAATTCTACAGTAAATACTCGACAGACGTCAAATTTCAGGATAAGTTGAAAATCTAGTTGAAAAATATCTTTGGAATCTCTCTTGTACCTGAAAATAGGAAAGAAGGTGGAGAAAATAAAATTCAATGTCATTATACGCTATTCTTTATTCAAAACATAAATCATTCACAACTTTCATTCTATATATTGGAAAATAATCACTAAATACATATCATATTGTCTGGAGCAATTTCCAAGTTTCGGGAGTCAGGTGCAACGAATGTCTGCCACTTTTCGAGAACAGCTACTTTTTCCATAGGTCTCGACAAATTTCTGCCACTTTTCGGTCGCGCATGGCTCTAACAACCTTCTCGTCCGACATCTCGATGTTGAATGACGTGAAGCGTCACGCAACTATACTTTTATGTACATGTCAAAGTTTTTGCGGTACCTGCCATTGTTCAAGTCAAAGTCCTTGACTATGACGAGGGCATCGTATTGGCTTTGAGACCAACATTCCGAACACAGCTTTTTGAATTGCTCGAAAGTCATGTCGGGGGAAACATGTTCATCGAAAACGTGTCGCAAGTTGATTTCGTCCTGTTTGAAGAGCGCAATCATATTGCAATTGTCACGTATCAGCTGTTTGGGTACTTTCGAATAAGTCTGACAGAGATAGATGGCATCGATGTGTTTGTGCCTGCACATTGAGAAATATTCGCGAATTTTCTGCTGTCCATCACAGGCCACATCGTCAAAGATGAATATAGAGTGAGACCGAGCATCTTCCATAGAGATTATTTCATCGTTGTCTCTGTATGGGAAATAGTCAATTTCATCCATACCGTTTAGCGCTTCTTCTAGGAATTGATACTTGGGCTGGTACAAGGATTTCGAATAGACGTAGATATTTGCGAATTTGGGACCGTTTTTATGCATCAGCAGCGACAGCATAAGGTTCGTTTTTCCTGATCCGCTAGGACCACAGATAACGGTTCGGAAGGAATTTGGGAATAGACTGCCATGTTTACTTCCCCCTCCATCACCACCGCCGCCTCTATGTCCCACATCGTAAACGTCAAAGTTCTCGATGGGAAGCGTGTGCTCTTGCTGAACGATCTCCATGTTTTGATCGTAATCTACAGGGTGATCGTTATTTATTTCCACTTGAGTGACTGTCTTCTTCAGTCCATTTCCCTTCTTTAGTCCTTTACCCTTCTTTGGACTCCATTTCCTCTTGGGTGGAAACAATTTGGAAATTATATTTCTATATTTCCATGATCGATTGGCATTGATGTTTCCGTTGGATAATTTGTGTACATTGCTGATCATCAAAATAGTTTTATAGTTTGAGAAGTCTTCATTGGTGAAACTAACTGGTTGATTTTTGGTAAGAAGTTCTATCAAACCTTCGGTCAGTTCAAAAGTTTCTCTTCCGAGCCTCAATGATCCCCCCTCAATCACTATGGCTTCTCTGCCAATGAAATACTTTGATCCGTTCAGACGGATGCCATAACAGTTGGGATCAGGTACAGCGGGAATGTTTATAGGAACCCCCTCGAACCCCCTCCAACCCCCTCGAACCCCCTCCAACCCCTCCAACCCCTCCAACCCCTCCAACCCCCTCCAACCCCCTCCAACCCCCTCCAACCCCTCCAACCCCTCCAACCCTCCAACCCCTCCAACACCCTCCAACACCCTCCAACACCCTCCAACCCTCCAACACCCTCCATCACCCTCCAACACCCTCCAACCCCCTCAAACCCCTCAAACCCCCTCATACCCCCTCCAACCCCCTCAATCTCAAATATGAGTATAAACTGCCACCACCCCATCGAACCTCAGCTGAAATCTATATAACTAGTGATGTCATCGCTGTGACGTCAGTCTTCATGTTGGTGTTCGAGGATTAGCCGTAAATAATATCGGAATCGTTCAATGTTTGAGGATCGCCCAACGTCGCCTCTCTTACGAAATTCTTCCATAGAAATGCCATCTCCATGATAATGATGTTGGTATCCGCGAGACAGGTCGATCCAGACAAATTGAATTTTTAGAGTATTGGAGGAGAATATTGAGGGAGTCGTGGCAAATAATATCAGAATCGTTCAATGTTCGGGATTGTCCAATATTTACCTATCTTTCGAAATTGTCCCAAAGAAATCTCATATCCATGTAAATGATGTTGGTATCCGCGAGACAGGTCGATCCAGACAAATTGAATTTTTAGAGTATTGGAGGAGAATATTAGAGGGAGTCAGTGGTAAATAATATCAGAATCGTTCAATGTTCGAGGATTGTCCAATATTTACCTATCTTTCGAAATTCTCTCAAAGAAATCTCATATCCATGTAAATGATGTTGGTATCCGCGAGACAGGTCGATCCAGACAAATTGAATTTTTGGAGTATTGGAGGAGAATAAATCTGCAGGTGAACGTTAGGCTATCCCCGAACTCTCTCTCAAAAATGTCGTCCTTTCGAAAATTCAATATATATTTTTTTGTATTTACCCTGTTTGACGTTCATTGAGTAGGATTGCATTGGTCAGATGTCAACTTCCCCAATCCAAGCTAATAGCCAATTACGGTTATATTCACTCGAGTCTGTGAAAATGGATGTTCCGCAAGGACTTGATTTATTATTTTTTGTTCAAATCGTCTTGGGTTGTTCTGGTACTTCTTGTTATAGCTCAGCTCCAGTCATGATGGGTCGGGGCGGGTTGATCTTTGACTCATTTTGATAATTTTCCCTAGATCTAGAGAATATCCACTATCTCCATCACTCTCTAACACAAAGACTCTTATGACAGTTTCATGTAGGATAATGGAAAAATTCCCTAGATTTCAGATACTTTTTTCTCGAAATAGTTATATTATGTAACTTTCCAGGCTAATAGTCACTCAACATTTGTCGCAAGCCATGTGAATGGTTATCGTTATATACTTTATTGTATGCATATGATTGTAAGCCGAAATAGCTCAGTTGGTAGAGCGTTAGACTCATAATCTAGAGGGCCCAGGTTCGAGTCCAGGTTTCGGCATCGTGAAAACATTTCACATAGTAGCCGGGGTATGCAGTTGATATTTTGATCCTTCTTGAATTTTGGTTAGAATACTCTCAATGTCGGCATATATAATAAAAGGTACTTTTTCCTTGGATTTCGGTTTTTTTTTCGAAGGTGTTTAGCACACCATAGTCGGTTTTCAACGTTTGCAAAACTTATTCTTTTGTTTAATACCATTGGACGCAAACATTTGGTTAGGTTGGGTTAATTTGAAAGAATACACTCTACAATGTTTTACTTTCTTCTATATTCCAAACAATAATTTTCATTTTTTCCCGTATTGATTATTCTTCATTTATCATCCATAATGTGATACGTTGACATGTGTCGCAGCGCTGCATTTTGGTTTTCCTATATCCCCATCTGAGAGAATTTTCAATGAAATAACATAACGATCGCCAACATCCTGTACATGTATAGGAAACATACATTTTGTGATTTCTTGATCACACAGTTGCTCTGAAGATATACGTCTTATCTCTTTGACGTCCGGAACAATAATGAGCCAATTGAAGAGGGCAAAAGACTTAAGTAATTTTTTTTCACGAGCGCTTCCATATAGTAATACAAGGTGGAAAAAAATGATGCTTTTCTCAAAAAACACAAATCGGTAGGGTGTAAGGTTGAACGATAGTGACGCCACCTAGTGAATGATACAAGAACTGAATTCCACCGAAAATGGAAAATATCCAACCTCTTTGTCATTGGGAAAAAAAAATTAAGAAATTCGGTTGTGTAAAATGCCTGAGATTGACTGTACTATGGAAATTTCGAATGATGATACCATTATTGAACAGAAACATAAAACTACGACGCAATTAATTTCTCCAGTGGCGAGACATAATTCTCGGAATTCATTGTTTACCTCTTTGTCATTGGGAAAAAAAAATTAAGAAATTCGGTTGTGTAAAATGCCTGAGATTGACTGTACTATGGAAATTTCGAATGATGATACCATTATTGAACAGAAACATAAAACTACGACGCAATTAATTTCTCAGAATCAGTGGCGAGACATAATTCTCGGAATTGATTGTTTATTCAGGTGTTGGCGGATATGGATTTCTGAGAAATTCGCTGACACCATTATCCAATTCTTGGAATTTTCCAATCGTTAGCTAATTCCGAGAAGCAATAAAGATGGGGAATTCGTAGAATTGGCACGCTCGAACCGTGGGAATATTTTGAACAGTCAAGGTCAAATTATGATGCAATCATTGGCTGCGAAAAGTATTTTCAAACATATCAAACGTCAGCGTATGGAGAGACTGGCGGCTTTCGCATGTTTTTCGTTAACGTTGAACGGTCATCTTTTTTCTTTTCATATATGGTTGAGTTCCCAGACCCCCATGAATGCGTCAAACATCAGTGACATGCTCCAGAGACCGTTAATTGCCTCCCTCCAGGCGGGTCAGTCTCCCAATATTGAATATTAGTGAAATTCTTAACCTCAAACCGTAATTTTTATATCAATGATTGAGCCCCCCAATGCGGCTTTTTCACATGCTAACCTCACATATATCAGAGCTCCGTAGTAGTCAACCAAGATCATTAAACATTCTAGTCGAGTCGGCCCCCATAACGGATAATGAAATTCCTAACCTAAAACCGTCATACTTTTTTCTTCTCTATGACTACGAGCTCCAATACAGCCCCTTTCATAACGTACGCCAGCAGGCCTTAGTGGCAACCTCCAGAGGCTGCTGAATATCACACAGGCGGGGGGCTCCTCGGCCTCCATAACATACATTTTTTCCTACACTTAACCCGATATATTTTTTCTATGAATGATCAGACCTCCGTAAGAGTCTCCCGATACCGATAAATACCCCAAGAGAGTCGGCCCCCCATAACGAATATATAATGAAATTCTTAACCTACAACCACTATATTTTATTTTCTATACATGTTTAGGCCCCAATGCGGCTTTCACACATATCTCAGACCTCCGTAAGAGTCTCCCGATACCGATAAATACCCCAAGAGAGTCGGCCCCCATAACGGCCATCTTGAAATTCCTAACCTATAGTCGCCATCTTTTTTCTATATATGGTTGGACACCAATGTGGCTTCCAGTTGTCACAGGCCTCCGTGGCAGCCTCCAGATACCGCCGAAGAATCCAGTCGTTACCCCCCATAGCAGAAATCTTGAAATTCCTAACCTACAACCGCTATATTTTTCTATACATGGCTGGGGGCCCCCATAATGCCTTCCATTGAGCCTCCGTGGACTCCGATGCCGAAAACCCCCGCCCCTAACGGAATTTAAATAATTTCCTTTTGCTCTCCGTCCACCTCACCCTTAACAGCCCCATTTTTTTCTCTTAGTGGCAGCCATGTTTTTTTTCTATATATGGTTGGACCCCCAAAACGATCCCCCGTTCCCAGCTGTCTCAGACCTCAGTGACAGGCTCCAAACCACGCGGTGACATGTGGCGGGAGTAACCGGAGAGCGTGTGGAGCTATGGGGATACGAGCGCAGATGGAACTGCGCTCGTATCCCCATAGCTATACTACTCACACTATTCATACTTGAAAATGAGGTGGTTTGCCGGCTCTGGGATCTAACTCTTAAAGTATAATGTTTCTCAAAGATACTTAACCAAAAAGCACCCCATGCTTTCCGGCATAGTCGTTGAATATACTATTAAAATATTGTTATAAACTATATATTGTTGAAGGTTTCGTTCATTACGTAACATTTCGCAGCAAAAATATTTGCAACAGTATTTGTCAGACGCTGAAAAAAAAATGCGCCCATTTTTGCCCATTTTGCCCATTTTTGCCCATTTTTGCCCCTTTCCTAGAAAATATTGAAAATGATGCACGTTGCACCCAAAATTATCACATAAATTGCATTATATTATTTTATCCGGTGTTTATATAGATTAGAGGAACTGAATATTGGAATGTTTTGAAAAAACATTCTGTATACACAAAAAATGTACGACTGACTCGAAGGGGTTATTTTATGTTATATACACTGCACGCCAGCAGCGATGGAACGACCAATATTTCCGAGAAGTGGGAGAAAATAGGCCAAAATTCTCTTCTGATTCGTAATTAAATCAACGCGAACGAGTTTAGCGATAATACATATTTCTGAAAATGTTCAGTTCTTAAAAATCTGAATTTGTATCACTTTTCATGAAAGTACCTTCCGTAATTATCGCGGTTGAATAATGTATCTCTTTGGACTGATGAAAATACCACCTACTAACTCATTCTACCTAGAAAATATGAAAGATACGAAGTGAGACAAACTCGGATTTTTCCGGATTGAAATCGTTCTAGGAAAATTGGCAAAGTTGTTGTTCTGATTAAGAATCAGAAAAGATTTTTGCCTATTTTGACTCCTAATATCTCACGTAAATATCGGTTTTCTATCGCTGCTGGAAATGAAACCTTCAAGTCAGTTAGTACATTTTTGGTGTATCTTTCAATTCAGTAAAAATCGCAATTTTACGTCAACAATTACGAAAGTTACGGGGCTGTTTCCATGAGAAGTGGGACACACTGTATATTCATTAAAGTTACCTAATTTATTCACATTTCCAGTCGCCATATTGATCCTATTTTCAATTCGTTCATTTTGATCTCAAATTAATACTGAGCGACCCCAGAAACCTTGTAAAACCAGTTTGGTAAGCAAAAAAATTTGTATTGCCGTATTGCATCCACCATTGTGAATTCGTCAATTGTGATGATGAATTTTTATTCAGTGACCTCAAAAACATACTCATATAGGGGAATCTAGGGCAAAACGGGGTACTGGGGCATAACGGGGTACCGCCATTTGTCGTGAATTCCGTTCGAATTAACCCGCCAAATCTCAGATGCATTATTCCCACTACCAATACCCTTCACTGCAATAGACGCAGCACGAATCGGGCGAACGTTAGTTTGATCTTGTCCGGCATAGAGTTATAAGCGCCGTACGTTGTAAAACTGGATCATATATTTCCTTAAGGTACGTACATTTTTCGAAAAGTTATTGATGTTTTGTTTATGCTATATCGTTATTGCCTTTATATAGTCTACCTTATCAAACGCATGGCTTCAAAATCACTTTTACACTGGTTTTTTTCTTCTTTTATTTGAGTACGTGTTTTTGGGGCAAAATGGGGTTTACCCCGTCCTTGGATTTATTATGTTTTCCTATTGGTTTCAGGTGGTACGAAAATATGCAAGAAAGACATCTCGTCAAAATTGGTCTAAAGAGTCAATGAAAGAAGCAGTACAGGCGATTATTGAGGGTACCATGGGTTATAAAAAAGCAGCGCAGCAATTTAAGGTGCCTCAAACCACATTAGAACGTTATGTTGCAAAAGCAAAAAGAGATGTGGGGTCAAAGTTTAACATAGCGCAATTAGGAAGCGCCAGAAATGTGTTTACCGAAGCTCAAGAGTTAGAGATTGTGAAATATGTAAAAGACATGGAATCAAGATTATTCGGCTTTACAATGAGAGAGTTAAGAAAATTTGTTTATCAATTGGCGGTCGTAAACGGTGTTGCAAACAGGTTTAGTAAAGACACTCAGATGGCCGGTCCTGACTGGATGGAACATTTTCTTCGAAAACACCCTACCATAGCCTTAAGAAAACCAGAAGCCACATCAGGAGCTAGAGCAATGGGCTTCAATAAGGTTGCTGTGAATCAGTTCTTTGGTTTGCTTACAAGTATTATCGATAAGTATCAACTAACTGCAGAGAAGATTTTCAATTGTGATGAGACAGGTATCACTGTAAATCCAAAGGGACATTCGAGGATATTAGCACTTAAAGGAAAACGCCAAGTGGGAGTTCTCACTTCTGCAGAGAGGGGGGAAAATTTGTTGCTCAGCTTCGGGAAGTTATGTTCCTCCTTGCCTTATTTTTCTCAGAAAAAGAAAACGCCCTGAATTTGAAATTGGGTTGCCACATGGTTCTATGGTTGAAACAAGTGATTCTGGTTGGGTGACTGGAGATATTTTTTTCAGATGGTTTAAAAAATTTGTTCAATTTTCCAGGGCTTCAAAAGATAATGCCGTACTTTTAATTTGGGATGACCATGCCAGTCATACAAAAAATCTTGACCGTATTAATTATGCCCGAGAAAATGGAGTGATTCTGCTTTGTTTACCACCGCATTGTTCGCACAAGTTGCAACCTCTGGACGTCGGCTTTATGAAACCTCTCAGCAACTACTACGAAAATGAAGTAAGAGTATGGCTACAAAGTAATCCCGGAAAAGTCGTAACACTTTGGCAACTTTCGACTCTTTTTGGCGCTGCCTATGTTAACGCAGCAACAATGAAAAATGCCATGAGTGCTTTCAAAACAACTGGAATTTGGCCACCGAATGAGAATGTTTTTGAAGAAAGTGACTTTTCACCAGTTTCTATGACAGATATCCCTTTAGACGATGAAGGCAATGAACAGCAATCCTTAGGAGAAAATGCCCATCAGATTCCAGAAAAATCTGTGATCCATAAAAATAGAGTAGAGACAACTCCGCCTTCACGTGTGCCAATGAAAAACATCAACAATGATTCTTCGCCATTACCACAATGTTCGTGGATGCCTGATGCCCCTCCAACTCGTGAAAAAACACCGAATAAGGTAGTTCTACAAAAGCCAAATATATTTCCTCTTGCATCGCCGCAAGATTTGCAGGCAATTCCTAAAGTAACTTCTGTTGCAAAACGCCCTCAGCGAAAACGAGGAAAAACAGCAATTTTAACATCCACTCCTTACAAAATGGAATTGGAAATATCTATTCAAGAAAAAAATGAGAAAGCTAATGGTGTCAAAAGAAAAATAGGCAGTGTAGGGAAAAAGAAAAAAGCAGTTCCTAAATTAACAAAAAAAGCAGTATTGAAAGACAAAAATAATGAAGATTCCTCAAGAGACGAAGACGATGCGATATGTCTTTATTGCAAAGAATTTTATAGTACTTCCACCGAAGGATGGATTTCATGTTGTCTTTGTCACGAATGGGCTCATAATTCCTGCGCCGGTATTGACAGCGATGACGATGAGACTACGTTCCGATGTGAATTTTGTTCCTAGCTAACTTTGTATATCATATATTATATAACTAAGAGTTTTTATATTAATAAATTATTTTCGTTCACCTACACGTACCTCATATACTAAACCCATTTTACCCCAGATACAATTCCCATTTTGCCCCGTATACGGGGCAAAACGGGGAGAAGCCTGATTTTTTAAAAATATATAAAAAAACTACGTAAAAATTTCAAGTTGGTTATTTAGTTGTTTAAAGTCTAAAGGTAATATATTTAGCTAGCTGAATTCAAAATGGCACAGTTAAGTTAATTCGTTTTATAAAAAAATCAGGCCCTTAAAGTTAGGTACCCCGTTTTGCCCTAGATTCCCCTAAACTTTGGGAGATGTATATTTGTTGCCTGATTTTTGGCCAGGATTTTGTGATTTTGCAACACTGTGCGCCGCTTGGAATTGAACCGTTCTTCCCCAGCACTACTAAACTTTTCTGTGTAATATCTATAAGAATGAACCATGTTTCCTCCTTGGTGGATACGGCATTGGTAGGTAGCGCTAAAACGCCAACAAATAGCGGCCGTATCTCAATTTTTCGCAAAAATGGAGTTAAACCGTTCTTTCTGGGTCTTCATTTGTAGTTTGTCATTTTCAAAAAATTGTAGTAGGCGATGGAACATCGACTTCCAGTCTCAAAAGATGCGCTGAAGCCTAAGGAATCGCCTGGAAAAAAGTTAGGTTTGGTTATTATTATTATAAGTCTAAGAAACCCGAGTGCGTTATATTTTTTTTTTTTATGTTCTGGTTCCCACGAAAAGGGATATCCTGTAATGTTCAGAGAACATCGTGGGAACCAAGGGAAAGAAGGTAGGAGTTGGTGTTCTTCTTAAATTTCTGGAGGTTGTATGCCTCGGGGAACACCTCCCTAGGCAATGAGTTCCAAAGCCTCGCTGTTCGTTGGATGAACGAGTCTTTGGAAAGTGATGTTCTGCAGGTCTCCAAAGTGACCACGAAGGGGTGTGATGACTGAACTTGACGGGTTAGTCTCGAAGAGCCTGCCAAAGCAGGAACGATTGTTGATATTTCAGAAGAGCATCGCCCATGAAAATATCTATAAAATAGAGACAAATCGCCAACTTTTCTACGGTGTTCCAGACAAGTGAGCGAGTTTGTAAGCGAGGCATCACCGACGAGACGAATTGCCCTTTTTGCTCCAAATATGGGAACAGTATTCCAGGACAGGTCGGATCTGTGCCTTATAGATCATAAGCAGCTGAGTGGGGTGAAATAGCTCTTGGCACGAAACAAAAAACCAAGTTTTTGGGATGCACTTTTGGCAATGGACCTCACGTGATTTTCCCAGGAAAGGTTATTGCTGATAGTAATACCAAGCATCGATATGGATGACTTCAGTGGTATGGTTACTCCTGACAAAGTTATGTTAGGCACAGTGAGATCGACTTTTCTAGAGAAAAGACATGCTTGTGTTTTGTTTGCATTGAATTCTACCAAGTTATTAGATCCCCACTCGAGAATTGTTGCTAAGTCCATATTTATATTATTAACATTTCTTCCTCGTTCATTTCTGGTTTCACGGGCTGATATAGGGGCCCTGGAAGAGAAAGCGGTATGGAGGGTACTATCATCGGCAAAGCTGTGTACTGGACATGAAGTTGCTTTCAACAGGTCGTTGATGTGAAGTAGAAATAGTGTTGGTGCGAGAATAGATCCTTGCGGAACACCAGCATTTATGAGTAGAGTGTCAGATGAAACTCCATCGACCACTACATGGAGAGACCTGTTTGAGAGAAAACTAGCAAGCAGAGAACACAGCTGAGGGGGCAAGCCATAAGACGGAAGCTTGGCGAGGAGTCCCTAGTGCCAAACTCGATCGAACGCCTTGGAGATATCTAATGCCACAGCTAAAGTTTCTCCATACTTTTCATATTGACAATTTAGTGGCGAATCCAAAAATGTAACAAGAATGGGGGTTTGCCATTCAACTTAGTTGTGTATCTTATTCTGGGACATCCTGTAAATAAATATAAATATTTTTAGACCTGTTGTATAAAAAAAGTCGATAGCTTAGATAGACAAAAGATTATGGACCTTGGGTCACCCTGTATATTTGTTCAAATTTCAATATAATTATTAGTATAAACAAACATTAGAATGTTTCTAATTATGTTCTACAATTAAATAGGTATTATAAAGAAACGTGCGCCCAAAAACGTTTTTATAAAGATTCGCAGACTTCCAGGACTCGCCTACGGCTCATCTACTCGGGCAAAATAGTAGTTTATGTAACAAGTACCTACGCAAAAGCCATTTGCGAATGTGCTGCATACAATATTTTTTTTATAAGCTTTCCAAAGAATGTTTCATGTAGAAACTATGATTTTATTTCTGCTATCAATACGCAAAAATATTTGTAGGCAGCACCGGCAGAAGGCCGTGTGAAATATCGAATCAGTTTTTTTTATTACCGACGTGTCAAATATGTCAACTCCATTTGCGTTTGTTATGTTCTCTAATGGACCATATTAGTGAGGTAAGAATCACTCTCTTGGCGGTAGATCCATATTCAAATTTTTTAACATGGGAGTCTTATGGAGGTTCAACTTCGTGATGGAACCACTCTATCTAAAAGTGAATGTTAGTATAGAGACATCAAATATTGGGTGCCTTCATCATCAGTGCGTGTTTTCATGTTCATTCCACTTGAAAAATCTACTTCTATACCGGGTGATTCTCCAAGGTGGCTCACCCCTATACCTTTTTTATTATTGAAGATAGAAAAACGAAATTTTGGGGTTGTTTATTATAATTCAATTTACATTTTTCGACATATTTACTTGCTTTGCCGTACTTCTGGTTTGACCGGAAATGACCCCAACTTTCGATTTTTAAATGGGACATTCTATATACTTTTACTTATTTCGATCGAGAATGACATTATAATTTCAACACCTCATTTGTCAATATTTGACAAATAAAGTCCTTTTCATTCCAATTTTTATTTTTTGATCTAGAATGCCATGGATCGTGTAAATCGCTTAATTTTCGATCAAGTAACATGGGAAAAATATGACTTTGAGGCTTATGACTTCACAGTCGTTTTAAGAATTATTTAAAAGTCGCAAATATGGATTTTTCCAGGTAACTTGATTTTTTCAAATGGAAAGGTGGTGGCTCGTCGGCTTTTTGTGGAAGACCATTTTCTTACGAATAATTTGATACCACACACTTTCACTTTACATTCACTCTTTTTCTGAATAATTGCAAGAAGCGATTATACCTAATAACAAATAACACGTATTCGGTATACATATGCACTAAGTCCTGTTATTCTAGTTATCCGTGACAAACAATTGAAGCTGTTGCTACCTAAACAAATAGGCTGATGAATATGCTGTCACTTTCAAAAATTTATTTGTTGCGTAGTTTATAATTTCATATGGAAAATTATACTAGAAACGAGAAACTTGGCATGTTGCTAATTTACGGAGAAGCGAAAAAGAATGCAACTGATGCAGCTCGAATTTATGCTCAGAGATTCCCTAACACTGGAAAGGAAAATGCCATATCTCCACCACTCGAAAAATTCATCCAAATAGAATTCACATGAACGTGTCTGCGCAAAGCGCAGAAAGCACAAATAATGTCATTTCAGACATTGACATCTAACGAGGAGCCATTATGTGATTTTGATTCGTCACAGACACAAAATACGAATGCTCTAAAAGCTCTCTGATTTCTTGTAATTGGATGAATTCTCATCATATGAGATCAGCAGTCTAGATTTAGGTTATGTCGGTGGGCACTCCCCTTTTTAACCTGTCAATCATCCACGAAACCTTAGATCATATATGCTACGCTAAATAGGGTACTCAGGTTATACGCGCGTTTAGTGTGACGTCACGCGACCAATTTTTATTGGTGTAAATCAGGCTTTGGATGTCAACGAAGCGTATTATAATCCAATAATATTGTATAGTATATTGCTTAAGTGCTTAATATCTCGAGAATTTTTAAATAAATGTTTGGATAAAGTGTTAACAAAATACGTTACGGTTTTTTTGCATCCAAAGACTAACAAACACAACAAAAAATGGGTCGTGACGTATTCACTAAACGCACGTATTAAAATCCCATAATATCGTATAAACATATTGCTATAAGTGCTTAAATATCTCCAGAATTCTTTGAATAAAATATTTGGATAAAGTGCTGTGTTAACATTATACGATTTACGGTTTGTTTACATCCAAAGACTGACAAATACAACAAAAAAATGCGCACGTATTGATAGTCTGCGGGTGGGTCAGCGTACTTTACCCCTCTCAAAGGTACCACTCTAATACCGAATAATTGCTACACGATGTCGTATCTAGCGTAGCATATATGATCTAAGCAAGGAACAGTCATTCTATTTGGAAATACTAGTATTAAAGAAAATGCCAATAATCGTCAGTGAAGAAAAAGAAGTAGACGTGTTGGCCTATGTTGAAGTGAATTGTACGGTGTCAATTCGCCAAATTGTTTCTGAGTGTAATTAAGTTATTCGTCCGTTTGGAGAATTCTTCACAAATATAATTATCGATCATTCAAGTACCAACTACACCAACATCTTCACGATAACGACCACAACCGAAGATTAACTTAGTTCAACTGGTTTTTGACTGAATACAGAGAAGATGTACGTTTTCCATTTAAAATTATTTATTCAGATGAAACTCGATTCACCAACTTGGGTCTGTTCAATCGGAATAATGAAAGGTCTCGAACAAATTTACATCTGATGCAAGAAGGAAATTTTCAAGAGCGATTTGGTTTCAATTGCTGGATGGGTATTATCGGAGGAAAACTTTTGGGGCCAATAATTTTCGATGGACAACTTACTGCGGAAAGATATCTACAGTTCCTTAGAAATCAAATTAATGATTTCATTAAGATTTGCCACTGGCAAACCAATTTGATATCTATTTTCAACAAGATGGTGCGCCTCCTCACAATTCTCAAGTAGTAAGAGAACATCTGAATGACAACTTCCCAGAAAAGTGGATTGGCACTTATGGACCTATTCAGTGGCCTGCGAGGTACATTCTTAAGTTGTCATATTTTATCATAATGTATTATTTCTTTTTTATATTCTAGATCACCAGATCATACTCCGCTAGATTTTTTTCTCTGGGGAACAATTAAAAATCAGGTGTATAACACAGCATCAGCTACTCGTGAAGAAGTGAAGTATAAAGTAAGGATGGCATTCCAGAACATCACTGCGGAACATAATCAATGTGGTGCGCGCAACAATTGAAAAAGTTGAACTTTGCCGTGATCAAGGACATTTTGAAAATTTAGAACCTTAATGGACTAATTTGCGACTTTTAATTATTCTTAAAACGAATGTGAAGTCATATGCCTCAAAGTTGTATTTTTCCCATGTTACCTGATCAAGAATGAAGAGATTTACACGATCCATGGCATTTTAGATCGAAAAATAAAAATTCGAATAAAAATGACTTTATTCATCAAATATTGACAAGTGAGGTGTTGTTGGATTTCGAATGTCATTCTCGATCGAAATAAATGAAAATATATAGGATGTCCCATTTAAAAATCGAAAGTTGGGGTCATTTCCGGTCAAACCAGAAGTACGGTAAAGCCAGTAAATATTTCAAAAAATTTAAATTGAACTAGAATACACAACTCCCAAATTTCGTTCTTCTATCTTCAATAATAAACACTTTATAGGGGTGAGACACCTTGGAGAATCACCCGGTATATGCTTGAATTAAAATTGAAACCAGTGTTGTTCGAAAGATTTCCCTATATCGTAGATGATTTCTGTTGTGCGTTAATAGGTTTCGTTAAGATGTCTAAAAACCCTGGCGAATGAACTGATTCGATATTGTTTAGATTTTCGAGGGGACACCACCTGTTACTTCAACAGAGCTTCTCTCTGTGGTAGTCTGTGGTAGATGGCGCCGTCCAAAAATGTTTGTTTATATTCTCGCTTGATGTCAGAACTTAATTTCTGACATCTGCAGCATCTTATATGAAATTAGTTTCAGTGTCTTGTCGGTATTTATGCGTTTTCCATCTCTTTGATTTGAAATCTTGCTTAGCTTATTCCTGAGTTTGTTCTTTAAAAAATCACTCGTTCATCAGTCCATTAGTGCGCGAGGAATTGTTTATTTTCAGGTAGTGTAGTGGTAGAATGGGCCACATTTGTATTTTGTGTGGACAGTATAAAGCCAAAAGCAAGTACAAATCTTGACGAATTGACTAATAATGATATTTTCATAGTTCATCATATTTTATGCCTTGAATTTTATATTTTCTGCAATTAAATGACAATTTCATTTCCAATTCTCCTTCTCTCAAAATGCAGTTAACCTCAAATTCAAAAGGTACAAAATACGAAAAAACAACACGACAGTGCTGTCTTTGTGCAATGTTCGTAGGCTTCTAATTCTAACTTTGCTATTGGTGAAGTTTGACAAATGACTTCTCTCAACCAATAGCGAAGCTAGAATTAGATCCCGCGAACAGTTCGTCTCAAAAAGAAAGCAGATGAAATAAATATACCCTGTTACTGAATTGAAACTAAAACGAAATTGGTTTCATCTGACACGCTAGTAATCTCTATTATCAAGTAGGCCAAGTGTCGCCAAGTCGATCCCAAACTTCTACAGGGTTTTTAGGCATCTTACTGTTTTTATTGTATTTTGAGTGAAATATTGTGACAATGGACCTGACAAAATATTATTCCAGTTTAGAGGATGTTCACCAAGAACGGTATAAAGAGAAAAAAGAATCTCGCATTTCACAACAGCACAATATGAAACCATGATCATCTACGAATTAAACAACATAATACATGTAATCCAACTACTGAATTCTTTTTTAAATCGGTAAAAATGTTCAACTCTCCAACATAAACAAATCGGAAAAGTGAGATTGCTTTACCTCCAATGTGGACTATCTATCAAATGTGTCCGAAACCAATCAATCATTACATGTTCGATTAAGGTTATGATATAATTTGTGACTGTGATCTGTTTAGTTAAATACCAATAAATAATGGCTTCGAGAATTATGAAGCTATCTGTTATAAATGAATACTTTCAGGATGATATGAAATGCATTCAACGGGGTGAAAACAGTCTTTCATCTGAACATTTAGAAATGTGTAATTTGGATCCTGGATTACGAATTATTAAGGTCCATTTTCTTTCAAACCATCTTTGAAGTGACAACTACACACACGACTATTTTTATTGGGTATTTTATCAGTTCGGCTGAAAATTCACGTTCATAATTCATCTCCTGAATGGATTTGTCACATACCATGCCAAGTATTTTTTCCACATTTTTAAATCTTTTTCTTTTATTGGCATTAAATAGAAATTGCAATCACTTGAGTGTCTGTGATTGCAGCCAGGCGCAAAACAATGCGTCATTTTAAGTTTCCTTCTACATCAGAGCACACTCATCATTATGTATATGTCTCATTTATATTTATAACATTGCATTTCACGCCAAACTTTGCTTCCACAAATCAATAACGAAATGAGCTAAAACAAACTTCCATCGAATTTGCCCACCAATTTTATATTCATCAATTATTTTGAAAATATACAATTTTATTGTAAAATTTTGATTGTAGTTTGTTGAGAAAGGTTCATTGAATCTATTTAAACAGAAATAAATCTTAAGAAATTTCCCAAAGCATCCCAAAACAGGCGAGAGATTCGCGTCATTCTTAGACCCATAAGAAATGCATGGAGAATTCAGTGGTCGGATCCACGGATGGATTGTAATTCAAAATTATCTCCTAACCTCACTAATATTATCTATAGAGGGAAGGTTATATAAAAATATATGGGAGGTATCTCTGACCGATTTTTTACGGAACACAAATTATGGTATATTGTTGGCGTTGTTCTACAATAAAAATGTATATATTGGTATGATTGGTTGGTTATTGATTTTGAATTTATATATATATTTTTGTGAATTTATTTAACAGATTTTAATTTCTGAATCCCTATCATAACAAATGAAAACTCCGGATATGTTATCTTACCATTCTCTTTTTAAACCTCTTTTTTTATTCCATCCCAGCTCAGTCAGGTACGCTTATGAACATGAGTCGATAAGAAATGCTGTTCAGTGGGAGAAAAGTGTGGTTAGATAAAACACAGATTGCAGAGAATGGTTGTTTTTAAATCAGCTAAAAACCTTGAAACTGCCCTACTTTGCGATAAATACCTTATACTAAAAAGAAACAATAATATGAAATGGCGCAATATGAATATAAGTGATTATTAATAGGAAGAATATTTAAAGTTATGGTCAGTCCTTTAGCATTGAATTTTGATGAATGTTCAGCCAAAACATTGTAAACAGTGGATCAGACACTCAAAGTTATTGGATAAATATACGAAAAGTTGCACTTTGGTGAGTTCGGTGATTAGAATACCTTGTTGCTCCTTTTCCTGTGATGTTTCCAGCCCCATGGACGTACTTTTCGAATTGCAATGACAGCTTATGTGCGTTCTTTCATGGATTTCTCTTCTATACCAGGTAAGTGGAAATTTTTGATAAGTTATTTCTCCCAGTTGTGCCTTTTAGAAATTTCTCCCGTTCGGGAATCTTTTAACCAGTTTTTTCTTGAATTGTCTATCAATATCTCTTTCAAATTTTTGTACGTGGCTTCCTTTTTGTAACTTTTTTCAATCTCCTCCAAACTTGTTATCCTCTCTCATGGCAACACACATCTTTTTTATTTTCTCACAGATTTTTGAATTTTGTGTCACTTCCTACCTACTTATTTGTTATTCTAATTACTACTAATGATTTTATGAATGAAAGCTAATTCTAAATCTTACATAATATTTACAAATTGGTATAAAATTATATTTTTACAATTTCTGCTATCACATCTTTTATATATCATCACTTTTCCCACACAAACTCTTTCGATATCCCATTGGTGGGTTTCCTGTTGATGTGAATTGTCATACAGGATGTTCAAAACTTATATATCAGTTGATCCTACTTTAAATTCAATGTTTTCTATAAATTTGAATTTTGACATGATTTAATTGTGGATTTTCATTAGATATTTCGTTGGTCACATACTTTTGATAATAAAACTACTTCAGGACTGCCCTTCGATACATATGCACCGACTAGAGCATAGTATGAGATTCTATAATAGTAAAAAGGTAAAGAAAACTGCAAAACAACATAGCATTAACGACGATAACTAAAATACCTAATAATAATTATGATAATTATAAGTTTAATTATTTCACAACATTTTCTAACATAACAATATATATATATATATATATATATAATGTATTATATTCAACTATCTATATCCCCATAATACGTTAGTATAGTTGGATCCTGGAAAAAATGACTGAAAACACAATTTCTTCAGCTTGCTTGTATCCAGAAGAATATGCCATCCAAATGGATATCAGCTGCATTTTGTTAATAATAATTTTTATTGTAGAACAACGCCAACAATATACCATAATTTGTGTTCCGTAAAAAATCGGTCAGAGATACCTCCCTTATATTTTTATATAACCTTTCCTCTATAGATAATATTAGTGAGGTTAGGAGATAATTTTGAATTACGATCCATCCGTGGATCCGACCACTGAATTCTCCATGCATTTCTTATGGGTCTAAAAATGACGTGAATCTCTCGCCTGTTTTGGGATGCTTTGGGAAATTTCTTAAGATTTATTTCTGTTTGAATAGATTCAATGAACCTTTCTCAAATTGTATATTTTCAAAATAATTGATGAATATAAAATTGGTGGGAAAACTCGATGGAAGTTTGTTATTGATTGGTGGAAGCAAAGTTTGGCGTGAAATGCATTGTTATAAACATAAATGAGATATACATACATAATGATGCAGTGTGCTCTGATGGAGAAGGAAACTTAAAATGATTCATTGTTTTGCGCCTGGCTGCAATCACAGACACTCAAGTGATTGCAATTTCCATTTAATGCCAACAAAAGGAAAAGATAAAAAATGTGGATAAAATACTTGGCATGGTATGTAACAAATCTATTCAGGAGATGAATTTTGAATATTACTGTTTTGAACGTGAATTTTCAGCCGAACTGATAAAAAAACCAATAAAAATGTCGTGGGTGTAGTTGTCACTTCAAAGATGGTTTGAAAGAAAATGGACCTTGATAATTCGTAATCCAGGATCCAAATTACACATTTCTTCAGATGAAAGACTGTTTTCACCCCGTTGAATGCATTTCATATCATCTTGAAAGTATTCATTTATAACAGTTAGCTCCATAATTCTCGAAGCCATTATTTATTGGTACCTATTAACTAAACAGATCACAGTGACAAATTATATCATAACCTTAATCGAACATGTAATGATTGATTGGTTTCGTGCACATTTGACAGATAGTCCACATTGGAGGTAAAACAATCTCACTTTTCTGATTTGTTTATGTTGGAGAGATGAACATTTTTACCGATTAAAAAAAAAAATCAGTAGTTGGATTACATATATATATATATATATATATATATATATATATATATATATATATATATATAGTCACTCTTTTTACAAACTGTATGAATAATCTTCGGTATGTTGAATAATATCTCTTTTTTCTCTTCTCAACTCTCTTTGAGGGTTCTCTCTTTCCCTTTTTTCTTGGCCACACACGATACAGGAATATTTTGGGAAGGAACTGTATTCTTCCTCAAGATCCCAAGAGCCCGTCGTCTGCCTATAGACTCACTCAATCCTAGATTAGTCTGCACCAGTATGTTACATTCATTTCCTCACGAAAAATGATAAAAACTGATTCCAGTACAACGGAATCGTTTTGCCAAAGAGTCACATTGAGGTACACAACAATAATCATTTGAACTAGAATTACTCATTTTTTCACTGGAGGACGTACAATAGTCAACAGAATATTCACTAGGTAAACCAGAATTTCATTGCATGTCAACAATCACAAGAGATTCGACAAGTTTCAAGTGTACAATGTCTAAAATCATATAAACTTTAATGTATCGAAAAGTAAACAATGTTCGTATGTATAGTTTCAAAAATCGCCACCAGAGGGAGTATCCGTTATTTTGAATTCCCAAAAATATATGTAGATCTACAATTCTATTCTGAAAAAATAAAAATTCCTAGCTTTTCTGCGGCAAAATGTTATCGGTTCATAGTTTTTATAGTATTTATAATCACCCGTTAATGTTCAGTTATTTTATGAATGAATAAATTTCAGTTCGTAAAGTGTTGCCATGACGACACTTTACGGACAATTCCGTAAAAGTAGCATTTTACGGATTTTTTTTATTCCTAAGGTAGCCGTTTCGGGGAGCGTATACAAAAAAACAGTATTCTCCGAACTCGTTATGTAAATTACGTTTTTTTTTCGGTTCAATAGATATAAATGAGCAAAAACGGTACTCGATCAGATGCATATTATATCTCAGCATGATTCAAACTTTAAAAACCTATACGTTACGGAGATTGAGTCTCAAAATTTAGCTTATGGAAGTTTAATGGGTTCATTCAAGTCCCATCACTCATTCTGATGAAATGATTTAAGTTAACATGGAATTTTATAAAATTCTTTCAGGCTCAAACGTGTTCGGAATCATCGAGTACTTTGGAAAGCTCATTACCTCCAAAGAAACGCATCAACAGTAAATGGCACTTTAATGAGGATGTCCAGCGTCTCTCAATGAATTTATTTATTAAGGTGCTGATTTTAACAACACATCTTCCAGAATGACTGTTTCAACAACCCAAAATATTCCATGTATTGGAAGGACTGATTGTCATCTGTTAGATGTTTTGTTTTAAATTAGAGATGGGAGAATAATGCAAATGGAATGATTTTTCTAAGCACTCGAAAACAGCAAATCCACGAATATGTGAAAAGTTCTCGTTCCATTATAACATTTGTAACTTGGGCATTGAAATGAATTCATTGTTTGTCAATACTTTGAATAAAACATAGCTTTGGGGTCAAAATTACAAAAATAATTAATAAAAAATATTTTTAAAGGCAAGCAATAATTTTTTAACTTTTTAGGGCATTTGAATAAAAGCTTGCCTTCAAAAAGGTTTTTTATTAATTATTTTATTTTGTGCTCTTTAGTTAGTACGCCTTAATCTATACATTTTTGTTGAAGCATCGTTACTATGAGGCCGTTTGTCTATAAGTATTGAGCTATCTAGTTCTAAAGATTAACTCGTCCGGCCTCCTTGAGTTGCCATCTTCAATTTATGAATTTTGACAAAAAATCAATCTTTGACTAAATTCTTGATTTCCGATCCCAAAAACGCCGACATACCAATTTTGAATAGAAACGGTCCATAATCACAAAACTCGTCCGCCATATCGATTTTATGAATTCATAATTTCCGACCCCCAAAATCCCCAAATACCAATTTTGAATAGAATCGGACCATAATGACAGAGATCTTCCGCCATCGTAAAGCCGCCATTTTGATTTTATGAATTTTGACAAAAACATTATGAACTTCGACCCCGAAAACCCCCACATTCCAATTTTGAATCGAATTGGACCTTAAACACAAATACTGTCTTTGGAGCAGCCATTTTGTTTTTTTCTCTAACAAAATTTGTATAATGCATTGTCATCGGAATTATGCTCACCTGCCTAATTTCACTTAATCGGACAACTAGAAGTGGGTCAGAATTCAGTTGCAAGATTTGTCCCAAACTAACAAGTGACGTTAAATAAGAGCGTGTAAAATAATGAAAAACGAACTCCTAGGATCACACATACACATGTCCGTCTGTTCGTCACGGCCAGATTTCTCAGAGACTGTTTAACCTCATTCTCATAACTGTATGTTAATCTCTCAGAACATTTTGGGGGAGGAGAATTTAGTAATTAAATCAGAATTTTGTGAATGCCAGTTCTAAAAACATTGCTGAGAACGCGCTTTGAAAACATAATTTTTCGTTGATTTGTTGAAAATATAAACAGGATGTTCATAAAATCAGATGTGGAATCATCTGCGACTGAAAGATAAACCTTAGTCACTATCTTCCATCGTCAAGTAGTTGTTTTCTGTTAGACATTCACAAAAAATAACTTCATTTTAATCGTGGATTTTTCAATTCACAGAAAAATCTTTCTATCAATATTCAATTGAGAATGTTTCCCTTTTCAATAATTTTTCGTATTTTCAATGGAAAAGAGTATAATTTATTGAGAGAAAATTGTAAAGAAAAGTACTAGTTTTATGGTTGGGAACACTTTTCTTCTCAGCAACACTTTCATTATAGATCATTATAATCGCCCCTCGAATACAACAAACATCCTTCAGATAGATTCTAATCATAAAAATAACTTAATTAACATTGTTCGTTTTTTTTTCGACTTGGATGGTAATAGATTCGATGTAGCTTCAGAAACTAGCTTCAAAAGATCATGACAATCGGCTTCTACCTAATGCATTTTGCAAAAATAGTATATTAAAGTATAAGTAGATAAAAAGGTATCCACGAATACTTTACGCTATTTTTTTTTATTGGTGTACTTTGAAATCATATATACTGGTATTATTACTACAAAAAATAGATATAAGAACTAATAATGCAAATTGGTTGAATTCGTGATGTGACATCAGTATACCTTTCGTTGTCATGGAAATGAGAAAAACAGATATTCATTTGCAATTTGTTATCAAAGATCATTATTTGTTGTCACCAGAGCTCAAAAATGAATTATTCTAATATCGATTTTTTGAATAGTGAGGCAGAATCGCGGTTAATACCGCGAAAATCCAGTGATATATATATAAAAGAATATGAAAAGTTCATCAAATGGATGGAGGAGCAAGAGCTATCACATATAAATGAACGAGTTGTTAGTAATATTTTATTTGACGTTACAAGGTACTCCTGTCAGATCAATAATAAAAAATTTGTCATTTAGACTTCACGTTTCTTGATTTGTTGATGTTGCCATGCTAACGCGCGTTTTTTAAAGTTCGATTAAAGTTTTTTAAAGTTCGATATATATATATATATATATATATATATATATATATATATATATATAATTTTATTGAGAATAATACATAGATATAAAAATTAATTTAAAAATACAAAAACGAAATGTTAAATATAAAATAATTCCAAGATGAAATTATTAATCCAGGACTTGAAGTGATGGCGCATTTGCTGTTTGAGTTGGAGGAAAACCCGGAAAAACCCACAACACCATCAGAGTTCAGATCATCAACTTTCTCATAGAAAAGGACACATGCTCCCTGGGAGATGAGAGAATCAATCTTAGAAAATACACGGGAGTCATCGAACAGGTGCCAACAATTAGAATAAGGCTGTTTGCAATATGCCGTATAGTGTCCGTTGGAAATGCTGCCGCTATGATTAGATATGGCGTAGATATTCTAAAGAGTATTCATTCCATCCTGAGCAGAATATTGGTCCAAATTTAAATATTTTATTGGGAAAATTAATCACATTGTTCAATTTACTGCCATCAGCTGAAGAAACACGTTTCAAATGTATAACTAAAATTTTTGGAAATATTTGTACATTAATCATCTTTTTTAATTATCTTTTCATTCCACAAGTCGAACAGTATGGGCTTCCGTCGTCAGTCAAAGTCTCATCGTCTGTCAACAGTTCAATCAATACATTGTGTTAAATTCACAACTTCGTTTGGCAAGTCTGGAATAGGGATTGAAAGAACCCAGAAAGGTTCGAAAGTAACGGAGCAGTGATTACAAAAAGTACATCTCAATATAGACTTCAGCTGACCGGCAAAATTTTGGAATTATGAGCAGGGGCGCGCCAAGCCATGCGGCCGCCTGTGGGCAAAATATAATTTTACACCACTTACTCCTTTTTTAGTAGAAATGTATACATGGGTGGGTACACATAAATAAAATTAAAATACGTGCTAATACAGATATTTAATTTTGATACTGATACATCAGATAAGGGGGTACACACAAAATTGAAATAATCGCTATTACTTATCATGAAATATGTGTTAATTTATATATAGTCCATCCAATATCAATTGCAGAAGCTGTTTCTATAGGGAGCAAATAAAAACTCACTTCGCTAACACGAGCGTATATGCGAAGAAACGGAACGAAAAATAATCTGTACTACTTATATATATATATATATTAAAGTCATTTGCATCAATATCTGATTTTTTACGTGCTTCATCTTTCAAATAAATTGATAAATTTTCACACGAATTTCTTGATTCTTCTTCATTTGATAAATAAATCTAAAAATGTTATTAAATTGCTCCAACCCCTTGAATCTTTGATTAAGAGATGATAAGGTCGTATCTAGTATAGAGAAGAATACTTTTGCTTTGTAATTCATTTTCGGGTCTGTTATTGGTTCGTCAGTTCTTTCATAATCAAACTGTCTTTTCTTTATTCTTTGACGAACTGTTTGTGAAGATACAAAATTTGGTTCAATTTCTAATTCTACAGCCAGCTCCCTGGCGTCTACAAGAACTTCGCTAAATCCCTTATCATCACTTAAGTCTAAAAAAAATATTTTAATTCTGTTTAGACAGTCTAAACAAGCTTTTAGATTTATTCTTTGATTCTGCATTAATTTACTTAGAGAATTAATTTTAAATAAAATATTGTACCAGATTACTACAGAATATAAAACATTGTAGTTTTGAAATTTTGTTACGAGCGATCGAGCTAGGTGTGATGTACTAAAATCTTTTGAAGATGCGGATGCATGTATCAGATAGTGGTTTTAAAGTTAAATCTGTAAGGCACGTTTTCAAAATTGACTATCTTTTGGTTGATGCGGAAAAAGACACATATATCTCTTGAACAATGTCAAAGAATCCGGACACCTCAAAAAAAATTTTAGCAGCATCGTTAATAACTAAATTTAATGAGTGCGTCGAATGAGGAACAAAAAATGCTCGCGGGTTTATATTTAAGATTCGTGTTTGTTCTCCACTGTGTATTTCACGCATGTTTGCTCCATTATCAGATCCTTGTCCTCGCAAATCATATATACTTAAATTTAATTCTACTAATAAATCTGTCACATAGTTATACAAGCCAGCACCAGTAGAATCAACTATAGGGCAAAATAAAATGACATGTTCACGTATTTAAATTTTTTTCGTCAACTCGTTCGATAAAACAAACCTCAAAACTACACTTAATTGTTCCGTATGACTCACATCCGGTGTACATTCGAGGATTATAGAGTAATATTTATGTTTTCTTACTAGATCTAAAATAGTAGTTCTTACTTTTGAGCCGATTAAATCTATCAATTCATTTTGAATTTGATCGCTCCAATAATTTGTCATACCGCTACCGCTGCCGCTGCTTTGATTTTTATGTGTGCGTCGAACATTATAGAATCAAATTTGATGAACGTTTCTATTAATTTAAAGAAGTTTCCGTTATTATTTTCATATAATTTGTTAGATATACCACGTAAAGCTAAACATTGACGACATAAAAACTGCATTGCTGAGATTATTCTTTCAATGACACGATACCAGTATTTTTTTTACATGCAATGAACGTAATTGACTTTCATACATAGTAACTTCCTTAGATAACATATTTGATAAGTTTACCCAAGATTCGATTTTTTTTATGGGAGTCACTCTTTTCGTGTCTGTTCAACACTAGTGACAAATGTTTCCAATCAGAACACCCTTCCTTATCAGACAAGTTGGTCAAAGACTTACCAAAAAGTTTGCAACAGAAACAGTAAACCGTATCTCTTGTTTTTGAGTAAATCGGCCACTCCCTTTGTACTTTATCTCCATTGGTGAGGTTACGATAAAAACATCTGGCAGAAAACTTTCGGCCTTGTGAGTTTACTGGATAGATCCAATTCGTAATTTGATGGGGTCCTTTTTCCGTTAAAAATCTTGCATCTGCGGATGTAATTATTTCGGGCCACTCTCTAGGGTCATCAGATATTACGGTGGAATTAGAAAATCGTTATGTTGCCGCTGCTGGAACGTTTTCAGTATGATGTTCCTGGGTACTATTTATATCATGACAATCAGAAATAAATGAGGAACTTGAGGCTGAAGAACAACTAGGGCGAGCATCGTCGGTATTTTCAAGTTCAGGAAGAACACTTATTTCTGATGGTTTCAAATATTTCTTTAAAGAATCAGCTAATTTTTCCTTCTCTTCCATTTTCTGCCGTCTTTGTTGGCGGAACTGATGACCGGACAATCGTTTTCTTTTTTTGCCCTTTTCCTTAAAATAGGAAATGTTATATTGTTAGCAATCTTATTTACGTTTTTGGAAAAAAAATTAAACGTTAAATGTCTCGAAAAAGGTAAGTTTTGATATAGGATATGTTACATAGTGATCTATTTGAAAAAAAAATGTTTTACATTGCATTGAGGCAATTGAAGGACACGGTATCAAGAGACATATTATTCTTGGTCTACTATGGTGTGGTACAATCGAATGTGTCATATGGTTTGATATTCTGGGGAAACTCAAGTCACATTGACAAAATATTTGTCATCAAAAAAAAATTGCAAAAAGGTACATTAAAGGGGTCAACCACAGAACGTCATACAGGCAAATATTTATTGAATTATCTATTTTAACACTACAGGAGTTACCTAAAAACAGCTCTCATCATAATTACAATGCTCGAGTAGCAGAAAACTTATTTCAACCATTCTCAAGGCTAAAAATTTTACTATTCGCAACTGGTGATGAAAAGTAAATTTCACCACCAGTTGCGAAAAATACAGGAATAAAATTTGTTATAATTTTAAGGCTAAACTACTTGACGTACTTCTTCACTGCACTAAAAAGTGAAAAATAATTCTAATATTCAACGACTATGCCAATAAGCGTGGGGTGCTTTGTCGAAATCAATTAAAATAGTCCAAGATCCCAGAGCCGGCAAAGCTACGTCATTTTATCAAAACTGAAATTTTGAGTATGAATAGTGTGATATGTATTTAAGAACGCATGCATACTTGCTAGCTTGAAATAGAGGCCTTTTTACGGGTAGCAGGTATAAAAGTACATAAAAAACTTTCTTACTTACGTTGAAGTATGGTAATGCGTTTGACAATTAATATCGTCCAGTTGGCCAAGCTCTGATATCGAAAACTGGCGAGGGTTTGAATGCCCGCGCCTGACGTTTTTTAAATTTTTCCCATCGAAATTGAGAAATGTTTTTTTTTTAATATTCATCCCAAAACTAAATCAATTCTCAATTTCAAAGTGAAAAATTAAAAAAATTGTCTGGCATGAGGATTCGGACCGTCGCAAACTTTTGAGATCCAGAGCTTAGATCTCGTGCCTTAGACCGCTCGGCTAACTGGACGATATTAATTGCCAAACTTATAACCATACTTTAACGTAATTGAGAAAGTTTTTTATTTACTTTTGTACCTGATTACTGTAAAAGGGCCCCACTTCCAAGCTAGCAAGTACGCATATGTTCTCAACTATATATCATAATATCCATACTTAAAATTTCAGCTTTGCTAAAATGAGGTTGGTTTGCCGTCTCTGGGATCTTACTCTGAAACTATTATGTTTCTCAAAGATACGTAACCAAAAAGCACCCTATGCTTTTCGGCATAGTCATTGAATATTAAAATTATTTTTTAATTATTAGTGCGTTAAAAGCCTGTTCTTCAGTTTTTTTAAATTTATATTTTTAATAATTTTAACTTAATTAAAAGGATCACATATCAAAATTAGAAAAAATATTTTGTGAAACACGTTGGGAAACCCTATTTTTCGTAACTCGTTTTCTTTTGCAGAACTCGCTCCGCTCGTTCCGCAGAAATTCGCTCATTACGAAAAATAGTGCTTTTCCGAACTGGTTGCACAAATAACTATTTTATTCTATTCTATCTCTATATATTTGAACTTTTTCTTCCTGTCTGTAAGCCATTTTGATTATTCCATTGAAGAAATGTCACTAAACAAACATGATGTAGTTGTCACTTTCATAGCTTACTTTAAAAATGTTAACTTTCTAAGATAGGTACTTACAGTAACAACTAGTCTAAGTTATTCGACGTTTGATAACTCAAAAACGGTATAAGATAGGGGTAATATATGGTATATTTTTGAAATCATGAAAAACAATTATTCCAAAAATACAATAGTCCCATTAAAAAAAAATTATCCCCTGAAATCTGCACGCTACTGTATTTTTGATAGCATTTCATCAAATTCAGTCATAACCACACAACTTTTACATTTAACTTTTTTTCACAAACGATGATAAGGGGGGTAATTTATAGTGAATAACCCCGAACGAAATACTCAAGTCAACACAGTGATTTTCGTCACGAATCACAGCAACATTGGAATTTCAACGAGTGATGAAAATATTTAAATTAATTATCACATACTTTTTAGAGCTATCTCTAAACCTATTATGTGATCTGTGGGGAATTTAAAAAACATTTCTTTATGAAGGTGTTGATAAAAGATTGTTCGGCGTTTCCGCCTCATTTCAATTCATTTGTGTGTTCGTTTCATATTACCCGATATCTGCCAGGAAAATGTGTTTCAATTATAATTAACTTTTGTTGATGGCGGCCTCGGTATGCCAGAATACTAATGACGTAGCTTTTTCTGCACGCAACAATTTATGAAGAATCCATTAGCGTTTTACTCAACCATAATTGATACTCCAAATTTTAGTCTAGAGAAATTTCTATTTTGGGTTCTGATATCAAACTTTTCCTTCAACATGAATGAGCAAATGGATACAGTCCGGGGTATTTTTTTCGAAACGCTCATGTATCTGGAATACCTATTTCACTCGTTTGAAATTCAGGTGGGTCGTGTACGGAACAAGGGCGAATATTTTGATGGTGTGATACTAATTCGGCATTGGCGTGTAAAGTACAATTTTTTGTTGTGCTGATTCTTTTAGAGATAATTAAAGCGGTATAATTAATGGGAAACTAACTCGATATCCTGACTCAGCAAGCCCAAAAATTTTTGTTCCCACTATTCCACCTACTTGTGTGAATGACGTTGCTCCTCGATAGTAGACAGTTTTTTTCCTTCGAAATTTAAAAATGTTTTATTTTGGGATGAATATTCGTCCCAAGGCAAATCAAATCTGAATATCAAAGGGAAAACTGAAAAAGAACTTAGGGTGTGGACTACCTAACGAGAAACGAGAACCAGAGCTTAAATCTGGCGCCTTAGGCCGCTCGGCCAACTCTGTAAACACTAAATTTCAAAAGTAACTCCAAGCTGTTTCTCCATTGGTATGGACATACAAATCTCATGCACAAACTTTGATCAGGCACTAAATGATTGTTCTTATGTTTGCTGTGAGTACTAACATTTTAAAAACATATTATTCTTAGAAAACAAGGGACTTTGGAGTCTCTTCACAAAAAATTCAATATAAATTGAAACAAGTGGTAGACCACAGCGAGAAAGAACTAATTTCCTGGCAAATACCACGCAGAACGTTGAATGATATTCACCTGAAAATCTAGGTACCGCCAGTAGAAAGTTACTTTTTCCGGCATACCTACAGGTGATTTAAGCTTGATTTGTGTTGGGTCTCGCTTCGGCCAGAGGTCTTCGGATCTCTGACTGGTGACCATTCCGTACTGATGAGGGCCAAAAGCCTGAAACCGGTATGCGGATTGTTAGGCGGACCTGACATAAATTAAACATAATCAAGTTCATCAGAAAGAAACATTTGCAATCCATTTTCATTCTCAATGGAAGTTTACGTAGATTTTCAGGTGAATATCATTCAACGTTCTGCGTGGTATTTTCCAGGAAAGTACCTAGTTGTTTTTCGTTTGGGGTCTACCACTTGTTTCAATTTATATTGAATTCGTTGTGAAGAAGACTCCAAAGTCCCTTGTTTTCTAATATTCGCCAAAATTGCTGGGTATTGGACAGAAAAACAACTATTCTACGTCTTGGCTAACGTTTCGCGATTTATTTCTCGCTTCTTCAGAGCTAAAATAATTTTAAAAAAACAATACATAATATTTCACCAAAACACTGACACAATCCACCTCAACTGGAGATTCGGGTAAACTCACCTCAGGCGTAATTAACGTTTAACTTAGTCCTTGTTGATGTGAATTGTGACAATGCATCGTTGAAATGATTGGGTATGAATCAATAAAAAAGAAATAAAATATTTAAAAGAGGCTGGTAGATTGACGACTAACATTCAAGTGCGAATAAAACTTATCAGTAACGACAATGATGAAGGGAGGGATAGAAAAACATTACAAATAAAATATATATACAATAAATCAGTTTTTAACTACAAATAACTTCGAAAGGTAGTTAAAAACTAATTTATTGTATATATTTTTTATTTGTAATGTTTTTCAATCCCTTCTTTTATCATTGTCCTTACTGATAAGTTTTATACATACTTCAATGTTAGTCGTCAATCGACCAGCCTCTTTTAAATATTTTATTTCTATTTTATTGATTCATACCCAATTATTTCAACGATGCATTGTCACAATGCACATCAACAAGGACTAAGTACTTTGTACCGTTAATTACGCCTGAGGTGAGTTTACCCGAATTTACAGTTGAGGTGGATTGTGTCAGTGTTTTGGTAAAATATTATGTATTGTTTTCTTTTCAATAATTTTAGCTCTGAAGAAGCGAGAAATAAATCGAGAAACGTAAGCCAAGACGTAGAACAGTTGTTTTTCTGTCCAATACCCAGCAATTTTTGCGAATAACTACCATTTGGATGCAATCAAACTAATTATATTTTCTCATTTTCTAATATTACACTTCACATGGCTCTCTTGTTTGATATATACGCCTAGTCGGGCATACAGCCACTCCTTTCGAGATAGAATCCTATTGAGATAGGGGAATAGTATGGAGTGTTTCTTTCTGTCACTAGGTACCGCCGGTTGAAAGTTACTTTTTCGGCGTACCTACAGATGATTTAAGTTTGATGATGTTTTCATTTGTGTTGGGTCTCGCTTTGGCCAGAGGTCTTCGAATCTCTGGCTTGTGACTACTCCGTACTGATGAGGGCCAAAAGCCTGAAACCGGTATGCGGATTGTTAGGCGGACCTGGCATAAATTAAACATAATCAAGTTTATCAGAAAGAAACATTTGCAATCAATTTTCATTGTCAATGGAGGTTTGCATAGATTTTCGGGTGAATGCGTGGTATTTGCCAGGAAAGTAGTTATTTTTCGCATTGTTTCAGTTTTTATTGAATTCGTTGTGAAGAAGACTCCAAAGTACCTTGTTTTCTAATATACGCTTCACATGGCTCTTTTGTTTGATAATAAAGTTTATCAGAAAGAAACAGTTGCAATCAATTTTCATTGTCAATGGAGGTTTGCATAGATTTTCAGGTGAATATCGTTCAACGTTCTGCGTGGTATTTTCCAGGAAAGTAGATGTTTTTCGCTTGTGGTCTACCACTTGTTTCAATTTATATTGATTTTTTTGTGAAGAGACTCCAAAGTCCCTTGTTTTCTAATATTACACTTGGCATGGCTCTCTTGTTTGACATATCATTCTATTATTCGATCGGCCAGGTTTTCTGCAGCCAGCTCTTAGCTTATAAAGGAGTTACAATGGGCGTTGAAAGTTTGTATATGAGTACCGTTTAGTTTTTAAGTTTTTGAGTAAAAAAAATGAGTATTTGCGTTTTTTGTTAGAAAAAAGAACTACTTATTTCAGTGTTTTTGGAAATTTAACTCCTAAATGGGTGAAGGGGGGGGTGGTAGTTTTGAAGTTAGAGTCTTGGACATTGGTATTTGGACTCTTCTTTTCAAATACTCATTCCAGAGTCTTTGAGGGGGGAAAGTTTGGGGGGTTTCGTTGGTTTTGAAGTTAGGAAATTGGTTTTGGGCCTTTTTTCAAATAAAGAAACGTAGTTCGGGGTTTTGGAAATCCAACCCTAACCTGGTTATAAAAGAGTATAACCTGAAAATTGTAATTTTAGTGTTCTCTTATGTTGTCGTATTTGTTATTTCTACTGTCGAAATCTAGAGAATGACTACTCTTGTGGAATTTCAAAAATAAGTATTGATGGATATCGAGAGACCATAACATTTTTTTCTTGAGAATAAATTTCGACGAGTCAAACAGTAGTTTTCTGTTGTTGTCAACTTGAGATTTCAGATTTCAGCATATTCGAACAAAGTAAGATCGAGAAATATTATGCATACATTCTGATAGAATTTACATTTTTATTTCCTCCACTTTCTGAACATAAAAAGTCGAGAATGGAAATTTCTTATGGCATGCATAAAGTGTGTTTCTTTTGATGGAATTCCAGCTCGCGTGGCCCAACCCATCCGAGTTTTCTGAGTGGGAATCAAGAACTTAATGGTAGTTTCTTGCATTTGTTTCAATTCGCATTCGTTCATTTGCACGCTTTTATTCTTCGTCACAGTTTACGGATATCCTTTTAGTAAAATGAAATAAGGGAGTACGAACAGATTTTCACCTTGATATCAAGTTATTCTAAATGAAATTTGTAGATTTTTTTGTTGAGTTTTTAGGACAAGTATTTATAATAAATACCAAATGAAAAAACATCCATTCTTAGACGAAAAAATGTCTTTCGGTAACTGTTCACCAATCATAACGATGATGAAAACCTCGAATAATTTCTTGCAACTTTCAACACTCAACTTTGTTCTTCGTTCCAAGAAATAAATAACAGAACTTTTGAATGCACCCCATTGATAGTTTTATCAGTTGGTTATTGGAGTTTTCATCTCTTTGGTAATAACTGAGTGAAATCGATAGATTATGTTGTTTTAGTTATTTCAATCACTATGATATAGTTTATGGTCCCTGCCTCGACAATTTTGACATAATTCTCTTTCCATGCATATACAGTGACCGGCAGAAAGTACGCATAATATGGGAAATTCTTTTAATAATAAATTGTGACAAATATCGATACGTGCAATCGCTTCTGCATCAAAAGAAACCCCAAGAGATTTTGTACCGTTCGTCTTCTCGTGTTTGGCAGAAAATTAAATTTTTTTTAAATTTATTCCTCAAAACACACTTATTTGAAGAAATATTGAAAATTGTTATTTGGACAAGTTGTTCAGAACGACATTGAAAAAAATCTGAGATAAAAAATTTGAAATCTGTGAATTTGTCATAAGAGGTCACTGAATTTCTCAATTCTATTTAGAATTTGGATTTATTTTGTATACCTCTCAGCGAGGTAGGTGAAGCGTTGTAAAGTTTGGGTCCAAGGAACGTGATGAACTTTTGGTTGTGCGTAAGCCTGCATCTAGAAAAATTTACTGCCTGACTTACGCATATGCGAGTGTTATATGTACGTTGTACAAATGTTATTGAGGACTGGCAGTCCATAGCAAACATTGATAGGCATATAGTTGCCTTACACTTAATAATCCTGTTTCCTGATATAACGTAAGAGTAGAATACCGCCGTTTTTTTTTCCATTAAACTTCTTATCAAAGTGTTCTGGATTACTCCTAAATTATATAATGAAGACTTGAAAATACCACCCCACACTATGATGCAGTAACGTATTTTTTTTTTATAAAATGGACTCAGCCAAGGCACTATGTCATTATCATTTTCTTATTAAGTATATTTCTGAGTTGATATAATTTATATATCAATTTACGAAGTCTGATCACGGTATATTCAATATGTTCATATTCCAACGTAGGCATTGGTCAACCATCACCCCTAAGTACTTTATTGTATCGGTTTTATTTATAGTAGGACAGCTGTTATGATAGTTAGTACAAGGTGATTCATGAATTTTAATAAAAACATTATATGGTCTGTTTCTAATGGTTGAAGTGAATGCAATATATTTGTTTTTTTTTACATTGATACTCAACAGGTTATCACTAAGCCAATTGAAAATGATTTTGATGTCTGTTTCAGCCTGGGCATAAACCTCCTCCCACGTTTTTCCGACGAAAGTTATAGCTGTATCGTCCGCAAATGATGTATTTTGCCACTGAAATCTGATATCTTGAATATATTGTTGATGTATACCAGAAATAGAATAGGTCCTAAAACAGTGCCCTGTGGTACACCCCTAGTTACTAGTAGTGGGTTACTGAGTGAGTTGTTCACTTTGACAGTCTGTGCTCTATTTGTCAAGTAATCCTTAAAAACGTCCAAGGCAACACCCCTTATACCTACGTCAGACCAACGTTGAAGGAGTATATTGTGATCCACTGTATCCAGGTCCAAAAATTATGTTATACATTTTTCCTGATTCTGGAAACAATCATTGATTTTGTTGACTACTTCAAAGACTGCTTTTTCGGTAGAGCTATTTTCTAAAAAACCGTATTGTGACCCGGAGAAAATATTATTAGTATTACAAAAGTTAAGTAATCTATTCTTGATACATTTCTCGAACATTTTTGAAAAGTTATTAATGATAGTTATGGGTCTATAGTTCGTTACTACTTTTTTATCACCAGATTTGAAAATCGGTGACGTGATAGATTCTTTGAGTGATTTTGGTATCTTTCCACTTGTAAATATTAAATTCAGAATATGGCAAATGGGTTCTAAAAAGAAAATGTGTAGTTTTTTTATCAGGGTTACAGAGATCTTATCAGGGCCAGGTGAAGTACTATTTTTAAGACTAGATATAATACCGATTACTTCATTTGCTGTTACTGGGTGGAGGTATATCGAGTTGGTTATATTTTCGTAGCTTTCTTTAACAGGGGATATGGGTTTTTCTAGTCTACTTGCCATATATTCACCAATCTCAACAAAAAACTTATTGAAGTGATTAGCCTTTTCTTCGTCTGTTGATATTTTGTTGCCATTTCCTCCTTCGATGTCATATTTATTTGATTTTTGTCTTCTTTTACTATTTGTTATTTCGTTTATATTTTGCCAAATTTTTTTCATGTCATTTTTTGCCCCAGATATTTTGTTGATATAAAAGTTATTTTTGGTTTCTCGGATTAGTTTGGTCAAGAAATTTCTATGAGATTTATATTCATTTTCTTTTTGTACGGAGTACTTATTCATTAGATTTCATTTTAGTTTATCCCTATGATGTATAGAAATGAGAAGGCCATTTGTCATCATGCCTTTAGTTTTGTATTTTTATTGTGTTTTTTTTACCACTGTGCAAGTGTCAATATGATTTATTAGTTTGCCTATGAAGTCATTGTAAGCAACTTCTGGATCATTGGATTGTAAAGTTAATTCCCAAGTTTCTTTCTTAAGTGATTTTTGGAGTTTATTATAATTTAGAACACTGTATGTGGTTTCAGAGCACCTTTCAGATGCCTTCACCTTATCCTCGAGTTTGATGGATAATAATAACATATAATGATCAGTTATATCGCATTTGAAAATATAAGGGTTGATCTGAATGCTGTTTAGGTTTCCGGAAATTTTGACATATTATGCTGACAGATTTACTTGTTTCTCTAGTTGGTTTATTAATGAATGAATAAAAACCTAGTTCAGCCATCATGCATATGTAATTATTAACTAAATTATCTGATGCATTCATTATATTAATGTTTATATCTCCCATGAATATTTTCACGTCCGCCTCTGGTCGATTAGAAAAATATGATTCAATTTCGGAAAGGTATGTGTCTAGATTTGACGATGGAGGACAATAAGAAGCAGTAGTAAGAAATGATTTATTACCTACTGAAAGTGATATTCTCGCTTAGATGTTTGATAGAAGAACAGAAGTTCATGTTGTTGATTTTTTGGAAAATATAAACAGGATGTTCATAAAATCAGATGTTTCCCTTTTCTTCATGTTGTTCTTCCTAATAGCCCATCATTCTGATTGAATCGAGAATCATTGTGAAACATATCAAAATCAGGAATGGAAAAAATCTGGGTATCCTCAAGCAACCAAGTAGTCATATTAGCCGATTCAATATACAGACGGAACTCGTCCATATTCTTTCTTAAGCTTATTGAGTATGAGTATATAAATAGGTGAAAGAAAAGACAAGAAAAACACAAGAGGAATGAAGATTGAGATTTAAGAGTATTGAAGGATACAAACAAATAATGAAATAATCACACATTATTAATAAAGGACCATGTATCTACACAATGTTAATTTGAATTTTTTATTAATACAAAAAATTGATTTAATTTTTGACATAACAAGAACTTTTTATTTTCAAACACTTTAAATAAAATTAGAAGCTGACGTTCAATACATGTAGTTGTTCGGAATTTCATTTCTCGGGACACATTTCGCAGCATTTGTGGTGTAATGTTATTAAAACATTGTCGTATTACTTGTTCTAAATGGTCGATATTATGATGTTTATAAACCTTATTTTTAATGTACCTTCATAAAAAAATCCAAGGGCGTCAAATATGGGGATCTAGCAGGACACGGGTTTTCTGAACTTCGTCCTATCCAGTTATGAGAAAAGTGTTCGTTAAGCCACGCTCTGACTTCAAGGGTACTATATATTGTTGGAAAAAAATATATTTTTTCTTTGCAGCGGTAATCCATGTAAGAAATCAAAAAACTCTTTATTTAAAAACTCTGAATAATTTCGTGAATTAAGGTAGTTGTCGTGAAATCCACTTCCAATCAGATTTCGTTTATATTCATACCACTTTTAGTTAACATTATTACCTGTATCATATTCAATTTTTGGAATCATTTACCACACCGAAAGCGAGATATAAGGCTTCAAAGTTGCAACGTTTAACACGTAATCCCTATAGTGAGCTACCGCGGACACCATATTTTAAGGCATAACTAAAAACCCTCCATTCAGATCTTTTTGAAAAACTGGTATATTATTAAAGGGTACGTAACAAATTTTATAAAACATTTTTAGACGCGTAGCCATACAGTTATTTATTTATTGTTATAAGAAATTTCTAAATTATTGCGTATGAGAAGTGGAAGAAAGTGAGAATCGTGGCAACGCCTCAAGCCATCGCTCGTGATTCAAATAAACGAGTGCGCGAGGATCTTGCTGTTTTGAATTGAACTGTGTTTTGGAACGCACATATTTATGAATAATAATTGTGAATAATTGCGTTAATTTTTACTGATGCATTTTAAACATATTAAATGGGAATAGATATAAAATAAAATGTAGTTTTAACGAGTAACGGCAAAAAACAGTGCATAAACTTTATTGCATTCATACATTTGTACAACACATGTACGTATAACATAATTCAAATATTTTTAAACATAAACAAAAATTATTCAGATTTCTAACAGGCTAATAAAATATAACATATGAATCTACAAAAAATATAAACAACAATGAATGTAATATTCTTAACTATTATACTAAGTAATCACTTGATTGACTTAACATTTATTTTTAATTCATTAATGATTTTAGTTAATGCTTTCCTATTTTTAGTAACTCTAGGTTTTCCATTCTCCAATTTTCCAGTAATGTGAATAATCACAGCTTCTTCTCCTTCATCGTGATACATTTGTTTCTGAAAATGGTATGTTATATTTTGTTTCGCAATTTTTTTCAATAAATCCCGTGATATAACATTTTTTAATGCACTTAAATTGGGTAAATTACGAGATATTCTTTCGTTCTCAAGTCGCTCTGAAATACATTCGTTTGGTATTGAATCTTTGGCTAATTTTGATAGCTGAAACATTCCTGGCACTTTTCGATCTGAGAACGTTTTTTTAAAAATAATTAAGCTATCCACAAATCCTGCTATCATGATAAAATTTTCTATTAAATTATTATTATTGATAGCTCTTAGTAATCTAGGTACATCGAATCTCGCATTATACGCAACGAGTAAATTTGGAGTTGTAGATAAATTTAAAAATTATTTAAATGCTACCAAACAATCTACTAAATTTTTATGAATCGACTTGAACATCATTCAAATATAATTGACCAGAAATTGTTCTCAATTCCGTAATTTTTGTCGCCACAGGATTGATCTACTTCGTGGGGCTAACATATATATTAAATTCTCTATTTTCACATTTGTAAAATGTCATCAGTCATGCATAACCCAGATGTTCCTAAATCAAAATAAAATATGGAATAATTTATTGATATTGATTCGATTTTTTTAAATAATAGTGATGATGCTCTTGATTCGTTAATTCCAACGTTTGGTTGATATGTTACACCTTCTGACATTTCCTTCGATTTTCTTAACATTTCCCTTTGTTTCCTTTTTTCAACTTTTGCTTTAGCAAACCTACCAGTTTTTGCGCGAAATCGATCCATAGCTTTGACTGCTTGTTCATAAGAGTATCTTGAACAACTAAATGCGAGCGATCGTTGGATTACGACTTTGCCAACAGTCTAGTCATGGCTTATTTGCAGTATCACGCATGCTAGTTGCAATTCTCAGCGTACAGTTCCCTTAAAAAATATCCCTCTAATTCAGCGCTCGAACATGTATTGCATCGTGCTACAATCGAGACTAATTTTTGACAATGTTTGTAGCCCGACAACTACCTAAAGGTTGTTCCAAAAAAAGTCCCAACGATCTGCGTATCTAATATGCCGCACCACCCATTACTTTTGAAGGAAAATTGACTTTTTGCCACTATCGTCCAATTTGGGTTCTCACCAGCCCACCATCTACAGTTTTGGGAACTGACAGTACCGTTTGATGTAAATACAATTTTTGTGGGAAAATTTTAGCGTTCTTCAATCATGCCTTGGAACCAAAATGAAAAATCTAAACGGGCATCGAAATCTCTATCGGGTGAGGTGTGGGAATTTTGGTTTGTATGCACGAAATTAATTATTGTTCAAAATTCTTCTTTTGGATTTTCCAGATATACCAGTTTGTTCCTGCATCTCCGATAGTGCCATCTGTGAATTTTATGTGACCGATAACAAAACATTAAAATGACGGGCTTACTATGTCGAATTTTATATTGATTTTCTAAACTACCGTAGCCTTAAATTTGTTCAAAATTCGCAACACAGTAGATCCATGTATATTCTAATTTGGATATCTAGCAATGAATATATCTGCTGCTTCTCTGTAACTATGAAAACTCTCGACACATATTAAGACCAGCTCAATTTTTTCTTGCAAACTTAGCTGTTCTTGGGGCATCTCTAATTATTGTTAAAGCACCACAAAATGTAAACTAACTTTTACAATGAAAAAAACTATACAAGACAAACGATAAAAATAACTGGATAAATAATAACACTATTAAATCGTTTGACAACTCTTAATAACATATTAGCATTATTAGCAGTCAATTGTTTCATGGCCTCTTCGATCATGAGGAAATCTGTCGATGCACGCATCAACAATGATAATATTGTAGGTATGTATGATTCTAACAATTTGCCAAAAATCAATTTATTTTTTGTTCGATAAAAAAATTCAAATTAAAATTGTGTAGATACAAGGACATTTATTAATAATAAACAGTATCGGGATTATAATGTCCTGGAGATATTTCAGTGGCCTCTTATGAAGCAGCTGAACACATGGCAAATTAACAGATTAAAAATTTTCTCCGAATAAAATAGAAATAGCTTGCGAGTCTTTACAAAATATTATTCAAAATATAACTGTTTTTACTAATGAGTTTCTTCGTCAGAAATGTATTTTTCCAAATTGAAGTTTATTATGGGAACAAATTTATTATCAATTTTTTATTTCACTCTTTTTCAAAACATGTACATAGTTATAAAAAGTCGTTCTGAAGAACTTTTCCGAAAAATATTTTTCGATATTTTTTCAAAAAAGTGTGTTTTGAGACATAATTTTTTAATTTTAAAGATGAACGGCACTGTACAACGTCTTTTGGGGTTTCTCTTGATGCAGAAGCGATTGCACGTATCAAAGTTTGACAAAATTTATTATTAAAAGAATTTCCCATATGATGCGTACTTTCTGCCGGTCACTGTATGTACCTGTAAATATGCTCTCTTGATTGTTCATTATATACAGAGTTATATCTCATTGATTAACGCGATCTATAAAAAGAGTACGAGAAGTAGCATGATTTCCGCAAATGAATTCGTTGAACACTTCGCAACAGCAGCAAAACTACTGACCGAAAACCTCAATAACAACAGTTTACTAGAACCTCTAACACTCTTGATAAATGAATGTTTCATTCAGGGTATATGTCCCAGTGCATTCAAAATTGCAAAAGTTGTACCTCTTCACAAAAGGATAATATTGAGGATGTTGATAACTATCGGCCACTATCTATCATTGTTATTTTTGCAAAGGTAATTGGGACATTACTGGAAATCATACTATCAGATTATTTCGACAGGTTCAAACTTTTTCATTCTTCCCTATTTGGTTTTCGCAGTAATAGGTCTACAACAAAAGCACTCCTTGAGATCTTGGAAAATGTAGTCGAGGATTTGGAAGGGCATGAACATTCACTAAGGCCTTTGACTGTGTTTTCCATGAAATCTTACTAGAAAAACTTGCATTATATGTTACACACCATTGAAGTTATTTAAATCCTATTCAGAGGGTAGACAACAATATATCCACCTTTCAAACAATTCCAAATCTGAACTGAAAAACATTCAGCACGGTGTCCCCCCAAGGATCGGTTCTGGGGCCACTGCTTTTTATCATATAAATTAATGACCTTTGTTATCATATGTTGACAAAGTGTCAAATTGTACTCTTTGCAGAAGATACGTCCTTCATCAGTACTAATACCAATATTTCACTTCTATTAGAGCACGCAGGAACCATTATAACTGGAGCTGAAACTTGGTTTTCAGCAAATAATCTCCAATTGAACACTAGTTATTTCCAGTAATAACCAAATCACGGCATGTAACCACTGTAAATTGCTTGGGGTTGTTCTAGATGATTGTTTGAATTGGACACACCATGTAGATCTACTTAGTACCAGTCTGCCCAGTCTGTCCAGCATTTTATTTCTACTTAGGCAACTTAGCCATTGCTCGAATCCAAATAAGTTGAAAAACATATATTTTGGCCTTTTCCACTCTTTGATCAGCTATGGTACGGTTTCATGGGGTGATTCAGTTAATTCTGTAAAAATATTCAAATTGCAAAAACGAGCAATAAGCATACTGGCTGGAGTGGGATATAATGAACACCAACCACCAAGAATTTTACCATTTCCCTATATATATATATATATATATATATATAATATATATATATATATATATATACTAAAAAATTTACAGAAATTCAGTCCAGGAGGCACAGTATACAAAAAGTTTCTAGCCTGTACATCACAACACATGCTCTGCTACCGCTGATGATTTAATTGTGCCACGTTACAGATTAGTGAAATCAGAAAAAAATATGTGTATACAAAAATTTTCAAGATTGGTGTAGCAGCAAGAACATTAAGTCATCGTTCACAGAAAATGTACTTTTGGCATATTTTAGTGAACTTAGCACTTAATATAAAGCATCGTCCCTATGGACTTTCTACTCCATGCTAAGAAGAACACTCAACATAAATAATGGAATCAATATAGAGATTTGTTTGAATATATGAACAGGATGTTCATAAAATCAGATGTGGAATCATCTGCGACTGGAAGCTAAACTTTAGTCACTATCTTCCATCGTTCAAGATTACTTCTTGTGGGGTATTCATGTTGAAAAGGAAAACATTCCCAATTGAATATTCAATTGAGAATGTTTCCCTTTTCAACAATATAGAGAAATATTTGAAATTACGCGCGTTTCTTAAACGTCAATCAGAGAAACATGTAGCCAGAAAGGCAAATACTTTTAGGCCTGAACAACTTAATAATTTCATAAATGAAGCTCCTGATGAGAAATATCTGGCGACAAAGGCAGTAGATCTCACAATATTCAATCGTTTTTATCATCTAGTCAATTACATAATTTATTTTAGGTTGCTTTAATAACGGGCATTATGGGTGCTTGTCGTGCAGCAGAATTGCACTCTATGCAAATTACAGATTTAGAAGAGCATGGATCTATTTTCATGGTCAGTGTACCAAATACAAAAATAAAAATTGCCAGAAAATTCACTGTTACGGGAAATTTTTATACCATAGTTAAGAAATATTTAAATCTCCGTCCTACTGATATATCGCAAACGATATTATTCCTAAAATTTCAAAATGGAAAATATCACTCACAAAGAATTGTCATTAATAAATTCGGAGCAATGGGGAAAGACATTGCTTCATTTTTAACCGACGAAACCAAAAAGGAGGAGGTTCTCTATTCGACCCGTATATTTTTTTTTCCATCATATTTTTTTATGTATGATCACGCATAACTTTTTACTGAGGCGTCCGATTCCGATAATTCTTTTTTCAGTGGATAGGGTGTACTTCGAATTTGGTCCCATTTGAATTTAAAAGATGAAATCCACCCCTAAGGGTAGCGAAATGAAGGATATTGATCACTCACCCTCTGAATTCTGGTCCGTTAACCGATTCTATCAGGCATAACTTTGTACTGGGTTCTTCGATTTGGATGATTCTTTTTTTAATAGATAGGGTATACCTTATATTTGGATTTAGAAAGGAATCAGCCACCCTTACGGGTAGAAAAATAGGGGATAATTGATTTTTCACTAGTGAACATTGGCACACACATACGTAGTTGACAATGACAGATCGCTACTGACATTATTCTTGTTCCACATCCGTCAAAATCAGTATATTTTATGAGAGGATGGAATGATATACAGAGTAATGAAATGAACTAACCAGAACAACGAAAATAATTTATATTACAACAAATAGTAAAAGTAGATAATCATATTATATAATTGGTAATAGTTGAAGTAAGGTGGGTAAGTAAGTATTTTGGAAGTAATAAAAAAACAAGTAGGTAGTAATTGGTAGATTTTAGGCACAAAAAATTGAAAAATACAAACTTTTTAACAAAAAATCAAACCGACGAAATACGGAACTGAAAAGTGAAGATTAAAACTTTTTAACAAAAAATTAAACCGACGAAAAAATCAACTGAAAACAAAAAATTAAATGAACCTTCTTAGTCTAAATGATAATTGAGCTCCTAAACTAATGTAAGTAACTGATTTTGAGACGGCGCCAAACAAACTAGCAATTGAATTAGGTGAAGCGTAAAATGATGGCAGCGAGATGCACGGCTGCGTTTTGATGACTTCTTTCATAGATAATGATCTTCGATAATTGTTTGTTTGGCGCCGACTCAAAATCAGTTACTTACATTAGTTTAGGAGCTCAATTATCATTTAGACTAAGAAGGTTTATTTTATTTTTTGCTTTTCAGTTGATTTTTTTTTAAATTACCACACTGTAATTTATATACAGGGCATTGTTTTCGCCGCTCGTCGGCAACTTTATTAGTAGATGCTGGAGGGGATATAACGGCACTGAAACGCCATGGCGCTTGGCGATCAACTACTGTGGCTGAGGGGTACGTTGATGATTCCGAAAAGAATAAGACAGATACTGCAAATAAAATATACAGTTCTATAACACCTCAACCAGTTAGTACATCAACAACATATATGCAACAAACCCAAAATGAAACAATAAACTTGCATAATTCAGTCCCACATATTCAGTTTACTGGTTGTTCAAACTTTACAGTTAATTTTATTAATAATTACAATTAGAATGTTTATAGCATTGTTATAGGTTACTATCAAGATTTGTGAATAAAGTTCTTTCTCTGTACTTGTATCTTAGTATTTATTGTTATAGTCGTAGATAAAGTATAGTATTCAACTTGCGGTAATGGTCATAACTCACTTGATGAATTACAATACTCGCCTGCGGCTCGTGCTGCAAACTTCATCTGCGTGAGTTATGACCTACATTACCGCTCGTTGAATAATATACTATTGAACCGAACTGAGAATGGCGCATTTATTGTACTCAACAGTAACTTAAAAACAAATGATATCTATATAATAAAAATGAACATCGATTCTTGGTAAGCGCAAAACGTGAGAACGGAGAGGTTGGTTAATACGGAAAAATTAGGAAAGTTGCCCGAAAATTGGAAAATTCGGGTATATAAGAAATTTGCCGTTGAAAAAGACTATCGAGTCATTTATTACCAAAGAGAAAATAGCTGAGCGGTTACACTGTCGCTTACCAAGCAGAAGGTCACAGGAACGAATCACGGTCAGGGTAACTTTTATTTTTATTTTATAAGGACAACGGCTGGACCAATTTGGATAATTGTTTTTTTGAATATTCGTAATACTCCGAATAAGGTTTTTAGGGAAAGAAAGGATTTTTAGAAAACTTATTGGAAATTTCTATGTCCTGGAAAAGTTTTCAGGAATATATAATATATAATAAAAACTTGAGAGGTTTCAAGGGACACCCGGATGGAACGAAGTTCCTTTCGATTAATTAGTGAAGGAATTGTAATAATTTTTTGTTTTTAAGTTATAATAATATTTTTTTTATTATTAACAAATATAATGTAATATAAACTTAATCAGTAGGCTCAATTTTAGTAATAATTGGCTTGTGGTAACTGAAGTAGGAAACATGTTTGGGATTCTATTTTATTTAAATGTCTTGAAAAAACTGCATCAAATTCTTCCTCTAGAAACTGTAGCAATGGTTTTGATTTTTCATTACTGAAGTTGATGTTAAAATCACCGGCCAAAATGAGTGGAAGTTTATCTAAATTTTTGTTGTATCTGCTAAGCGTTCGAGATACATCTTTAGAATACTCTAGCAGTGCTCGATGAATGAACTCTTGAATATCTATTAATTTGTTATTTGGTGAGACATATATGACTGCCATGATTAAGGTAACGCCGTTTTCCATTACATTCCATCTGCTGCACATAAATCTGCAACACTTGTACGTCTTACGTGCAAGTCCTGAATATTGTTCATAATGACCGACATATTTGGTGTTACAAGATTGGTCGTATCATTTGTGTTGTGATATATCGCAACTCCATCGCGACACCACACTGTTCAATGCGAAATAGAAAGACGAAACGAAAATAACTGGCTTGCTTTCTATGAGAGAGAGAGAGAGACAGACAGAGAAACACGCGCACGCCGCACGGCTTACAACTATAGCAGAAAGTTTCGTTACAACTTTTGGTCTCAATTTATTCCGTCTAGCCCCCTTTCGCAACGCGCGATAAGGAACTTCGTTCCAAAAATGAATGTCTGTTTGTGTTGGTTAGCTCATAACTTGAGAACGGCTGGACCGACTTGGCTAATTTTTTTCGGAAAACGAAAAAAACGGGATAATGGGAAAACGGGATAACCGGAAAACGGGATAACAGGAAAACGGAATAATGGAACGACGGGATAATGGAAAAACAAGATAAGGAAAAAACGGGAAAACGCTATAACGGCAAAACGGGATAACTGGAAAACTCGGTAACGGGATAACGGGATAAAGGGAAAACGGGATAAATGGAAGCGGACAGAGTAAAAGGCATAACCTAGATGGAACAACACAAAAAAAACATAGGAAAAAATAAATTCTACGCAGACGAGAGTTTTCTGGATTTTTTTTAAGGAATATAGAAATTCGGACGTCTGTCGGGTCAGCTATTTATAAATATAATCTTTAATTTTGTTACAGATGGACCAACCGCAAGAAGAACTCCCCATAGAGATGGGAGTCGGATAAACATCGAAGAATGGACAGGGATGAATCGACGGCGCTTCAAATGACCCAGGGATCGACATAATCAAACAATGAACAACACGACATACGCTTCGACATTGCCCCCGAAACACGAATACCAACAAAAAGAACTGAATTTAGTGTACGCAATCTGCGAGGTGTTAGTGGCCGTTTTCGCGGTGGCCGGAAACGCTCTCGTGATTTTCGTCTTCCGCAAAGAGCGTCGCCTTAGGCGGAGGACGAACTATTATATTGTGTCATTGGCGGCAGCGGATTTCCTGGTGGGATTACTGGGGATCCCTTTCGCACTTTTCTCGTCCATCGGCAAGCCCAATAACTTGCACGCTTGTCTGTTTACCGTTTCGCTTTTGATAGTACTGTGTACCATTTCGATTTTTTGTCTGGTCGCTGTGTCGGTCGATCGATACTGGGCGATTCTGTATCCGATGGGTTACTCGAGGAACGTCAGGACGAAGACGGCATTGGGTGAGTTAAATAGTTTATATATTGTATTCATCAGGAAAACATTCGATTTATAACATTAGAAATATCATATCGAAGAATTGGGATTATTAGGTAGGTACTCAGAAATTATATACAAATATTCGCTGGTGATATAAATAAAGATATGAATATGTTGAATAAAAAGAAGATAATCAATTCATATATATATATATATATATATATATATATATATATATATATAATACAGAGTGGCCACTTTTTTAATGGGTTGTATTTAATTTTAAACATAAGAGTTAGAAGGTCGGTCAAATGGAGAAAAAGTTGCATTGTCAAGCAGTTCAAACAAATCGAGATTATCAGGGCCGGTTATTGAGATATCATAAGAAAAGTAAATTCTGTCATTTTGATTTTTATTTTTTCCCACTTTATTTGAATATTATCAAAAAATGTCATAGGAGTTTTTTATTCGACAGTAAATTATCCTCAATTTGACATGATCAGATTTTGTATCCAACGTTTCGTACGCTCTGGGCCACCCTCAACCTCATTTTTTTCAATACGGACCTGCATATTTCATGACACTTTTCGAGATAACTTTTAACGCTGAATTCAACGATATATCATACAATGTCATTCAAAGTTGATTTTCAGGTGATTTTGACCCTTATCCAAATTTCTTTGGGTCGGATCTGTATTACATTTAGGTACCTTTAGTTTAATTAACAACATGCAATACATTCCGATAAGAAAATCAACTTACTCATCTTCAACTGAATGGAACGTAACAGAATCAAAGCAAGAAACAAGTAATAATTATTTACAAATTTCAAGAGGTGAAAAACCTAATTCATAATAATTAAACGAAACTATCATTTAATTAAAGAAAAATCAAATGATTATTCGAAAGTAAATGATGAACATTAATGAAGTAAGTGTTCGAAATGTCCACCATTTTGTAAAATGCACTTTGCGGTTCTGGAACCCATACTTCTTATACATTTGCTTATTTCGTCTCCTTGAATACCTTCCAATACATTCTCAATCTTCTCGCGAAGAATCTCTATTGTCGGGTTCGTAATATCATACATTTTATTTTTGAGATATCCCCACAAATAAAAATCCAGCGCATTCAAATCCGGAGATCTGGCAGGCCATGCTACTGGACCTCTTGTTCCAATCCATGAATCGGGAAAAGTTCGATTTAGATAGTCTGTGACTATTCTTGAGTTGTGTGGACCACATCCGTCTTGTTGGAACCATGGACTATTACGCCGATACCGTATAGGAAGATCATCCAACATTTCTTCTATAATTTCTACATATTTTGCTCCGTTTAGGTTGCCGTCAATAAAATAGGGTCCCAGTTACTTATTATTCAACAAACCGCACCATATGTTCAAAGAAAAACTATATTGATGTCTAACTTCATGAATTAAGTGAGGATTTTCTGTGGCATAAAAATGTTTGTTCCTTCGATTGAACATGCCAGAATTTGTGAATGTCGTTTCGTCTCCCCAAATGATATTGTGCGCAAAATTGTTGTTATTCCGCACCTTCCGTTGAAACCAATTACAGAATTGCAACCTCCTCTCAGGATCATTGCGATATAGTTTTTGCACGGCTTGGTATTTATAGTCATGGTATCCGTGTCTCTTGAGTATTTTATTAACAGCACTTTTTGATAAATTGCATTCACTGGCCATAGTTCTCGATCCTATTCCTGGATTCATTCGAATTTGGGCCAGAACATTGATGTCATTGATAGGCTCGTTTCGTCGTACATAAGGACCTCTAGGTTTGATGAATGAATTATGTGCAAGTAACGTTGTAGATAAACGTCGAAACATTTTAATATTTGGTGTTGTTCTTTCAGGATATAATTCACCATAGCTTTGTTGTGCTTTGAACGAATTTCTATCTAGTTTTATGTACACTTCGTACATATCTCTCTTCTCTTCATTTGTGTATCTTACCATATCGAATAAGTTAAATTGAGATTACTCAGAAAAGTATTTAATGACAAGTTCTTGTGACACAATAATAAACGAAGTGACAAATAATATGACATTTCTTGTTATGTTCTTTTTTATCCACGGCCTACTACTTGAAAATAATACATTCAATAAACCTAGCGTTGTGTGTATGTAAGAAAAAACAAGTCTATCAACGATATCGATGTTCTGACCCAAATTCAATTGAACCCAGAAAACAAATCGGGAACTGTGGCCAGTAAATGCAATTTATCAAAAACTGCTGTTAATAAAATAGTCAAGAGACGCGAATACAATAATTTTAAATTTGAATACCAAGCCTTGCAAAAATTATATCGTAATGATCTCAAAATAAAGTTCGATTCTGTAATTTGTTTCAACGGAACAAATGACAAATCCAACAATAATGATTCCTCGCGAGAAGATTGAGAATGTATTGGAAGGTATTCAAGGAGACGAAATAAGCAAATGTATAAGAAGTATGGGTTCCAGAACCGCAAAGTGCATTTTACAAAATGGTGGACATTTCGAACACTTACTTCATTAATGTTCATCATTTACTTTCGAATAATCATTTGATTTTTCTTTCATTAAATGATAGTTTCTTTTGATTATTATGAATTAGGTTTTTCACCTCTTGAAATTTGTAAATAATTATTACTTGTTTCTTGCTTCGATTCTGTTACGTTCCATTCAGTTGAAGATGAGTAAGTTGATTTTCTTATCGAAATGTATTGCATGTTGTTAATTAGGCACCTAAATGTAATACAGATCCGACCCAAAGAAATTTGGATAAGGGTCAAAATCACCTGAAAATCAACTTTGAATGACATTGTATGATATATCGTTGAATTCAGCGTTAAAAGTTATTTCGAAAAGTGTCATAAAATATGCAGGTCCGTATGGAAAAAAATGAGGTTGAGGGTGGCCCAGAGCGTACAAAACGTTGGATACAAAATCTGATTATGTCAAAATGAGGATAATTTACTGTCGAATAAAAAACTCACGTGACATTTCATGATAATATTCGAAATAAAGTGGGAAAAAAAGAAAAATCAAAATGACAGAATTTACTTTTCTTATGATATCTCAATAACCGGCCCTGATAATCTCGATTTGTTTGAACTGCTTGACAATGCTTCTATGAATGCAACTTTTTATCCATTTGACCGACCTTCTAACTCTTATGGTTTAAAAGTTACCAATACAATCCCATTAAAAAAGTGGCCACTCTGTATATATATATATATATATATATATATATATATATATATATATATATATATATATATATATATATATTTATGATGAGGTGATTGTGGTTTGTTTTATTTCATTATTCTCACAATCAGACAACACAACAAAAATATTTTTCTACTATTTTCAAATTATTTAGCTAGTTGCCCTTTGTATCAAATTTAATATGTTCATAAATAAATACCCATATAAATATTTCAAATGTCCGGCTATGTATTTTACCTTTTTTCCCATTTGACTCTTTTACCTTACTTCCTTTACCTCAGCTAACTCAATCGGTACGCCTATGGAATCTCAGGAGTAAGTTCGACTGTGGAGCCCTCTGGTAGTGTTCTTGATGTCAGATTCAGAAAAATGGCAAACTGTTTTGATCAATTATTGAATATAAGTCAGAAATTCATCAAAATAATAATTTCCTTTATTCAGGAAGACTTACTGTAACCTATCCTGCGATAATTAACTCAAATTAGTGTTTCATAGCAAAATTTACATGTGATGATAAGAAAAAGTGAAATGTAACCCACTTTTGTAGGTTATGTTGATTTCAGTAAAATAGTTAGTCTATATACCAATTTATGAAAGTTTTTCATCGAAGGAGTTCTTAAAAGGTTTATTTTCAAAATGCACTGAGTTTTGTGACTTTCATGGTTCTAATGTACCTGTAGTGCAAATGTTCAGTGTCTTGGATCACTCTCCTGTTCTTGGAAACTGCCGTTCCAGTCTGCAGCCCCCTTGTTCGACTGTGAATTCGTCCTTGGACTGGTATATATATATATATATATATATATATATATATATATGGTTTTTATCAGCTAATGTTCTTTCTGGTATTTTCTTGTGGTGTAGTGGCAAATAACTGTGTTTGTAGTGAAATATGCTTGATTTTCCAAATTAAATTTTGTGGAGTTCGTTCTTCAAAAATATTTTTTCAATCTCCCTCAGCTTGATTTTTTTTTTCCCTCGATACCACATATCTTTTGTTTTCTTCTCGAATTCTCGGTTTTCACGCACTTCCTGTTGCACTTTTCATTATTTTCGTTTATTTGACAGATCTTATTCACTAATACTTTCTAAATACCTTACATACTATATACATGATATATTCAAAATCATTTTTGACGTTTTCTGTTTTTCATATTTTCAATATTAATAATTTTGCATCAGGATCTTTCCTGGCATCTCATTGGCTATTGTGTTCAGATCTAATTTCATATACAGAATGTTCTAACTTTAACATTTTGTTGTCTGCTTGTGATCAAAAATATATTAGTAAATTTTGACTTCTATAATTTTTATAAATTATGCCAATTGCTTGTAATGTTGAAAACATGTTTATTTAGAACATAGGTATCGACTAATATTATATAAGGTTTCAGAAAAACGGTAGAATCCTCAGAAAAACTGTAAAATAACATAGCATAAATTACTAAATATGAACATTTGTTATTTATACTTTCATTTTAACTCTTTGAACATTTAACACGTACTTATAAACATAACAATATATATTGTTGTTTGCGTTTGCATGTAAAGATACATAGGTACTTAAAGTAGACCCAAACATATTAATCATTATTCAAAATTAAAAAATCTGAAAAAAATCACGTTTTTTTTTTATTTTTTTAAATAAAAATCATGATGATTGAACACAAGTGTTATGATAAAAGAGTTGTCTAAGGTCCATAATTTCGGATTCTCGATATAATTTAACTGACGAGTATGTGGGGCGTTTTGACATTATTACTCTCAGAAATCTCTTTTGGTTTTTTCAAGATGGTTTAAATGTGTACGCCGAGCTGCCCCCCAAACAGGTATTCCGTATCGGAGACGGCTTTCCACTAGTGTCGAGTATAGAGTTTTCAAATCTTCATATGGTCGGTATCGTTTGAGGTGTTTGAATTTATAGATTATTTTTTGTAATTTTTTTAAAGTATAATTCTTGTGGCAATCTTATTTCAGATGTCTGTCAATGTATACACCTGAATATTAATTTCTTCCTCAGCTTGTTTATTGTAAGATTTTTCATTTATATTTATCTCGAGAAATTGCATGTTTGGTATATTAAATGCATTGCAGCTGAATGGTATGAATTTAGTTTTGTTCAAGTTGATAGTAAGCAGTTTCTGATCGAACCATTCTTTCACTACTCTGATGTCATTTTCTATCATAGTTTTCAAGTTTTCCCATGAATGTGATTCATAAAATATGGCAGTGTCACCAGCGTATCCTATTATGTCCCCTGTCGTGTTTAGTTTAAATAAGATATTTATATATAAATTAAATAATATGGGACCCAGTACTGTGCCTTGTGGCACGCCATATTCTATGGACTTCTCGCACTACATTGCCACAAATACCTTTGTCCTCGAGGGTTTCCAGTAGAAGCTCATGGTTCACCGTGTCGAATGACTTACTCAGATCAATAAACAAACACAAAGATGGTTTGCTTTGTTCTAGTGATCTATGTATTTTTGTTGACAAGTCCAGAACGGCGTCAAGAGTAGAAATGTTTTCTTTGAATCCATACTGTATTTCAGATAATATCTCATATTTTATTAGAAAATTAGTTAAATCTGGTCTTCATTGATTTTTCAAAATTTTTTGATAGGTGAGTAATAAGTGATATTGGCCTATAATTACTAACACATGATCTATCTGTATTTTTATATATTGGTATAACAGTTGAAATTTTGAAGGCATTGGGCCAAATCCCCTTTTCAATGCATTTATTTATGATGTATGCAAGTGGTTCTGACGCAAAACTTGCAACTTTTTTCAAAAATTCAGCTCTAATATCGTCAGGTCCAGGTGACTTGTTGTTTTTGAGATCTCTGATGATGTTGTATATTTCTTTACTATTTGTGGGAATAAATGCCATTGACTTGGGTAGAACCTCTCTTTTCCTTATAGTTAGGATTTTTCGGAATTTGCTCTGCTAATTTTCTTCCATAACTGACAAATTTTGTATTTATTCTTCTCAATTTCTTCTGTTTTTTAAGGTTGTTTTTTTAGGTTTCCTCCGTTTTTGTACCATGCCAATAAAATTTTTTGTTTTTGTTTTCCTTTTGGATCTACTTTTTTTGCCACAATATTGTTTGGTTGATTTCAGACATTTTTGTTGTTGTTGGTCTTTTTCCGTACAGTCAATTAATACTTTCCTCATTTCTTCGATAAACATATTTGTTGCTGTGTTTGGATGCTTGTGTTTGGATGGTAATAAAAGTAAATGAGCAATCCTTAATCTCAATCGAGTGATGAAGATAGTACAATGTTTGTACAATGAATATAATAATGTGTTTGGAAAAATAGTCGCAATCCAAGAAAAGTATGCTATGGTCGGAGACAAGAAGAAACTCTAAGTGCAACTTTAATCTTTTTTTGAAATAATTTATTGTGTAAGATCTATATTCACTAGGAAATGAGTTATAATGTTTCTGCGCATTATATGAGAAACTACGCATGCAAATCGAAGACTTGTGTTTAGGAATGACTAGGACTGATCTGTTTCGAGTGGTGAAACTAGTTATATTCGAAATAGTATCTAGTTATTAGGTAGATATTCAGCCTTGCAGGTGATCAAAACATTATGGGTATTGATTAATAGCTGTAAAGTTCTGATCCTATTCAGGTTTAGCCAACTTGATTCCTTCTTTACAGAGGATATATGATCATATTCGCGCACTGATGGAAAAGCGTAAACAGCTATTCTGAATGCACTTCAGGCGCAGCGAATCAGATTGCTTTTAGGCGGGTCCATAAATACTGTAATATTTGATTATTAGTGACTTACACAATTTGAGTTTGGGTTTAGTATTGAGTATATTTCGATTTGGAAAGAATCGACTGAGAACGTTGTAAGAAGATTGAATCAGGTAATTGACGTGCCTAGTGAAGCCATCAAGCCACAAACCTATTTTTCTTATGTCGGATACATAAGGTAGGATGTCATCATCTATACGAATTTGTAGTAAATTTTGTTTTCACTGCAAATTTCTTCCACTTGAGTTTGAACTTGTGGGCTGAAGAAATATCAATAAAAACTTTTCAACAAAAAATTAAACCGATGAAAAAATCAACTGAAAAATAAAAAATAAAATAAATCTTCTTAGTCTAAATGATAATTGAGCTCCTAAACTAATGTGAGTAACTGTTTTTGAGTCGGCGCCAAACAAACAATTATCGAATATCATTATATTATTTGAAAGAAGTAATCAAAACGCAGCCATGCATCTCGCTGCCATCATTTTACGCTTTACCTAATTCAATTGCTAGTTTGTTTGGCGCCGACTCAAAATCAGTTACTCACAGTAGTTTAGGAGCTCAATTATCATCTAGACTAGGGAAGTTTATTTTATTTTTTGCTTTCCAGTTGATTTTTTCGTCGGTCGTTGCTGAAATCTACTAATTACTATCCACTTGATTTTTGATCACTTCCAAAATACTTACTTACCTAGCTTCAACTATTAACCATCAAATAATATGATTTTCTATTTTAACTATTTATTGTTATATAATATAAATTAATTTTGAAAGTTTTGGTTAGTTGATTTCATCACTTTTTATATAATTCCATCCTTTCATAGAATGTAATCATTTTGACAGATGTAGGAGGGCCTGTCAATGTCAACTACATATATGTGTGCCAAAGTTCACAAGTGAAAAATCAATCTTCCCCTATTTTCCTACCCATAGGGGTGGATCATTTCATTCCAAATTGGAATATGATCGACTATGAGGTATACCCTTTCTAAAAAAAAATAATCATCCAAATCGGAAAACCCACTACAATGTTATGCCCGGTGAAATACCACCATATCGACTTTGTGTGCTGTGAAATGGATCATTCCATGTTTCAGTGTTCGGTCGATACTTTCCGGTCTCCCTCTTTCCTTTTCCCCAATTCCTCCTTTATTTTCAGGTGCATCCTAATAGTAATAATGATGAAGTCTTCTAGAGTAAAACACTCCGGAAGCAAAATACCTCTCCATTCGGATTTCCGGGCGAGAGGTACTCGAGGGGACTCAACATTAGAGATTAATTTTTGCAACATCCGCGGACTCAACAAGAACATCAATGACGTCCACCATCACCTACAGACGAAAAAACCGGATATACTGGCTCTAACAGAAACACAAGTAAACTCGTCCACCAACAAGGTCCATATGCTTTGTCCTGGTTACGAACTCCATTCTCGATTCAGGTTCAAAGGTGGAGTCTGCCTCTACGCTAAGGCTAACCTTTCATGCCAGCGTGAAGAGAGTTTGGAACCGAAAGACTTGACTTGACTTGACTTGAAGATGTGATGTGGTTCAAGCTATCTGATACCAAACTGACTAAGTTCCTCTGCTGCCTTTACCTATCACCTAATGAACCTTCATATAACGACCTCTTTGAGTTTTTATCACTCAAACTGGACTACATTCAGGAGAACAATCCAACAGCTGAAACCATAATCATGGGAGACTTTAATGTACATAACGCTGCCTGGCTCAAATTCTCTAACAAAACAGATGATGCGGGTCGTCAAGCCGAGGCCTTCGCCATCACTCATGGTCTAGAACAACTGCTCGAGCTACCAACCCGCATCCCTGATGTCAACAACCAGTCTGCCAATACACTAGATCTTTTCCTCACCACCAATCCTGACCCGTATAGAATAGAAGTTTGTGCCCCACTTGGAAACTCTGATCACACCCTCATCTCCACAACATGCTCTTTCCATTTACCATCGAGCTGCACAATACCACCCCGTCTCATGTGGCATTACAATTCGGCCGACTGGGAAGGTCTTCGTATGTTTTTCTCAGCGTTTCCATGGAAGAGAGTTTGTTTCTCTTCAGTAGATCCAACACGATGTGCTGAGATAATTTCTGAAATCATCATGTTGGGGATGCAAACCTACATACCGAATACCGAAAGAAGAACATCATCCGATAAGACCTGGTTTAACAGAAACTGCTCTAGAGCTGTGGCTTCCAAACAGGCAGCATACCATCGATGGCTAAAAAATCCGGGCCCTGAGACCAGAGCAGCATATGTCGAGGCTAGAGGCATATGCAAAGAGACAATAGAATGCTCAAAAGATGCCCACAATGCCAAAATAAGATCAAAACTTGATGAATGTCCTAACGGATCCCGTTCATTTTGGTCTTTCGCCAAAGCTGTGGGAAGAAACTTCACTTCCAGCTCATTTCCTCCTCTAACCAAAGAAGATGGAACACTAGCAACGACTGCCCAGGAAAAAGCCAATATCTCTGCGCACCTATTTGCTGAAAATTCCACTCTGGATTCATCGGGAAACAACCCCCGAACATTACACCTATTGACAGTCACATGCCCAAGATCACCTTTCGCCAACGTACTATCAGAAAGATTTTGCTGGGTCTCAACACCAACAAAGCCTGTGGATCTGACGGAATCCCGCCGATTGTTCTCAAGAAATGTGCCCCCGAACTAACACATGTTCTTTGCAAGTTGTTCAACCACTCTTACAATTTGGGGTATTTCCGCCCAAATTTGGGAAAATTGCAAGAGTACAGCCAGTCCCTAAAAAAGGCAAAAAGGCCCTACCTAGCAACTACAGACCTATCGCACTGCTATCTATTATTTCAAAGGTCATGGAAAAAGCCATCAACATCGAGCTCATGAAATATCTGGAAGACTCAGGAATTGTCAACGATAGGCAATATGGCTTCCGCCATCAGAGATCAACTGGTGACCTGCTCGCTTACGTCTCACATATATGGCAGCTATCTATTGAAAAGTATGGAGAAACTTTAGCTGTGGCATTAGATATCTCCAAGGCGTTCGATCGAGTTTGGCACCAGGGACTCCTCGCCAAGCTTCCGTCTTATGGCTTGCCCCTCAGCTGTGTTCTCTGCTTGCTAGTTTTCTCTCAAACAGGTCTCTCCATGTAGTGGTCGATGGAGTTTCATCTGACACTCTACTCATAAATGCTGGTGTTCCGCAAGGATCTATTCTCGCACCAACACTATTTCTACTTCACATCAACGACCTGTTGAAAGCAACTTCATGTCCAGTACACAGCTTTGCCGATGATAGTACCCTCCATACCGCTTTCTCTTCCAGGGCCCCTATATCAACCCGTGAAACCAGAAATGAACGAGGAAGAAATGTTAATAATATAAATATGGACTTAGCAACAATTCTCGAGTGGGGATCTAATAACTTGGTAGAATTCAATGCAAACAAAACACAAGCATGTCTTTTCTCTAGAAAAGCCGATCTCACTGTGCCTAACATAACTTTGTCAGGAGTAACCATACCACTGAAGTCATCCATATCGATGCTTGGTATTACTATCAGCAATAACCTTTCCTGGGAAAATCACGTGAGGTCCATTGCCAAAAGTGCATCCCAAAAACTTGGTTTTTTGTTTCGTGCCAAGAGCTATTTCACCCCCACTCAGCTGAGTGGGGGTGAAATACCCCACTCAGCTGCTTATGATCTATAAGGCACAGATCCGACCTGTCCTGGAATACTGTTCCCATATTTGGAGCGCGGCACCTAAACATATCCTGAGGCTATTGGATTCTGTCCATAAAAGGGCAATTCGTCTCGTCGGTGATGCCTCGCTTACAAACTCGCTCACTTGTCTGGAACACCGTAGAAAAGTTGGCGATTTGTCTCTATTTTATAGATATTTTCATGGGCGATGCTCTTCTGAAATATCAACAATCGTTCCTGCTTTGGCGGTCTCTTCGAGACTAACCCGTCAAGTTCAGTCATCACACCCCTTCGTGGTCACTTTGGAGACCTGCAGAACATCACTTTCCAAAGACTCGTTCATCCAACGAACAGCGAGGCTTTGGAACTCATTGCCTAGGGAGGTGTTCCCCGAGGCATACAACCTCCAGAAATTTAAGAAGAACACCAACTCCTACCTTCTTTCCCTTGGTTCCCACGATGTTCTCTGAACATTACAGGATATCCCTTTTCGTGGGAACCAGAACATAAAAATAAAAAAAAATGGAATTTTTTATGAAGAAAAAATCAAAATGGCGTACGAGTTTTGTGTTTATGGTCCGAGTCGATTCAAAATTGGTTTGTGGGTGTTTTCGGGGTCGAAGATTATGAATTTTTGTCAAAATTCATAAAATCAAAATGGCGACTTCAAGATGGCGGACGATAAGTGTGATTATGGTCCGATTCTATTCAAATTTGGTATGTCAGGGTTTTCGGGGTCGGAGATTATGAATTTATTGTCAAAATTCATAAATTCAAGGTGCTGGCTCCAAGATGGTGGACGAGTTTTGTGATTATGAATCGTTTCGATTCAAAATTGGTATATCGGGGTTTTTGGGGCCGGACATTATGAATTTAGTCGAAAATTATTGATTTTTTGTCAAAATTCATAAATTGAAGATGGCAACTGCGGGATAGCGGACAAGATGATCTTAAGATGGTCTCCTCATTGAAGAACACTTCTCCTCAACACTTACAGGAAAAAGGTCTAATAATAACGAAGCTACTAACTAAAAAGCACAAAATATAATAATTAAAAAAAAACTTCTTAAAGACAAGCTTTTATTCAAATGCACTGAAATGCAAAAAATAATTGCTTTTGTTGTGTGGCGTTATTCCGTGAGTTACAGATTCAAAAGCTTGTCGGTTTTGTATTCGAAGTGAAAAATTTGCGCGACAAGCTCTTGAATCTGTAACTCACGGAATAACCTACGTCACACATCCCAAGCAATTATTTTTTACTTTTTAGCGCATTTGAATGAAAGCTTGTCTTTAAAAGGTTTTTTTATCAATTATTTTATTATACATATATTGTACCTCTTTCATTATTTTGTGTGTATGACGTATCCAGAAATGTAAATTCATGGATGTTATATACAGGGTGTCCCTGGACTTCCTCTTTTCCTCTCGGGAATGTATAGATGGGGTCAAAATATTACCAGTACTTCATATAAATTTTGTTCCTAAAAGCCTTCGTTACCAAGTTACGGGCCCTCAAAGTTACAAAATGAAAAATGTTTTTCTTTGATAACTTTCAAAGTGAATATTCAAAATCATCTAAATTTTGGTGATTGACTAAACAAATGAATTCCTTCGATGAGCTTTCATGCAGGAGTCAGTTGTTTTGCTACAAAGTCAGGAACGGACTACCCCAAAACTTTGAAATGACAGATAATTTTTCAATAGTTTTCAACAAAATAAGGTTACGTAGACAATTTTCTGAATAAAAGTACCTGTGTGGAAAGTCGATCGGAGCAACGATTCTTAATAAAAATGCCGTTTTACTAGACGACATCAAACCCGATCGTCCACCATTATTTGAAATGAAAAATGTTCACAGTAGAAATACTAATGCTAACGTTAATTCAACAATTTTAACAGGGATAAAAAAATATCTAAAATAAAGTTGAAAAAAAAGTACAGTACCATTAAAATTTCATTCACAATGTAAATATTTTTTCAAATGAAATATCAAGTTATGTAGATTCGTGGTATTTTTGAACTAACAAGCTACTCCACTATGAAATATCGAATTCAGTTCCTGGCATGCTATTTCAAGTGCAGAGAGGGTGTTTGCGCCGACTAAGAAAATGTATTGAGAGAGACGGGGGTCATATCGAGCAGTTTTTGTAGCGGATTTTGCATTTCTGTTTGCTCTTGAGGCTTGCGATTAATTATTTACATCATGAGTTTTGTAAGGTGAACGTGTTTGCATGATAAAAATTCGTTATGAACATTGTACCTATCATTTCAATTTTCATTACAAATTAATCTTTTCGAATAATGGTAGACATCTCAGGTTGGATGTCGTAGAACAAAAATGCATTTTTATCAAAAATCGTTGCTCCGATCGACTTTCCACACGAGTACTTTTATTCAGGAAATTGTCCAGGTAACCTTGTTTTGTTAAAACATATTGACAAATCCCAGTCATTTCAAAGTTTTGGGGTTTGGACCATCGGGGGTAGTCCGTTCCTGACTTTGTAGCGAAACAACTGACTCATGCATGGAAGCTCATCGAAGGAATTCATTTGTTCAGTCAATCACCAAAATTTAGATGATTTTGAATATTCACTTTGAGAGTTAAGAAAAACATTTTTCATTTTGTAACTTTGAGGGCCCGTAACTTGGTAACGAAGGCTTTTAGGAACAAAAGTTGTATGAAGTACTGGTGATATTTTGACCCCATCTATACATTCCCGATAGGAAAAGAGGAAGTCCAGCGACACCCTGTATTCTACTTTATATCAACTATGAGTCATTTAGAAATTAATTCATGAGAGATTTGATTGCCGGAAATTTTTAGGTAAAATACGATGTTTTTCAAATTTATGTGCGCAAGCACATATTACCGTCAAAAAAATCCGGTAAAATTTATTTTCCAAAATACTGGGTGACTGGTGTAATATAGTATACCATTTTTCCAAACTTACCATTGTCGAGCTGCATCGGCAGATACAGATGTTTTGCTGTATGGGATAACGTTGACAAAATGTTATGCCCGGAGATTGACCTTTCTCTCGCATTCCCAGGATAATGGCAGTTTCTACCTATCCTCCGTGATATATACGAGACCTTTTCTCGTGACATGTTCCACGGGAGAAATCTTACACTGGAATAAAGAAAATGTTACTCCTCTCCGGCAAGGTATAATAAATTCTCCAACTATGCTACTAATTAGATCACGCAACTTCGTATGTTACTCTACACTAAATCCAAGCTTTATCTCAAGTTCATATTTTTTAATGAACGGTGTAATTAATGTTTGTTTTTTCGTTATGTTTTCCGCCGAGATTAGGTTCGCGAAAGTGATATCTTGTGTCTCTCAGGCGGGTTTTTTCCTATTTCTCAGAACAGCACGAGAAAACATATAGAATATTGAAAACTTTGTCCAAATGCTATAGAAACGACAGCAGATGAAAAAATAACTGATAAAAAACCTTTTTATAGACAAGCTTATATATAAGCCGTGTACTAAAACGTATAAAATAAGTTTAAGTCATCGCTGACAATGATTTAATTATTTTTTGTTGAATTATTTGTTTTCAAAAACCTTGTCCCCGTAAGTTTTGAGCAGAAAGAAATCATAATCTCCGACCCCAAAAACTCCCACACACCAATTTTGAATAGAATCTGACCATAATCACAAAACTCGTACGCCATCCTAAAGTCGCCATCTTGAATTTTGAAAAAAAAAATCCATAATCTCCGACCAAAACCCCACAACCAATTTTGAATAAAATTGACATAATCAGAAAACTCGTCGCCATCTTGGACCGCCATCTTGAATTTAAATTTTGACGAAACATTCATAATCTCCGACCCCGAAAACCCCCACATACCAATTTTGAATCGTATCGTACCATAATCACAAAACTCGCCTGCCATCTTGGAGCTGCCATTTTGTTTTTTCCTCTAACAAAAATTTCATAATGCATTGTTACCAGAATTATGAAAACCTACCAAATTTCAGCTCAATCGGATGTCGGCAAGTGCTACAAAAATGGATTAAACATTTTGAACCCGAAAGAATGGCAGAATGACATAAGAACGAAGCAAGTTAAATAATAGTATATTAAAGTATAAGTGGATAATAAGGGCTTTAAAACACGCGCGATTTTTCGAGCACGACGGCGCAGCCGGAGTGCTCGAAATAGAGCAAGTGTTTTTAAGACCAGTTATCCACGAATACTTTACGTTATTTTTTTTTATTGGTGCACTTTGAAATCATATATACTGGTATTATTACTACAAATAATAGAAATAAGAACTAATAATGCAAGAAGGTTGAATTCGTGATGTGACATCAGTATACCTTTCGTTGTCATGGAAATGAGAAAAACATTCATTTGCAATATTTGTTGTCACCAGAGCTCAAAAATGAATTATTCTAATATCGATTTTTTGAATAGTGAGGCAGAATCGCGGTTAATACCGCGAAAATCCAGTGATATATATAAAAAAAATATGAAAAGTTCATCAAATGGATGGAGGAGCACATATAAATGAACGAATTGTGAGTAATATTTTGACGTTACAAGGTACTCCTGTCAGATCAATAATAAAAAATTTGTCATTTAGACTTCACGTTTCTCGATTTGTTGATGTTGTCATGGTTACCTTTAAAAAACGCGCGTTTTTTAAAGTTCGATTTAAACACGCTGAGGCGTGCTTTAAATGGGTAAAAAGGGGCACCAATAAAAAAAAAGCTTGTAAAAAGAGATTATTATGACTATTCCACGCACCTTGGAATTTTTACAAAATCTGACCAATCAAAAACCAAATCTGTATTATCGCGAAAACACCAGCTGTCTTTCAATTCTGATTGGTCTATCAGCATCGTGTTTTCTACGACGTAACCATGGATACGGATCACAATGCAAAGTTTGACAGTTTGACCAAAAATAATTGTAGCTGCAAACGTCAAAATGAGTCGCTTCGGTGCTACTTCAAACGGAGTAATAAACCAAAATATTGAAGAAAATATACCCAGTAACACAAAAAAATCAAAATCTTATATATGGAGACAATTTATGACGTTCTGTGCGGAACGCAACTACAAATTAGATGCAGAAAATAGCAACGAAAGATTAGCATTCATTCTAAAAGACTGGGCATTCAATATGCGGAAAATTGATGGTGGTGATTACAAGGAGAGTGTTATTAAAACCATATGGAACACTACTGCAAAATTAGTACAAGAAAAATATTTTTGTGAGTATCAGAGACATATTGATCCCTTCAAAAATATAATGTTCAAGGAGGCAAGGGCGGCTCGAGATGGTAAGAGAAAATTGTTGCAAGCTGTACCCGAAAAAAAGAAAATGAGTTCTGTCGCTGTGACTTCAGACGAATATAGAAATAAGTGCTTACAATGGGACGAAGACACGCCAGAGGGACGACAAAAGGAGTTTTTCCACATAGCTGCAGTAGAACTATCTTGGAGAGGTAACGAAGCAACTTTTTCCATGTTACATTTTTATAAGGAAGAAACTGACAATAAAGGCTGTTTAACAAACAGAATTGCATATAACCCGATATTCTGCAAAACCCGCCAAGGTGGTCATAAAATCTGTGCAGATACTAAATGGCTTACTCAAAATTTGAAAAATCCTGATATGTGTTCTGTGAGTTTATACAGGAAACTTATATCGAAAAGGGGAATTATTACCAATGATAGACTTTTTCTGACAGTGAATGGCAAGTGGAATAAATATAATAATAATAATTGGTACAAGAATTGCCCTATTGGTATTAATACAATATCAAAATGGACAAAACTCTCTGCAGAAAAGATAGGATCAGACACTAAAAAATTAAAAATAACAAATCATCCTAATCGTGCCACTGCAGTTAGTCAGTTACTACAATCCGGCGTTAGTGAACAACAGGCTAGGAAAATTACTGGACATGGAAGTTCGAACTCGATGAAACCGTATTTACACCTTAGTGCTGAACATCATCAGAATATAGTGAATACTTTCAGGAGTACTCCAAGTACATCAAGTAATAATACCAATAATACATTGTATCCACCTAATAACGGTCATACTATTCAAACTTTTTACAGTTGCACCATTTATAATAATTATAGTCGAGAATAATAATTTATTGTTATAGGTAACAAATAATAATTAAAACAAATTGTTTATAGTTAAAATAAATATTTCATGATTATAATTAAGTTCGAATTATTTATTATTATTCAATTTTTTCCTCTCATTCTGCCGAATTTAAATTTTTTGAAATTTTACTTTGTTCGTGAAATAGTCTAATAAAATACCACTCGTGATTGAATGTATCTTATAAGTTTGTCTTTTATTTCTAAACACAACTGAGTTGCTTAAAGAACTCAGTTTCGTTTAGAAATAAATCGACAGACTTATCGCGAAAATTCAGTCACTAGTGGTATTACTACTGATAATCTGCGGAAAGCATATTTTATTAATGAAATGAAATGAAAATCTTTATTGGAATAGGAATTCCTAATATAAATACAATGGTTGTTCAGATTATACTAATTTGAATTAAAAAACAACAATAAAAAATAAAAATAAAATAAATACACAAAGTACAGTTGATTACATGACATGACATCGCAGTTGAACACATTTTCGACCACATCTTGAGACATTTGAACACATTAAAACACATTACAGGCAGTTAAAAGAAGTTATAAGAAAATATCTCACATAAAATGTATATTTAAAAACTGTATATCTAAAAACAAATATATCCCTAAAGAAAAGAAGTATATCTTAAAGACATTGAATATCAAATCTGCATCAAGATAAACTACAATATGTTGATTCATGAGTTGAGTGACATAACATGGCTTTTTAGCTGGTTTTTAAAAGAATGTAACGTGGCTGAGTTCTTCATTGGTTTGGGAAGTTGATTGAAATCGTCCAATCCCTTGAAAAATAGCGAGTTCATTGAATTTTTTGTTCTTGTTCTAGATATGTGAAATTGGTCAGTTGTCCTTGTATTGTGCTCATGGATCTGATTATTATTAAGTGATAAAGGAATCGAAGTATTTTGGTAATAAGTTTTTGGTAATTTTGAAAATGAATACCATAGTTAAATAGAAAAATAGAAATATCTTTTCGTTACATCATACCAACCAAGAGTGTTAAGCATATATTGAATCGGAGTATACCTGTTACACCTCAAAATAATTCTCATACCCCGATTTTGAAGTTTCTGTAACTTTTGCATGATGTCGTCAATCGCACTACTTATTACTAGCCATCTTTCTGGATTTGCCCTCATTCCTTTCGTATTTATAAGACCGTTATAAGTGGCTATAAATAAAATTATCCGCTGTTCCTTTTCATTTTCGGTATTCTTCGATTATGTTTTTTCCGCCTCATTTTCTTGGAAGGGATCAGTTTTCGTAGTGATTTATTGTCCCACACGAATAATTTCAAGAAAATGAATTCTCCCAAAGGGGAACAAGAAACACCTAACTAGTCTAACTAGTCTAACGATTTGAGAGATATGGAAAAGAGTAGTTCTCTTTACGTATTCCTTGGGGACATCTTGGATTATATGGAACCAGTTCTCGTTTTTTTAGTTCAGGAGCGAAATTATGATCAAATCGATGCAATAATTTTAATATGATACAAAGTGGGAGTGAAGTGATTCGGAAAAGTTACAAAATTACCCAAATGGGTTCATATACTTTTCTGCTAGTCAACAATGGACTCGTGTCACTTCGTAATTTTTCAGGACGTTGGGTGGACTATTCCTCACAAATAGTTGTTCTTGTATTCCAAAATGATCTGCCGAATAAGAGCAGTTCTCCAGAAAAAAATATGCTTGGGAATTTCTAGAAAAAATTATAGAAATGTTCCATTTTGTGCTTCAGCTAGCTTGTAAAAATGTCTATCTGGATAATATTCAGTATATTGGAAGCTCTCAGAAAATTTTCTGATCTCGTATGATCTCTTTTCGGGTATTTGTAGAACATGTGCGCCCTTGAAAGTGGCATGATCCGAGGCATAATAAAATGTTTTTTTTTGAGTAACTAGAATTAGCCCATAGAATGATTCCATAGGTCAAATAATTCTGAAAAATTAATTAATAAAAACATTTTCAATTATGAGCTTTTATACAAATGCGCTAAGAAGTAAAAAATAATTGCTTCGGGTGTGCGACGTAGGTTATTTCGTGAGTCATAGATTGAAGAGCTTGTCGCGCAGACAAAAGCGACAAGCTTCTGAATCTATAACTCTGAGGAACCTTCAAACTCAGATCACCGACACATACATGTGGAGATTGGCTATGCCAATGAACCTGCAGTTATGTGTCGGGATCCCAGGAAAACCAACTGGCCGGGGTACCGGGAGGAGCTCAGGGCAAATCTCACAAATTTCAAAATGTCAAACCTAACTCAAATACAATTCATGAAATAGAGCAAACCTCCCTAATGTTACAGGAGGCCATAATAACTTCATATCATAATAACTGCCCTTTGAAGCGCAGCACCACTAAAGGTACAGTGAGCTGGTGGAACACCGAACTCACATATCTTAGAAATAAAACGCGCAAACTATTCAATCGTGCGAAAAAAACTGGTGACTGGGAGGATTATTCCAAAACTCTCACAGAATACAACAAAAAAATCAGAGGGGAACAAAGAAAGTCATGGAGGAAGTTCTGTGAGGACATAGAACAAACCCAGAAAGAGCAAGACTCCACCGCATCCTTTCCAAAGACCCCATCAATCCGTTGGGGACTCTCAAAAAACCCAACGGCAATCACACCAACACTGGGAAGGAAACTATGGAACTCTTGCTCCATACACACTTCCCAGGATCCACTGTCACCACAAATCAAAACCCCAGATATGAAATCCCTGCAAACCTTCATTTGAGGGCTAAAAGGGCAGACTGGGAAGTGGCTAAACGAACGGTAACTCATTCAAAAGTAGTGTGGGCAATAAACTCCTTCAAGCCTTACAAGTCTCCGGGCCCAGATGGAGTATTTCCCATACTACTTCAGAGCGGAGTTGAATATCTAGCACCAGAACTGTGCAGACTGTACAGGCTGAGCCTAGCATTGGGATGGCTACCTCAAACCTGGAAAACTGTAAATGTGGTCTTTATTCCGAAACCTGGACGAGACTCATATGACCAGGCAAAGGCATACAGACCAATAAGCCTATCGTCGTTTCTTCTGAAAGGCTTAGAAAAACTGATAGATAGAGACATAAGGGAAACCGCTCTTGTAGAACGGCCTTTACATCAAAACCAACATGCCTATCTAACAGGAAAATCATGCGAGACAGCACTTCATCAGCTTGTTTGGCTTGAAGAGTCTCTAGCAAACAAAGAAATTGCACTATGCACTTTTCTAGGCATCGAAGGAGCCTTCGACAACACCTCCTTTGAAAGTATGGTCTCTGCTGCCACTCGAAGAGGCATTGACGAAACCACCTGCAGGTGGATACACTCAATGCTTCATAATAGACTGGTCCAAGCCAACATGTTCGAGGAAACAGAGCAGGTTGAAATTTCAGAGGTACCCCACAGGGGCATACTCTCCCCTTCTGTGGGACATGGTTGTAGACGAACTGCTAATTTCTCTGAATAACCAAGGGTATTACTCTCAAGGGTATGCAGATGACTTGGTCATCCTCATCAAGGGAAAGAATACTCGAACAACCTCAGAGCTAATGCAAAATGCACTGAGGACAGTAGAGGAATGGTGTAACAGAGAGAGCCTAAGGGCAAATCCGAACAAAACAACACTAATTCCCTTCACCCGGAGAAGAAACATGGAGATCTCATACCTCCCAGACTATTCGGTGAAACATTACAAGTAGTAGAGCAGAAATATCTAGGGCTGATTCTTGACAAGAAACTAACCTGGAACCCGCATCGTCAACATGTAACCAACAAAAGCAAGATAACCTTCATGATGTGCAGGAGAGTTTTTGGGAAAACCTGGGGCTTAAACCGAAAGCCATGCACTGGCTTTACACAGCGTAATAAGACCAAGAATAACTTATGGCTCACTCTTATGGTGGCCAAAACAAATCAAAGACAGGCAAAAATCAACCTTGGGAAAATCCAGAGGCTTGCCTGTCTCTGCATCACGGGTCAATGAACAGCACTCCAACAGCTGCATGGAAATCATCCTAAACCTCGAACCCCTTGACTTACATGTCATTGGAGAGGCCAGGATGAGTGCATACAGACTGAAACAAACGAAAAACTGGAGAATCCGAACAACTGGACATACCAGAATCACTCATGTAATCAACATCGAAGAACTCGAAATGATTTCAGATTACATGCAACCCCTATACTCATTCGAAAAACCATTCGAAACACGAATTGATTAATCTGGATGGGCCCCGAGTATAGAATCACAATCAACTGCGGACATAGTCTGGTATACAGACGGTTCGAAGACAGTTGAAGGAACGGGAGCAGGAATACATGGGGTAAGGCCAAGAAGGGATTACATAATACCACTTGGTAAATGCTCCACGATATTCCAAGCTGAAACACATGCTATCATGGTATGCATTCAGAAGAATCTAGAAAGTGGTTATAGGAAAAAACACATCTACATTCTATCTGACTGTCAAAGTGCTATCAAAGCACTCAACTCTACACAGATAAAGTCCAAACTGGTCTGGGACTGCCTCCAGAACCTCATTGAGCTGGCAAAACACAACAAGGTCACCTTGATGTGGGTGCCAGGTCATAGAGGCATTGAAGGCAACGTCAAAGCGGACCAGCTAGCTAGACAAGCATCTGAAACGCTATTCACAGGGCCAGAACCTGCACACAGGATTAGCAAAAACCGATACAGGACCCTGATCGACGAGTGGATGAAAAGAAGACACCAACAATATTGGGATCAAACTGTCGGGCAAATACACAGCAAAGTCATGGTAGGGCATCCAAACCGGACCCTGACGGCTGACCTTGTGAACCTGAACAGAACGAAGGCTCGTATAATAATAGGTCTGTTGACTGGACACTGCGGCCTAAGAAAACACCTAAACACCATGGGAGTACGCAGGGAAACCGTGGAGTGTAGGCTGTGTGATGAAGAGGAGGAAACAGCCTCTCATATCATCTTCGACTGTGACGCCCTAAGTAGTAGGCGACACAGAACCTTTGGAGAGATCAGCCCGGAAACAGGCATGAATCCGAAGAACCTTATCAACAGGCTTCTTAACCTAATTAAAGGCTCCAACCTGTTTGAATGAGGAACCACTGACGACAGAGTGATACAATAGACCCCAGCTGGTCGCAGTGTCAAGGGAAGCTAAGTGCCAACCCTGTCTCTGGCTCGTCAGCCTTAAACCAACCAACCAACCAACCAATCTATAACTCACGGAATAACGTCACACATCCGAAGCAATTATTTTTAACTTTTTAGAGCATTTGAATAAAAGCTTGCCTTTAAAAAGGTTTTTTATTTATTATTTTATTTTGTTCTTTTTAGTAAGTACGCCTTAATCTATGCATCTTTATTAAAGCATCGTTATTATGAGGCTTTCTAAGTTCTGAGCTATCTAGTTCTTGAATGAGGAGATCAACTAAAGATCAACTCGTCTGCCATCCTGGAGCTGCCATCTTCAATTTATGAATTTTGACAAAAAATCAATAATCTTCGACTAAATTCATAAATTCGACTACGACCCCAAAAACCCCGACATACCAATTGTGAATAGAAACGATCCGTTATCACAAAACTCGTCCACCATCTTGGAGTCGCCATCCTGAATTTATGAATTTTGATAATAAATTCTTAATCTCCGACCCCAAAAACCCCTAAATACCAATTTTGAATAGAATCGGATCATAATTACAAAACTCGTCCGCCATCTTGGAGCCGTCATTTAAAATTTGTGAATTTCGACAAAAAATTCATAATCTACGACCACGAAAATCCCCAATCTCCAAATACCAATTTTGAATGGAATCGGAACCTAATCACAGAGATCGTCGGCCATCTTAGAGCCGATATATTAATTTTATTAATTTTGTCAGAAAATTCATAATATTCGACCCCGAAAACCCCCGCATACCAATTTTGAATTGAATCGGACCATAACACAAATCTTGGCCGCCATCTTGGAGCCACAATTTTATTTTTTTCTCTAACAATCATTTAGATCCTAGCTAATTCCCGAAATATAGGGAGTATTGTATTGGGGAAGTTGGGGGTTATACTACCCTCTCGACGGTTGAATCGCATGTATCGCTCTGCTTGCAGTGACAGTATTAATACTTCTGATCACATGACACTTCATATTTCAGCTGATCTCTTTTTGAAATGAAGAGTATTGTAATGGGAAGGCTGGGGATGAAACTACCACCCTTACTGTTGATATACATGAATCGCTATCCTGGTGGTGAATGAAGTGATGATATCCATCAGTGGAGACATTGTTTCTTCTAATCTCATCTAATTTTCAAAATGTAGAGAGTATTGAAGAAGTTGGGGGGTGAAACTACCCTCTCGACGGTTGAATCGCATTGTCGCTATTCTTGCAGTAACAGTATCAATACTTCTGATCATATGACACTTCATATTTCATCTTTCTGTTTTTGATAATGGATTTGGTAATGGGAAGGCTGGGGATGAAACTACCACCCTTACTGTTGATAAGCATGAATCGCTATCCTGGTGAATGAAGTGATGATATCCATCACTATAGACTTTGTTTCTATCTAATCTCATCTAATTTTCAAAATGTAGAAAGTATTGTATTGAAGAAGGTAGGGGGTTATACTACCCTCTCGACGGTTGAATCGCATGTGTCGCTATGCTTGCAGTGAAGTATTAATACTTCTGATCACATGACACTTCATATTTCATCTGATCTCTTCTAGTTTTCTAATAATATAATAGTAATGGGAAAGTTGGGGATGAAACCACCCTCACCCTTAGATATGATCAGAATTCCATAATGCATTGTAACGGGAAGATTTCATCACACACATCGCGGCAGGGGAAAGTAAATGAAAGCTTGTAAAAAGCTTGTTGATGCCGAACCAGTCAGCAGCTAATTCCAAAGTATTCAAAAATGGAAATATTTTTCTAGTTCTTCAATGAGGTGGCCATCTAAATATTAACTCGTTCGCCATCCCAGAGCTACCATCTTCAATTTATGAGTTTTGAGGAAAAATAAAAAATCTCCGACCCATTTTTGGTAAAGCTTTGTTATTATGAGGACTTTTCATGTAAGTTCTGAGCTATCTAGTTCTTCAATGAGGAGGCCATCTAAAGATTAACTCGTCTGCAATCCCGGAGCTGCCATCTCCGACCCCAAAAACATCGACATACCAATTTTGAATAGAAACGGTCCATAATTACAAAACTTGTCCACCATCTTGGAGCCACAATCTTAAATTTATGAATTTTGACAATAAATTCATATTCTCCGTCCCCAAAAAACCAATAGACCAATTTTGAATAGAAACGGTACATAACCACAAAACTCGTCCACCATCTTGGAGCCGCCATCTGTAGCCGCCATCTTGAAGCTTTTAAAAAGCTTGTTGATGCCGAAACAGTCAGCAGCTAATTTCAAAGTATTCCAAAATGGAAATATTTTTAAAATCGTAAAGAAATTCGAAAACTCTAAATATTTATTGTTTTACCGAAATAATAGCCAAAGTGAAGTACCACCAGAATGTTGAATGCAAAACTAAACTTAATTCGTATGGAAAGTTTGAAAAAAAATATATTATACTATAAATTTATTTCATTTCAAGTGGGCTCTTGAGATTGTTTGCCTCAAAAATAATGGGAAATGATTTTTAAATGCTTCAAATCCGCCCCACCAAATACTAAGGAATTCATTGCTAACTTCTCACATATTTTATTTGTTTTCCCTTCTATCGACATGCACGTTTTCGTTCCAATGGACATTGAATGAAATTTTACTACAAGACCCAAACTTATTTCATTATCATAATAGATCATTCAAATCAAATTTAGAATATGGTAGAAACTGATCTCTCATTCTTATTGCTCAAAAATCTAACAAGATTTGAACATAATTCCTCCAATATGCTAAAATTAATTCAGTCCTAACTTCTAGATGCCCTGTTTTTAATTCATTTGCTGGAGGCAAAAGCGTACGAAAATATCTCCCAGAGCTCGAATTTACATTCTTATGTTATTTCAGCCATGAATCCGACAGCAAAATCTTCAGAATTATGAGCCATTATACGTGGTAGCTGATTAAAATTACAAAGCATCGTACAAGTTACGCATTTTCTTAGTAGAGAAGGCGATTGCATAAGCTTTTTCACGGATCTCGCTCATAGTGTTTTTTTATCGCTTTATTTAACGTCGACCTATTTCTGCGACTAGGGCTAGATTGTAGGTTGTAGGGGGGTAGATATGGCTTTTCAGCCTCTCCGTACCTCGACCTATAAGGCCTTTTGTACATTACCCGTCATCTATTCAAGACCCGGGATTCCGAGACTCCTTGCGAAGCGTATCAGTTTCCTTGGAGCTAAGTTCCTGATGTCCGAAGGCATTAGTGAAACCTCTTTGAGGAACTCAAGCCTTTTGCAGAACAGCGTTCGGCAGTCGCAAAGCAGGTGTTCTGCAGTTTCAGCGAAATTCTTGCAGTAACGGCACAGTTCGCTGTCTGATCTATCCATTTTTTTGAAGTGATACCTCAGAGGACAATGATTAGTGGGCAGTCCCGTTACCAGTTTCAAGTCTTTCTTGTCCAACTCGAGAAGCTGTTCAGCTTTCTTTGGCGATGGGCTCAGAAGCTTTTTCGCTTGAATCTGCCCTGGAACCTTGTTCCAGTGGGTTTTAATTTGGTCAGCTTCCCAGCGCCAAAACTCTTCGTTGATGTGGGCTTTCAACCTCTACTGACTCCATTACGCCATATCTACAACTTGATATTGAGAACTTCTACATTTCCGGAAGTATGGAAAATAGCCAGAGTCTGTCCAATTTTAAAAAAAGGAGATAGAACCTCGGTAAAAAACTATAGGCAAATCTCCGTGCTAAGTTATTTTTCTAAAGTATTCGAAACAATCATATATTACTTCCTCTATGACTCAATCAAAAATGTTATATCAGATGATCAATACGGATCTGTAGAAAAAAAGTCTTCCGTTGCCAACTTAGCGTGCCTATCGCAATGTGTTACCGACGCTCTGGATAGAAAACTACAAATCGATGTTATTTAGGTACACTGATTTTCAAAAAGCCTTTGACCAAATTGACTTTCACATTCTTCTACATCGGTTAAAGGCATTTGGTTTTTCTACGAATGTAATAAACTTATTTACATCTTATTTATTTGGTAGGAAACAATACGTAGAATACGAAAGCTTCCAGTCCCCTTTGTATACCCCCAGTTCCAGTGTTTTTATTTTTATAGCATGAGTTTCTGCTTGAAAATTGTTAAGGCTTTGCCTAGGGATTTTGAGAGCCTAAAATTAGGACCCAATACTCCGACTCCAGCCCTTCCGTTCATTTTAGAACCATCAGTATACCATACTGATGTATTCCTTTCTAATTGATGCCCGTTCGTTGTGAATATATGGTGGTTGTTTATAACCACTTCATAATTAACTTCAAAGTCGTGCCTAGCTGGCATAATATCTGATGGCTTGTACCTGGATTCTAGGGGAATAATTTCCAGAATCTTCAGATGTCCAATCAGATTTCCAGCCTTCAAGTTTAATGCCTGGTGAAGTCTGAAGGCACTTTTTGCCGCTTGTTTCATTACACACAATTGCAGTGACGGAAGATTGAGCATTACCTCTAGTGCTGCAGTGGGGCACATGAATATTGCCCCTGTGATTTGGCAGGCTAACCGCTGCACTTTCTGCAGCTTGATTTGTGCCGAGTGCTATTGGGTTTTTGGCCACCATACTAATGAGGCATAGGTGACCATGGGTTTGATGATCGTTTGATATACCCAGTATATCATTTTCGGCTTCAAACCCCATGTCTGCCAAAACTCTGCGGCACGTCCAGGTTGCCGCTGTAGCCTTGGAAAGAATATTTTTAATATGACTGTTCCATGTTAGTCTCTGGTCGATTATGACGCCCAGGTATATGACTTCATTGGCAAAAGGTAACTGAGTTCCATTCAGGGTTGGGGCTTCCAATTCATACTTACGCCTCTTTGTGAATGGAACCAGCACTGTTTTGATAGGATTTACATTTAGTCCTCCTTTGCGCACCAGCTTCTGATTATATTTAGGGCTGTCTGCATGCAATTGGATATTATTCCGTCATGTTTGCCCCTGATAGTGACGACCAGGTCATCGGCGTAACCTTGAGTTGTAATTCCAGATTCATGTAGCTTCACTATCAGATTATCCACGGTCAATGACCACAGCAAAGGCGATAGAACCCCACCTTGGGGACAACCTTTTTCTGCTGTCATTCTGACCGTTTTCTCTCCAATGATTCGGATTTTCAGCATTGCATGTATCCATCTGATCAGTGAGGTGTTTATGTTCCTTTCCTCTAGCGATCTGATGATGGAGTCATTTGAGGTGTTATCGAAAGCACCCTCTATATCTATGAATGCACCTAGAGCTATTTCTTTGGCAGAGTATGTCTTTTCTATGCTTTCAACCAAGCATTGTAGAGCATTAATCGTTGATTTGCATGCTTGATAGGCGAACTGTTTTCTGTGAAGCGGTCTGTCCAAAAGGATTTCACTTTTTATATAACAGTCCATAATTTTCTCAATTGTTTTCAGGAGAAAGGTGGTGGGACTGAAGGGGCGATAAGACTTTGGTTCGTCTGCTGGACGTCTCCCAGTCTTTGGTATGAACACCACTACAGCCTCCCTCCAGCTTTCGGTATGTGACCGACAATGAAACTGACCTTGAACAGCTTTTTCAAGGAGGGCTCTATTATTTCAAGGCCATTTTGTAATATTCCGTCCTTTCCGGCCGATTCAAAAGGTTTGAAGCTCTCAATGGTCCATTTGATCTTTTTGGTGGTGCAGATTTTCCCCGCTAGGCTCCTGCTGGTTCTGTTGGGGTTGGTGAGAACCCCTTCCAGCTGAGCACTTTGCAGTTCGTCTTCAATAACCTTAGACCCAGGAAAGTGTGACTGGATAAGAACACTTATGCTTCCCTTCTGGTTTTCTGCATATCCACCGTTCGACTTCTTGATCAGACCGATGCCGTTGGTATGTTCTTTAGAAATAACTTTCTGGAGGCGTTGGGCTGGGGATAATTCCGTAATCCCTTTACACATTTGCCTCTATGTTCCTCTTTTTGATTCGTTCCTTGTTGTACCCAGAAAGAGCTGCTTTATAGTCTTCTCAGTGTCCTAGACTTTTAGCTCTGTTGAAGAGTTTCCTAACTTTTTTCCTAAGTTTGGCTAGCCCTTTATCCCACCAAGGCACGTCTCTATTGACTGCCTTTTGTTTTTCTGGGCGGCTGATTTCATGTGCTTTCATTATAGCACTTTGAAGCTGCTTGGAGGCTGTATCTAGTTCCTCAGCTGAATCGATGGATATATGTTGGCGACCAAGGCTAAACACCGACGCCAGTGAGCACACTTCCCCCCCCAACCGGAATTTTTGCCGAATCCTCTGTTTCAGAGGTAGGGTTCTTTAACGAACTCAACATCTATGAACTCGGGACCACCATCTTGACGTCCCCTCCGAAGGACGGCATATCTATCGTCTTATCTCTTGCTCATTGATAAGACGCCTGCAGCTGCGAATATGCTACTACACCACAGTTGTTAGGGCATTTTAAAGCGCACCTTTCTTGTCAGGTGTTCACCCATCCAAGTGCTTAAGACGCCTAACTAAAATAATTGATAAAAAACCTTTTATTCAAATGCGCTAAAAAGTAAAAAATAATTGGATGTGTGTTGTAGATTATTCCGTGAGTTATAGATTGAAGAGCTTGTCGCGCAAAGTTTTCAGTTCGAATACAAAAGCGACAAGCTTTGGAATCTATAACTCACGAAATAACTTATGTCACACATCCAAAGCCATTATTTTTCACTTTTCGGCGCATTTGAATAAAAGCTTGTCGTTAAAAAGGTTTTTTATTAATTATTTTATTTTGTGCTTTTCATGCTTTCATGTAGATTCTGAGCTATCTAGTTCTTCAATAAGGAGGCCATCTGAAGATTGACTCGTCTGCCATCCTGGAGCTGCCATCTCCGACCTCAGAAAACCCCGACCTCAAAAACCCCGACATACCAATTTTGAATAGAAACTCAATTACAAAACTCGTCCACCATCTTGGCCGTCATTTAGAATTTTGACAATAAATTCGTAATCTCCGACCCCAAAAAACCAAGATACCAATTTTGAAAAAAATCGGAACATATTGAAAAGGGAAACATTCTCAATTGAATATTGATAGAAAGATTTTTCTGTGAATTGAAAAATCCACGATTAAAATGAAGTTATATTTTTTTTGTGAATGTCTAACAGAAAACAACTACTTCCCCGGCTTAAGCCACGCTGGACATTGAACTACATCTGATAGATATTCTGAAAAGGCCCTAACTCAAAAGAAAACATCTGAAATTGAAAATTTGCATTTTCATTCAGATAGTTATTTGATTTTTTATTCCAGTCTCAATTAAGAACTCATAAAGATGAATGAGGCAAAGAAGAATGTTTCCCTTTTCAACATGAATACCCCACAAGAGGTTATCTTGACGATGGAAGATAGTGACTAAAGTTTATCTTTCAGTCGCAGATGATTCCACATCTGATTTTAAGAACATCCTGTTTATAATTTCAACAAATCAATCGGAACATAATTACAAAACTCGTCCGGCATCTTGAATTTATGAATTTTGACAAAAATTCATAATATTCGACCCCAAAAACCATCACATACCAATTTTGAGTAGAATCAGATCATAATCACAGAGATCGTCCTCCATCTTGGAGCCGCCATTTTGATTTTATGAATTCATAATGTTCGACCCCGAAAACCCCCACATACAAATTTTGAATCGAATCGGACCATAAACACAAATCTCATCCGCCATCTTGGGGCCGCCATTTTGTTTTTTTTATCTAACAATTTCCATAATGCATTGTCACGGGAACTATGAACACCTGCCAAATTGCAACTAGAAATGGGTCAAATTTAACTTGTTCAATTTGATTACAGACATCGGAACAGATAAAACTAAATAAAAGCTTGTACTGTGAATGAAAATAATAAAAAATAAAGTGAAGACAAGCTTTTATTTATACAAATGCACCCAAAAGGAAAAAATATGTTTTTTATTGTTTGATCTAGGTTATTCTGTAACAGATTCAAAATCTTGCCACGCAAGATTATCTATTTTGTATCCTCGGCAAGCTTTTGAAACTGTTACTCACATAATAACCTAGATAAAACAATGGAAAAAAATCCTTCTTAGTGCATTTGTATAAATAAAAGCTTGTCTTTAATATTAACACCCTGTTCATATTTTCAACAATTCAATCTCTATCATACCCCATGACAGGTTTTAATGTCAGAAAACACTAATTTCAAAGTGTCTCTCCAAAAGAAATGATTCTAACTTTTTCCATTTTTGCAAACTGAGATTGCTTCTTGAAAATGTGTTTCCCATTTCTTCCGGTCTTCCTGATGATCGTGGAAGCGTGAAATAGATTTTCGTCGACAAAAATGTATTGAAGACCTAGTGGATGCGATGTCTCTCTTGCGTCAATGATACGAATGATTTCTGGTGAGTACTCTTTTTTGGAAAACATTCTTCTTTGCCTCATTCATCTTCATGAGTTCCTAATTAAGACAGGAATATAAAATCAAATAACTATCTTAATGAAAATGCAAATTTTCAATTTCAGATTTTTTCTTTTTAGTTAGGGTCTTTTCAGAATATCTATCAGATGTAGTTCAATGTCCAGCGTGGCTTTAGCCGGGGAAGTAGTTGTTTTCTGTTATACATTCACAAAAAATAACTTCATTTTTATCGTGGATTTTTCATTTCAAAGGAAAATATTTTTATCAATATCCAATTGAGAATGTTTCCCTTTTCAACATGAGTACCCCACAAGAGGTTATCTTGACGATGGAAGATAGTGACTAAAGTTTATCTTTCAGGCGCAGATGATTCCACATCTGATTTTATGAACATCCCGTTCATATTTTCAACAAATCAATAATAAAAGCTTGTTTTTCTTTTTCTTTTTTCTTTTTTATTTTCTTTTTTTCAGTATTTATGATGTTGTATAACTAGTTTTTTAATTTCTGTCTAATTTATTTTTGAATTTTGACAAAGAACTTACAATCTCCGACTTAAACTAAAAAACACGCTTTTATAGAAAACCAGACTAAGAAGATTGAAAATAAGAAAAAAATGAATTTAAAAAAAAAAAGCGTGGGGTGCATGGTATCGCCTCGGTGTGTAATGTACTATATAATTATTGATACCATGCACCCCACGCTTTTTTTTAAATAAAATTCATTTTTTTCTTATTTTCAATCTTTTTAATCTGGTTTTCTATAAAAGCGTGTTTTTTAGTTTTTTTGAACTATTATTTATTTCTTACTTTTCAGTGTGGTTTATTTATAGAAGCGTGTTTTTTTAGTTTTTTTAAACTATTATTTTTATTATTTTTTTGCAAATTAAAAAATGGAATGATCTCATTAAATTAGGTAATCATAATCTCCGACCCCAAAAACCCCCACATACCAATTTTGAATAGAATAGACCATAATCACAAAACTTGGCCGCCATTTGAAAGCTGCCATCTTGAACTTTCCCAATTTTTACAAAAGAATCATAATATTCGACCCCAAAAACCCCCACATACCAATTTTGAATAGAATGAGATCATAATCACAAAACTCGGCCGCCATTTTGAAGCCGCCATCTTGAATTTTCCAATTTTCACAAAAGAATCATAATATTCGACCCCAAAAACCCCCACATACCAATTTTGAATAGAATCAGACCATAATCACAAAATTCGACCGCCATTTTAAACCCGCCATCTTAAATTTTCCAATTTTCACAAAAAAATTATAATATTCGACCTCAAAAACCCCCACATACCAATTTTGAATAGAATCAGACCATAATCACAAAACTCGGCCATCATCTTGAATTTTCCAATTTTTACAAAAGAATCATGATATTCGACCCCAAAAATCCCCACATACCAATTTTGAATAGAATCAGACCATAATCACAAAATTTGGCCGCCATTTTAAAGCCGCCATCTTGAATTTTCTAATTTCTACAAAAGAATCATAATTTTCGACCCCAAAAACCCCCACATACCAATTTTGAATAGAATCAGACCATAATCACAAAACTCGTTCACCATTTTTTTTTTTTTTATATGTTCTGGTTCCCACGAAAAGGGATATCCTGTAATGTTCAGAGAACATCGTGGGAACCTAGGGAAAGAAGGTAGGAGTTGGTGTTCTTCTTAAATTTCTGAAGGTTGTATGCCTCGGGGAACACCTCCCTAGGCAATGAGTTCCAAAGCCTCGCTGTTCGTTGGATGAACGAGTCTTTGGAAAGTGATGTTCTGCAGGTTTCCAAAGTGACCACGAAGGGGTGTGATGACTGAACTTGACGGGTTAATCTCGAAGAGACTGCCAAAGCAGGAACGATTGTTGATATTTCAGAAGAGCATCGCCCATGAAAATATCTATAAAATAGAGACAAATCGCCAACTTTTCTACGGTGTTCCAGACAAGTGAGCGAGTTTGTAAGCGAGGCATCACCGACGAGACGAATTGCCCTTTTTTGGACAGAATCCAATAGCCTCAGGATATGTTTAGGTGCCGCACTCCAAATATGGGAACAGTATTCCAGGACAGGTCGGATCTGTGCCTTATAGATCATAAGCAGCTGACTGGGGGTGAAATAGCTCTTGGCACGAAACAGAAAACCAAGTTTTTGGAATGCACTTTTGGCAATGGACCTCACGTGATTTTCCCAGGAAAGGTTATTGCTGTTAGTAATACCAAGCATCGATATGGATGGCTTCAGTGGTATGGTTACTCCTGACAAAGTTATGTTAGGCACAGTGAGATCGGCTTTTCTAGAGAAAAGACATGCTTGTGTTTTGTTTGCATTGAATTCTACCAAGTTTCAGATCCCATTCGAGAATTGTTGCCAAGTCCATATTTATATTATTAACATTTCTTCCTCGTTCATTTCTGGTTTCACGGGCTGATATAGGGGCCCTGGAAGAGAAAGCGGTATGGAGGGTACTATCATCGGCAAAGCTGTGTACTGGACATGAAGTTGCTTTCAACAGGTCGTTGATGTGAAGTAGAAATAGTGTTGGTGCGAGAATGGATCCTTGCGGAACACCAGCATTTATGAGTAGAGTGTCAGATGAAACTCCATCGACCACTACATGGAGAGACCTGTTTGAGAGAAAACTAGCAAGCAGAGAACACAGCTGAGGGGGCAAGCCATAAGACGGAAGCTTGGCGAGGAGTCCCTGGTGCCAAACTCGATCGAACGCCTTGGAGATATCTAATGCCACAGCTAAAGTTTCTCCATGCTTTTCAATAGATAGCTGCCATATATGTGAGACGTAAGCGAGCAGGTCACCAGTTGATCTCTGATGGCGGAAGCCATATTGCCTATCGTTGACAATTCCTGAGTCTTCCAGATATTTCATGAGCTCGATGTTGATGGCTTTTTCCATGACCTTTGAAATAATAGATAGCAGTGCGATAGGTCTGTAGTTGCTAGGTAGGGCCTTTTTGCCTTTTTTAGGGACTGGCTGTACTCTTGCAATTTTCCAATTGGACGGAAATACCCCCAAATTGTAAGAGTGGTTGAACAACTTACAAAGAACAGGTGTTAGTTCGGGGGCACATTTCTTGAGAACAATCGGCGGGATTCCGTCAGATCCACAGGCTTTGTTGGTACGTTGGAGCCGCCATCTTGAATTTTCCGATTTTGACAAAAGAATCATAATCTCCGACCACGAAAACCCTCAGATACCAAATTTGAAGCGAATCGGACCATAATCACAAAACTCGGCCGCCATATTGGAGCCGCCATTTTGTTTTTTCTTCACACAAAAATTTCTTAATGCATTGTCACCAGAATTATGTACACCTGCCAAATTTCACATCATTCGGACGTCTGGAAGTGGGTCAAAATCGCGCCCAAAAGGGTCGGTTACAAACAAACAAACATACAAGTGAAGCTAATATAAAGCGTGTAAAAAGGAAAGTCTGAAAGATGATAGTGATTCCTTCCGAATATAGGGACAAATATGCAACTTCAAAAACTGTGTATTATGTTACCCGCCCAAAGCCACGGCATCACACGTGTAAGTTTCGAGAAATTTCCTTTTTTCGGGCAGCCATTTTTTATTCCATACAAAAATAAAGAGGAAAATGATGCTATGACAATTGATTCCCATTTCAAACACCAATTAACGTTTTTTAATATGTCAAAATACATACGCGATTGAGATGTTTTGTGGGCTTTATACTCAGAACAAAAATATGTTTTTTTAAACCTCTTAAACGGAAGAAACATAAACAAACTTATTTTTTTCCATGGAAAATATCACCTGCGGTACATTGTTGGAAAGCACTTCTAAAGACAAAACTGGATATGCTATTGTTTTTTATTTCGATTTAACGGTTAACTTTTAATTAGTGTTAGAAGCCTCAAATTATAAAATTAGAAATTACATTATAAAAAAATATTTAAAGCTTGTTTCCTATTTTGACAATTGTTCAAAAAGTGCACCATTTACCCCTTGGAAAATAGCGAATCGATGATAAAATTCGCCCTGTAGTCTTTTCAAAACATGGTGTTATAAAGGGAATTTATAGTCTGATCCTAGTTTTTAATTTTTCAAGGTCTGTAGGTTTCGTATCATACAGAAGTTTTCCAAGTAAAGTAAAAATATAAGGGGGTTAGGTCAGGCGATCTAGCTAGCCATTCAATGGTTCCCCTTCGTCCATCTATTATGGAAAAAGGCATCCTCGTAGAATAACCGCGTAGAATGTTCAATTTTAATGATGATACCCAATTGGTTCTCCAATTCAGTTACTATGAAAGTAAACACAATAATAACTGTAACCCTACCCCCTGAATCAGTATTTATCTATTTCTGAACTTTAACCAGATTTAAACAAGCTTTTGCTCTGATGAATTAAATCGATTTATTATTATTATTATTATTTTAAAACCCCAAAAAGTGCAAACGGTTATTCAAACGCGAATAAAGTAATCAACGATTTGACTGTAACAGTAAATTATATCGTCAAAGAAGTTAGCTTAGGTACGTAGGGATTAATTTGAGCAATTATATGAAACGCAAAACGGGTTACTGTAGTAGCTTTCAAAAATCATTTCGGTATCAGAAATCAATTTAAAAATGTTTGCCCACCTTGTAGGTAGGAGTAATCGATATTACACGCTTTATATTAGCTTCACTTGTATGTTTGTTTGTTTGTTTGTAACCGACTCCTTTGGGCGCGATTTTGACCCACTTCCAGACGTCTGAATGATTTTGAAATTTGGCAGATGTACATAATTCCGGTGACAATGCATTAAGAAAAAACAAAATGGCGGCTCCAATATGGCGTACGAGTTTTGTGATTATGGTCCGATTCGCTTCAAATTTGGTATCTGAGGGTTTTCGTGGTCGGAGATTATGATTCTTTTGTCAAAATTGAAAAATTTAAGATGGCGGCTCCAAAATGGTGGACGAGTTTTGTGATTATGGTCTGATTCTATTCAAAATTGGTATGTGGGGTTTTTGGGGTCGAATATTATGATTCTTTTGTAAAAATTGGAAAATTCTAGATGGCGGCCGCGTTTTGTGATTATGGTCTGATTCTATTCAAAATTGGTATGTGGGGGTTTTTGGGGTCGAATATTATGATTCTTTTGTGAAAATTGGAAAATTCAAGATGGCGGCCGGCGAGTTTTGTGATTATGGTCTGATTCTATTCAAAATTGGTATGTGGGGGTTTTTGGGGTCGAATATTATGATTTTTTGTGAAAATTGAAAAATTCGGGATGGCAGCTTTAAAATGGCGGCTGAGTTTTGTGATTATGGTCTGATTCTATTCAAAATTGGTATGTGGGGGTTTTTGGGGTCGAATATTATGATCACCCAATTTGATAAGATTATTCCATTTTTCAATTTGCAAAAAAATAATAAAAATAATAGTTTAAAAAAAAACTAAAAGAATACGCTTTTATAAATAAACCACACTTAAAAGTAGGAAATAAATAATAGTTTGAAAAAACTAAAAAACTCGCTTTTATAGAAAACCAGACTAAAAAAATAGAAAATAAGAAAAAAAAAATTTATTTAAAAAAAAGCGTGGGGTGCATGGTATCAATAATTATATAGTACATTACACACCGAGGCAATACCATGCAACCCACGCTTTTTTTTAAATAAAATAATTTTTTTTCTTATTTTCTATTTTTTTAGTCTGGTTTTCTATAAAAGCGTGTTTTTTAGTTTTTTAAACTATTATTTATTTTATTTACAACCTCAGAAGGAGGCGCCGCCGAGAAAAAAGATCACAAATTGTTTTTCGGTAGAACGATATCGAAGTTTTCGAACGGAATTTGGCGAAGAGATACGCGCGACTCGATCATTTTCTGTTGAACGTCGTCGAAGCTATATGTCCCCGTAAATGTTTGATAAATGTGTGAAAATGGCCATTCAATTGTTAAAGGTAGGAATTTTCGTTTTGCCTTAATCTTGATCAGCCCCATTTTGGGAGTTGAACTTTGTAAACTCATTGAAGGACTGATAATAATGTAGCTAAACTTCAATTTTAGATTTGCCGGCCTTTTTTCTCAACCCTATCACAAATTTCATATTGAGAAGAGTTACGTAGGTCACGTATCCAGTATATTCGATTGCTAGAAACTTCCTACGGGATAGGATCCCACACACGTTGGAAATTTATTTGGGGAACAAATAAAAACTGTCATCACCCAGAAACGGGCCTCAAAGCAACATTCGTTGCACATCATACCAGTCAACAGAAAGGGAAGGGCGGCAAAAGCCCATAAGGTTAGATCTTTCCATTTAATATCACCAAAGTACCAGTCCTACCAGTCAATAATTTCGCGGCAAGATATCCAGACGGTCCAGTATTATAATTTTTCCTATCATTATTCTTAACATAGTTTAGCTGAGCTTCAGCTAAAACTGTTAGACCGGGAGATGGTGACACAAAATATTAGGTCATTTGTACCAGTATGGCGGTTCTTCAGGGGTCTAATTACGGAATGACAAAAAAAAAATGATGGTCATAGCGCTGGTACCGGCGGCCCAATCGCGTGGGCGTTAATCGAACGTGTCGGATAAATAACGAGTGTCGAACGATTTGTTCCACAAAAATGCTTGTATTTTCCGATAGTCGACAAAAAAAGAAGTAACAGCTAATCATCGTCGAGTAGCCATTCACGAAATACACCATGCTATACTTTTCTGACGGTTCCAAATGGCCGCCATACCGCCGCAAAGGAGTAATTTTTTTTTTCGCAAAACGATTTGTACCAGTATTGCATTTGGATTTTTGGAAAGTATTTGATAAAATGTGACTGTTATTATATTTCCCATACGTCTAGTAGGGGGAAAAAGTGCTGCCATACTTGAAAAACTTATTTATTCGACACGTTTTGAAAATACCACTGTAAAATACGTAAAATCATTTTTTACATCATGGAATCACTGAATTCTGTTCGTTTGGATGTAATTCTACCTAAAAAAAATTATTCCAGATTGTAACCATGGGGCGGACGACTGTCGGACTTAAGCCAAGATGTAAAAAAAATATTTTTGACTATTTGTACCAGTATGGCATTTAGATTTTTGGAAATAATATGATACAATGTGACCATTATTATATTTGCCATACTTCTAGTAGAGGGAAAAAGTGGCGCAATACTTGAAAAACTTGGTTTTTCGACACGTTTTCAAGGTTCAAGACATAAAATAATTTATTACAGTATGGCAACATTCAACCTAAAAAAAATTATCCCATACTGTAACTATGGGGCGGAAGTCTGTTACACTCGAGCAAGATATGAAAAAAAAATTGGAATGAATTGTAACAGTATGGCATTTCAAATTTTCCAAACTTGAAAAAAAAAATGCTTTGGGAAAATTACACTGTACCTATCCAAAGTGGTAGACCCGAAAAAATAATTTTCTGAATTTTTTTTTGTGTTGAACAATAAGCCTATACCGTTACCAGGGGGCTGGAGCTGATATGTCGACAACCAATACAATCTTGAAACCATTTATTATGTCTTACGAACACGATGAGCCAAGACCTCTACAATTCGAAAAATCTATCGAGCGCCGGTAGCCGTACAATATTATACGACATAATATCTGGTTATAAGACAAGATTGCCGCCACCTAGGTGTTTGGAATTTTGTATTTATATTCGTTAAACCTAAATTAGTGCCAGACTGGTACAAATCGTTCGAATTACGAATAAAATCTTAGAATTTTGAAAAAAAATATTATACTTATTCGCCACCTCCCACAGGTATGGCATGATCAGACTTCTATTTATGATCATACAGAGAACTGTTAAAAAAAGTTTTAAACTGGTACAAATCGTTTAGCAAAAAAAAAATTTACCCCCCTGCGGTAGTATGGCGACCATTGGGAACCGTCGGAAAAGTATGACAAGGTGATTTCCGTGAATGGCTACTCGACGATGATTAGCTGCGCAAAAATTAGCCTGGTACAAATGGTTGAATTGTTTTTTTTAAATTAATGTATTTGCGTAGGTATGGCGGGCTGTAAGTCACACCGGAAAAGTATGGCATTACGCTACCGCCTACTTCTTTTTTATCGACTATCGGAAAATACAAGCATTTTTGTGGAACAAATCGTTTGACACTCGTTATTTAACGCCCACGCGATTGGGCCGCCGGTACCAGCGCTATGACCATCATTTTCTTTTTTGTCATTCCGTAATTAGATCCCTGAAGAACCGCCATACTGGTACAAATGACCTAATATTTTGTGTCACCATCTCCCAGTCTATGTATTTTAGTACAAACAAAAGTGTAAACCAAATATAGCTATATATGGGTACCAAAAGTAAATTGTAAATGAACTTTGACTTTGCAACTCAAATAATTCCAATTCATCTATTTTGTATGAAAAATCATAGTAGTAAATCATTGAACCCATCATATAGTTTAATTTATAACATGTTGAATTTTCTTTCGGTTCTTAGTTCTGCCTTAAACTAAGTGGCGCCCAAATAGAAAAAAAAACTCATTTATTCAAATCTAGTAACATCATGCCTATTAGAACCACGCCCGCTCCCGAACTATAAAGAGAAGCCGCCGCAATTGTGCCCTGTGACGAAAAGAAAAAGCAGGGTTACATGACACACAATATTCTAGTATGATTTTTTCCGCAGTGGAACGTTGAATTCAGTGAACCATGTTATTATCAATCGTAGTTAGAAGAGGTTACAGTTGGCTATCGAAATGAAGACATACATATTTCAACCATCATGTTCATTATACCTCGTTTGTTACATCAATTCGGAATTGATGAGGTGATACATGTCTTTGTTTCCTGTTTAATTTCACTGGATGAAAAAGTGTCATATTCCATCATTAATCAACATTTACTAGAAGCCTTCCCCTAATTGGGTAATCAGCGCCATTGTCCGTGTTGCAAGCGTGGAATGAAGAATATAGGACTATCTATGATTAATGAAATTGAATCCGTTTGTATATGTTCAGAGAATTGAAAATTAGGTCGTCGATAATTTGATGTAATTCAAAGTTTTCGTTTTTTTTAACATCAAAATGAAATCATCGTGGAATCACATACCTCGTATGACCAATGTAGCTCGAAAAAATTTTGATTTTTTCTATATAACCAAAAATATAATTCAAAAAATGAATAACCATAAAATAAAACATTAAAAAAACCGCGATGTTACACTACAACCACTGTCATCCTTGGATTCGATGGTTCCACTTCCTCTAGGTGTTAACCCTATTCACTGGTAGTGAATACCGGGAAAACAATCTTGTTGGAGTTTTTCGGCAAAAAATTAATATAACCTCTATAAAAGTTGATTTCAATACCACTATTGAACCAAGTTTTTGGGTATTCACCTGGATGAAGCACTATGCTGGAAATATCCAATTGATTATGTGTGCAGAAAATTATCAAGTGGGTACTTCGCACTGCTACAGCTGAAAAAACAACTTTATCAAAAAACCTTGATCAATGTTTATTATGCTGTTATATATTCACATATCACGTAAGTATAATAACGTTTTATGGGGAGGATCCTCTGAAATAAATAAAGTATTCGTGGTCCAGAAAAGAGTTATTAGACTTTTTGAAAAGAACGAACTGTTCCTTGTAAACATATAATCATTGGTGTTTGTGCTATATTAAACGAAATATGAATTCCTTAACCAGAAATGGTGATAATCACCGTTACCCCCACCCACAAGGCATATGGTAATAAAAAAAATCAAGATAAGCTTTTATACAAATGCACTAAAAAGGAAAAAAATATTTTTTTTCTACTTTATTCTGTGAGTATCAGATTCAAAATCTTGCCGCGCAAGAATACCTATTTTTATATTCGCGGCAAGATTTTGAATCTGCTACTCACAAAATAACCTAGGTCAAACAATTAAATTAATTTTTTCCGTTTCAGTGCATTTGAATAAAAGCTTGTCTTGAATTTTTTTTTAAATAAATTTATTCAGTTCTTTTTAGTAATTAGTAATGAAGTCTGTCATCTCATTGAATTCTGAAAAAAACTTATAATCTCCGACTCCTAAAACCCACATACCTACCTATTTTGAGTGGAATGGGGCCATAATATCAAAACACGTCGCCATCTTGGAGTGAACTTTGTCATCTCATTGAATTCTGAAAAAAACTTATAATCTCCGACCCCAAACACCCCCACATAACAATTTTTATTGGAATCGGGCTATAACCACAAAACTCGTCGCCATATTGGAGCCACCATTTTGACAAAAAATTCGTGATCTCTGTCCCCCACATACCAATTTTGAATAGAATCGAACCATAATCACAAAACCCGTCCGCCATATTGGAGCCGCCATTTCGTTTTTTCTCTAGCAAATTCCATAATGCATTATCACCGGAATTGTGAACACCTGCCAAATTTCACGTTAATCGAACAACTAGAAGTGGGTTAAAATTCACTTGCAAGATTTGAACTAATTACATACAAATGTGAAGTTAAATAAAAGCTTGTAATATAGATCAAGAAACATTCGACTAGCTTATATGACAAAAACTTTTTAACAAAAAATTAAACCGACGAAATACGGAACTGGAAAGTAAAAAATAAAATAAACCTTCTTAGTCTCAATAACTAAGCTCGAGTTGCGCGGTGATATTCTGATAATTTTTTTGGGGTAATTTAATGATCTTCTTTGATTGTTCGTTTGGGGTCGACTCAAAATTAGTTACATACATTAGTTTAGGAACTTAGTTATTGAGACTAAGAAGGTTTAATTTATTTTTTACTTTTCAGTTCCGTATTTCGTCGGTTTAATTTTTTGTTAAAAAGTTTTTATTTTTCAATTTTTTGTGGCTGAAATCTACTTATTACTACCTACTTGTTTTTTGATTATTTCCAAAATACTTTCCCACCTTACTTCAACTATTACCAGTTAAATAATATGATTATCTACTTTTCCTATTTGTTGTAATATTAATTATTTTTGTTGATCTGGTTAGTTTATTTCATTACTTTGTATATCATTTCATCCTCTCATAGAATATAATGATTGTGACGGATGTAGGAAAACAAAAATAATGACAGTAGCGATCTGTCATTGTCAACTACATATGTGTGCCAATGTTCACAAGTGAAAAATCAATTATCCCCTATTTTTCTACCCGTAAGGGTGGATAATTCCATTCGAAATCCAAATATGATCAACTATGAGATATACCCATTCTAATGGAAAAAGAATCATCCAAATCGAAGAACCCAGTACAAAGTTATGCCTGATAGAATCGGTTAACGGACCAGAATTCAGAGGGTGAGTGATCAGTATCCTTCATTTTGCTACCCTTAGGGGTGGATTTCATCTTTTATATTCAAATGGGACCAACTTCGAAGTACACCCTATCCACCGAAAAAAGAATTATCGGAATCGGACGTATCAGTAAAAAGTTATGCGTGGTCATACATAAAAAAAATAAAAAATATACGCGTCGACTAGAGAATCTCCCCTTTTTTGGTTTCGTCGGTTAAAAATATACGCGTCGAATAGAGAACCTCCTTCTTTTTGGTTTCGTCGGTTAAAAAGACTGGCAGGAATAAAATTATAGAATCATCTACCACCCGTGCTGAAACAGAAAGAAAGATCATTCTTGGCATTGCATAGTTTTTACTTCACCACTGAATATCTTAGTTATGAGTGAACTGAGGGTATATTTTTACAAGCTTTTATTTAGTTTCACCAGTACGTCTGTAATCAAATATTGCAAGTTAAATTTGACCCACTTCTAGTTGCCCGAATAACGTGAAATATGGCAGGTGTTCATAGTTTCCGTGTCAATGCATTATGTAATTTTTGTTAGAAGAAAACAAAATGGCGGCTCTATGATGGCGGCCCAGATTTGTGTTTATGGTCCGATTCGACTCAAAATTGGTATGTGGGGGTTTTCGGGGTCGAAAAATATGAATTTTTTTGCCAAAATTCATAAAATAAAAATGGCGGCTCCAAGATCTCTGTGATTATGATCCGATTCTATTCAAAATTGGTATGTTGGGGTTTTCGGGGTCGGAGATTATGAATTTTTATTTAAAATTCACAATTTCAAGATATCGGACGAGTTTTGTAATTATGATTCGATTCGGTTCAAAATTGGTATGTGGGGGTTTTCGGGGTCGGAGATCATGAATTTTTTACCAAAATTCATAAAATCAAAATGGCGGCACCAAGATGGTAGACGATCTCTGTGATTATGGACCGATTCTATTCAAAATTGGTATGTGGAGGTTTTTGAGGTCGGAGATTATGAATTTATTGTCAAAATTCATGAACTGAAGATGGCAGCTCCAGGATGGGGGACGAGTTAATCTTTAGATGGTGTCCTCATTGAAGGTCTAGATAGCTCAGAACTTACAGGAAAAAGGCCTCATAATGCCCCGATACATTAACAAAAATGCATAGATTGAGGCGTACTTACTAAAAAGCACAAAATAAAATAATTAATAAAAAACCTTTTTAACGACAAGCTTTCACTCAACTGCGCTAAAAAGTAAAAAATAATTGCTTTGGATGTGCGACGTAGGTTATTCCGTGAGTTATAGATTCAAGAGCTTGTCATTTTTGTACTCGAACTGAAAACTTTGCTCGACAAGCTCTTGAATCTATAACTCACAGAATAACCTACATCGCACATCCAAAGCGATTATTTTCAATTTTTTAGCTCATTTGAACAAAAGCTTGCCTTTAAAAAAGTTTTTTTTATTAATTATTTTAACTAATGATTTTGAAAATGGTATCTTTGCCATTTCACGTGAAATGTCTGTTTATTTTTTTTTCTAAGCATTAATATTATTCTAGTTAGTTTAGGTTTTGTGCCCATATGTATGTTATATCTATATTTCTTATGATTTAGTTTATATAATATTCTTTAGAGTTTACTTGATTTATATTTCACCACACACACACAAGTAACTTTTGTTGCTTCTGTGGTTCCTATAATATTTATTTGAATAATGTAAATTTTGCCATTTCTCTGTTTTCAGTTTAATAGCAAATAAATATTCTTATAATAATTATTATTATTATTATTTATATGTATGTTATACTATAATGCACTATTCAGATTTATTTCGACACTTTCAATTGACATGGTCCTATTTCATGTATATGAATACAAAGGATTAATAAATATTCTATTCTATTCAACATGTGACAGAATACGAACCAATATTTTTTCAATTCTCTTTGAGTGACCCATTATATTTACATCTTTGTTTCACACATTTAATATCTGGAAAAGGTTACGAACAAATTCTTTTTTGTTTTAGTGGTAATAAAAAAATTATCGGTACCCCTATTCTGAGGTCTGTATAAATTAATCAATGGCTCTATTCAATGTGGCTTTCTTCTAGGAGAACTGAACTTTTTAGTTCCCAGACTAGCCAGTAGACACAACCCAACTTTTTATTTACCACAGGCAAAATCAAACATACTGGACACTTGTCCAATATATAAAATGTGTTCCTATTATAATACCTTTAGTAGAAATGTTGACTTCACACTATCTCTCAATGAATTCTCATCCATTTTAAGTCGTACTTTTGAGTGAATCTTTTCACATGTGTATATATTCAGGCATTTTTTCTTTCTTTTTTTTTTCTTTCCTGTGTTATTGATTATTAATGGTACAACCTATAAATTGTCTTCCTATTACTAAAATGTTAATAATTTGTTTTACATTTATTGAGATTGTTGAACTCAGGCACATTCCTGTAAAAACTAAGTTTTTTTTTGTTTTTTTATACACATGTTTGTTTCATTCAGAAATCTATTAATGTTAAGTCTACCCATTGTATGCTCATTAGCTATGTGGAATTGTTAAATATGCAAGATTAAACTGTTTGTAATTTAATGCGGCCATATCAATGGACTCTGTCGGTTGGGCTTTGATTTCTAAATAAATAAATATGAAAATGCACTTTTATTCGACGACACCCAACACGAGAGTCCACCATAATATTAAATGAAAAATGTTCAAAGCCGACCGAAATAATCATGATAGATAAGCTTTAAATAGATAGATAGATGAGATAGATAAGCTTTATTGTCTAAATTTGTTAATGATAACGTTTATTCAGCAACATTTATAACTGGGATAATAAAAAATATCATGAGAAAAAGTCTTAAACAAAAAGTACAGTACCTATTTGAAAGTTTCATTCACAATTTTGAAAACAGACATTTCAAATGAAATTTCAAGTTCTGTAGATTCGTGGTGGTATCTTTGAACTGATGAGGTATTTCATTATGAAATATCGAATTCAGTCCATATTTTGAATTTAGGTGTGGGATAATCACGTTTCGTGTTATCTAAATCATGAACTGTGGTTATCCCATGAAATTCAAGTTCTGAATGGATCAAATTCTTCTCCACAGCTTAAATGTTGAGGTGTTTCACTGAGAATAGATTAAATAAGTAAAAATCTATACTAATAAAAAGCAAACGAATAATCTACAAAAAGATGAATGGGTGAAAAATATCCAGTAAATAATCATGTTTTACTTCTTTTTTTTTATTTCAACAAAAATGCCCACTCATCAACTGCTAAGAATTATTAGCAGGGGGAAACAAACACAAGTTGATTAGAAATCAGATTTTACAATATATATTAATGTCTTATAGGAACTTCAGCACTTTCTGTAGATCGTTGTTGAGGATAGGTTGTTTGAACTTCTTTCTTCGTTGTTTAATGGACATTCTACCAGGATGTGTTTAACTGTGATTTGTGTGGCACAGTTGTGACAGATGGAGCATGTATCCTTATTCATTATGTTGGTGAGTCAGGAGCGTATGTCCTAACCGGAGACGGTTAATAACGACTTGGTCTCGCCTTCTCGTGGGTAATGATAACTTTTTGTTGACTATTTCATTGGTTTCTCGGAGTTTGGATGTTGCATGAGTCCAAGTGGATTGCCAGATGCTGAGTATAAAATTTCGGATCGAGGGTTTGTGATCCGATCTATTCATCATATTTTAAAAAACATCTTTGAAAAAGAAATGAAATAGCTGATGAAAAATGAGAAATTGAAAAGCGATTTTGTTTTGTTGAGTGGGTCGTTGTAACTTGATTGTCACCGTATTGTCAATATTCTAGAGGATATCTTGAAGTTTTTTGAAATGGCCGAACAGTTTACTTCTAACGAATATGTAGATATACACATATTTTTGCAGCTTGAGGGAGACTAGTATGTCTGATGGATAATTCATTCAAGCATGCGTTCAGTCGATTTTTTTCGAAGATACAGGTACATTTTTGCCAAACCAGGTGGTGAGGGCCCTACACTAGAATAGAATAGAAATTTATTAACCATTCAGGTACAGGTAGTACATATGGCACGTCATAAAGTGATAGTCATAAATAAATAGATAATATAAATATTATGGTGAAATAAATAAGTACTATAAAAAAACATATAAATAAAAAAAAACATATATAGGAATAGCAATAGATGGAGTTAAACATTTACAAACAGGAAAGCACTATTCAAACCTAATATACAGATAGTTGGTTATCATCCAAGTATTCATGTATGCTATAAAAACATTTATTCACAAGAAGTTTTTTTACCTCGACTTTGAATTTAAGTTGACCAGGAATTTGCTCGATTTTCAGTGGGAGTTTATTATATAATTTTATTGCATTATAGTGTGGTGATGTCTCATATGCTAGTATTCGATGTGTAGGTACCATTGAAGTATTGCTGTTGCGTGCATTGTGTTCATGTGCAGTTGAGAGAGTGGGTAGGTATTTCAGATTTTTTCTTGCGTACATCAGACACTTAAAAAATATATATACAGGGAGGGCTTAGGATTTGATTCTCAATCATAATTGGTTTAAAAATATCTGAATATCCAACTTCAAAGATCAATATTACGATTTTCGTTTGAATTAAAAAAACTCTTGGGAAATTTGTAGCTCTACCCCAACAGATAATATTTTGAGATATGTGTGAGTATGCTAAGGCATAATAAATGGTCAACAAGCCAGCTGTGTCAAGACAATACTTCATTTGAGAGACTACAAAGTGAGAGCTATTAACTTTTTTACAGACACTGTCTATGTGATCATCCCAGGTGAGCTGACTATCTATTTGCGATCCCAAAAACTTCACTTTCTCAGATAAATTGATATCTACATCACTCTTCATCAGATTGGGAATTGGGCGTCTAAGATAGAAGTTCACTGTCATCGTTTTATCTATATTGAGTACTAATGAATTACGTTGGCACCAGGATTCAAATTCATCAACAACTTTAAAAACTTCCGCTTTCAATACTTCAATATCATTGCTAGCGATTGTAATCGTAGTGTCGTCAGCATACATAGTTATGTGAGCTTTTATATGTTCAGGTAGATCGTTAATAAAAATAGTGAAGGATAGAGGTCCCAGGACAGAGCCCTGGGGGACACCCATTTTCACAGGATATTTTCTAGAATTAACATCACCATATCTCACTACCATATCTCGTGCTGTCATGTATGAGTGTATCCAGTTTGTTACATGTTCAGGAAAGTTTAGGGCATAAAGCTTAGAAACTAATTTGAGAGGATCCACGGTATCAAAAGCTTTCGATAGGTCAAATAGAAGGGATACAACATAATCCCCATCATCAATCTTTTTCAGAATATGATTGAGTAGATAGCAGGAGGCCGTTTCCGTAGATCTTTCTTTCCTGAATCCATGTTGACTGTCACATAGTAAATTATTCATTTCTAGGTATGATGTAATACGAATGCGACTGTACGTACCGTTGTATTGGAAGAAAAGATTTTGGAAGCTGTCGCTGATGATCCTACCATAATAGGCCAATCAATAGAGATTTTCTACTCCATTGATTTCGTGACAAAACTACTACCAGTAAACCGACTGTGCCATCATACGAAAGACGTAGTTATATCCTGTTCCTACTCCCAACTGTCGTTGCTAAATTTGTTCTAAACATTTAAAAGCATTTTTTTTGTTTTGTCGTTTTTGACTTGTAACTTGAAAACTAATAAAGCAATCTCGATACTTTCCATGGACGAACTGTAGAGAATCTAAATGAAAAGAAAATGAGCTCTAGCACAACTCCGATTCCAAATTTTCAAAAAGATTTCGAGAGTAGAAGTATAGTACTACGAACGAATATTCTCATTTTGCGATAAAATTCTGCAAAACAGCTAAAAAATACTTGCAAACATGATCGAAAATGGGCGAGTGTGTGAAAGCGGCTGAGTTGTGGGGGTAGAGCAGTAGACGCGGGGATGCGTATGTATAGTAATACAAGCGCTCTGCGCCTGCGCCCGTTATTAATCTACTGCTCTACACCCACTCCCGAGCCGCTTTCATGCACTCGCCGGTTTTCGGTCATATTTGCAAGTATTTCTCACCTATTTCGCAGCATTTTAACGCAAAATGGGAAGTCATTTTGTAGTACTATACTTCAACTCTTCAAAATATTTTAGAAAAATTGAAATCGGACCACCTATGACGCATCCAGGTCTGCTGCAATAAAGTGCATTAACAAAACCAAATTGCAATTATGCCAAAACTAAGAATTCAACAGTGCCTGAGTTTTTCACACATGAAGATCATATCAATCACTACTATGTCGTAGAGAGCCTGCTTCAAAACTTGAAAAATGGTAGTTTTATGATTTTTTAAAAAAACGCAGTATTTTTTCGGCTTTTCCGGTTTCCGGTTTTTTTTAGAGGATGGATATGAGCAAATGTATCAAGGGGAAAAGAAAAAGACAGGTAAATAAGCACTATTTTATTTGTTTTATTCGATACAACTTAATCAGGGTAATTGACCATGTTCACTAACAAAATAATTTGCCAAACACGTGCGTACACCTTGTCCTGATTTATTAGTTGACTGCGTTTTATGAGATGGCAGGTTTTTGCAATTTGGAATCAGATGAAATAATCAAATCTTCCATGCGATCTCCATCTTTTATGCGTACTATATTATGTACAACAATACAAGCTTTTATAATATTTTTCAGAAATACATTTGGAAACATTTATTGCTCTGTGAAATATTCTCCATTTGTTGCTTAAAATTCCGAATGCGCATTCCACATATCTATGCAGTCTACCGGGTGACACAGGATATCGGGCCACCCCTGTAACTTCTGCATTCGTGAACGGATTTTTCTGGAATTTGGTACAGTTATATAAGCAACCATTTCGGATTTGATCACATTACAATCCAATATGGCGAACTTTCGGTTTTTCTGGAAATGCCAGTAACTTTGTTTTTTCAAATGGAATACCCTGTATATTTTTACATATTCAAGTTCAACAGGTCAAAACAAGTCCAAACCTCATGTCAAATGTCATTTTTTTTAACAATTGAAATTAAAATTGTTTTTTTATTTTACCTCGTGGATAAATGAGATTTGGTCAAAGCTATTCACAATGAGTCGCAAATAACAGAAAAACTTATTTTTTTCTGAAAAATTATTTTGTGTGTCACTTACTGGTTAATCAATTCAGTCACATCACATTTTGATCAAAAATTCATTTTTTTCCAATGAAACCCCTATGGGCCACCTACCTGTCTCTCTAGAACATTCATTAAGGAAAAAAATTACATATTATTTTTGTATTTCGGTGCAGTAACAAATTGTATAAATTCAAAAATCTACAACTAGTTCATGAGTTTTCTGGCAGTTCGAATAATTTTTCAACTTAGTAAGCTGTGGAAAACAACATTTCTGAATCTTGTCAACTAATTGTGTAAGTTATACTCATAAGCACGATAATGGTGTTTTTTTTTAATTCTTCTAGCGTTTTCTCGACTGACATTGTATTGGTATTCCAATTCCCGCGTCGAAGCGGTTGGATCAAAATCGACATAAGCAAAACATTCATTTCTGCCTCCTCACTTACTATCATCTTCTCCATTGTTGGGTTTTTTTCGGAATCTTCTCTCCACATTTTTGAAAAAGGTTCTTTGTGGGTGTCTTATGTGTGGGTATCGTTCAGCGTATAACTGACAAGCGGCGACAATGTTTTCAAGACATTCTCCGTAAATTAATAACATATCAACCTTTACACTTCTTGTGAACCTATAATTTTGATTTTACATTTCTACTAAACTAATTCCCGGAAGTTAACTAATTTTCGAGAGTTGAGATGGAAGATGACAACGAAACACAATTACTTGACAAGATTCAGAAATGTTGTTTTCCACAGCTTACTAAGTTGAAAAATTATTCGAACCGCAAGGAAACTCATGAACTAGTTGTAGATTTTTGAATGTATACAATTTGTTACTGCACCGAAATACAAAAATATGTTATTTTTTTCCTTAATGAATGTTCTAGAGAGACAGGTAGAAGGCCCATAAGGGTTTCATTTGAAAAAAAATAATTTTTGATCAAAATGTGATGTGACTGAATCAATTCATCAATAAATGACACAAAAATATTTTTTCAGAAAAAAATATGTTTCTCTGTCATGTGCGACTCATTGTGAATAGCCTTGACCAAATCTCATTTATCCACGAGGTAAAATAAAAAAACAATTTTAATTTCAATTGTTTCAAAGAAATGACATTTGACATGAGGTTTGGACTTGTTTTGACCTAATGAACTTGGATATGTAAAAATATACAGGGTGTTCTATTTGAAAAAACAAAGTTGCTGGCATTTGCAGAAAAACCGAAAGTCCGCCATATTGTATTGTAATGTGATCAAATCCGAAATGGTTGCTTATATAACTGTACCGAATTTCAGAAAAATCCGTTCACGAATGCAGAAGTTACAGAGGTGGCCCCATAACCTGTGTCACCCCGTATAGTTAAAAACACGTTTCCCACTCAGATTATGAGAAATATTTTAGAATATGCTCATGCATTGGAAAAGCATTATCGGCAACAAAAAAACAAGGAACTTTTAGGCTCATGGTCTTGTTTCTGGTATGTTCAATTCATAATTCATTAGTCTCTCCAAAAATGAGTATTTTAAAGAATGGAGGAATCACAATCCTTTCCATGTGCTCCAATATCCACGAATGAAAAGCTGTAATCTGCATCGGCAGTTGCCAAAAGTACTATAGAATAATATTTCTTGTAATTGAAATTCATCGATCCTGCATGAGAGAAGTTTTCGATCCGAATGTGTTTTCCATCAATAGCTCCAAGGCACATAGGAAAATAAGCTATGCTCTGGAAATTTTTCGCAACTTCTTTCCAGTCCTCTTGGGTCTTCTCTTTGAGATAAATGATTCGGAAAGTATTCCAAATATGGCTTCACACAAAGTTTATATTTTTGCTTAAAGTAGATATCCCAATTCTGTAATTATTGTAACGAACCTAGGCCGGACCTGTCGCCTCGCGCGTTGCCGTCGACAGCGATGAGGTCACCCCCGGAGATGTTCGAGAACAGTCCAGTCGCTCTGCCGTGGAGAGCAACGGTCGATATTGGAAACAATTGGAACATGCCGGTCGCCAACTACCAGAATTCGAAACATCGAGAATGCTGTATCGGAGATAAATAGGCAACCCTCAAGTGGAGTAGGACAGTCTGAACGAGCCCATACGATCGAGCTATACAGTGGCGTAGTAATATAAATTAAGTTGTAGATTAAGTGTGAAATAAATTATTAAAACCAAGTTAAGTTTATTTACGTTACAATTGGTGTCGGAAGTGAGATTTTGAAAATAAACAAGTGATCGTGGAGTGGATAGTCAGAAAAATAAATTGATAGACCTTTTTGTACGCCCAAAATAGACAGTGGCCCGGTTTTCGCGAAGTGGACAATAGTGGATAGTCAGAAAAATAAACTGATACACTGTTTGCGTGAAACAGAAAATAGACAGTGGCCCGGTTTTCGCGAAGTGGACAATTGGGAATATAAACTGTACTTTTGGTAAATAACTGTGCCGCAAGAATAGAAATAAAAAAAAGTGTTCAAGAAAAGTGCGCCTTGCGGATTTGAAGGTAGCGGAATTGAAACAGGAATTGGAGGAAAGGGAACTGGAAATAACAGGTAAAAAGCAAGTACTCCAGGAAAGACTTGCAGAAGGACTTATACAAGAAGGTGGGGACCCCGAAACATTTTTATTCGAAGTTCCCGGAGGCGATTTAAGTTTGGTAATGAATAAACTCGAAGAAACTACTAAATCCGTGAAAGAAGAACTGCAACGAAATGCTAGAAATCTGGAAGAGAAGCTTCAAGAAAATTCTATAAATCTGGAAGAGAAGCTTCAAGAAAATTCTAGAAATCTGGAAGAGAAGCTTCAAGAAAATTCTATAAATCTGGAAGAGAAGCTTCAAGAAAATTCAAGAAGCCTGGAAGATAAGCTTCTAGAAAATTCAAGAAGCCTGGAAGATAAGCTCCTAGAAAACACAGAAGGCTTAAAAAAAGAACTCTGTGGTGTGGCGAATCGTCTGGAAAAAAGAATGGGAACCGTCGAGGCAGAGATGGACAAGATGAAGGAAATAATCAGCGATGAAATCAAAGCGGAATCGAGGCAGAAATGGAAAAAATAAAGGAAACGATCAGTAAGCTGGAAAAACAAATTAATAGTGCGTCCTCCACAGAGATGGTTAACGAAAATGCAATGCTGGACTTGAGTTTGAACGTGGATAAAGTTCAAGAGGGTATAAAAGATGTCAAGGACATTTCAGAAATAGGGAAGCTTTCCATGAAGCCGCCTCAGTTCGACGGAAAAACTCCATGGGCAAATTACCGCCGGCAGTTTGAAGCAGCAGCCAAAGCAAACGGATGGAATGCAGGGGAAAGAGCTGTAGCACTGACACTTGCATTACGTGGAGAAGCGACAAATATTCTACAAACTCTCACCGCCCAAGAACAGGAGGACTATGATCAGCTGATTAAACATCTAGAATTACGATATGGCCAGGACCATTTGGAACACGTATACCACTCCCAACTGAAAAATCGCTGCCAGAAATCGGGCGAATCCTTACAAGAATTCGAAGCTGACATTGCACGCTTGGTTCGTCTCGCATATCCAGCCACACCGGACACTAGCTCGTCCAACACATCTCGTAGACGCACTGGCACGCGCTTTGGAATTTGAGGCAGCAAAGCAATCCTGCAAAAACCAAAGTAAAGTTCGAAGTATTGAAGAAGACTCACAGGAGCATGCTGACTTGGAAGCTGCCATAAGAAAAGTGATGAAGGAAGTTTTGCCTGAGAAAAGACAGATAAGATGCTGGAATTGTGGAAAATTGGACATGTGCGTAGCAAATGTCCAACATTCGAAAACACGACTCCGATGCAGGAAAACTAAAGAAGGTCGACGAGAAGGGGCAATCGTCGGCCTGTGTCCAGCAAGCCCCGGTTAACAACGCATATGTCGCTATCTTGAAACGACAGAACAGAGGTGTTTTCGTAGACGGTCTCATCAATAACGAGCCTTGCACCATGCTGCTAGATACAGGTGCGACTAGGACAATTCTCGGACCTTCCTTTGCCAGAACACCGGAACGAATTGAACCAACAACTTGGAAGCTACGCACAGCAACAGGGAGCGAGCTACTGTATATGGCGAGTTACCGATTGAAATCATTCTTGGGCAGCACTAAAGTGAAACATCAGGCACTTGTAGCGGACATCGAAGACGATGCAATCATCGGAATGGACATCATGAATTCCAGAGGGTTTGAATTGGATTTCAAAGACGGCGTCCTACGTGTCAACGGAGAAGAGCTGGTACTTCATGGGAGAAGTGAAGAGTTGATCCGTGTGCTGTTGGCTGAAGATGTAAGCGTACCTGAGAGGGCTGAAACCATCCTGGAGGCTCGCCTGGACGGGAGTGCGAGCAGTGGAGACGTGATGATGTTCGAGCCCAAACTTCATGATGAGAAAATTGGACGAGGGATTGCCCTAGGAAAACCCTGTTACGTGCTGAAAAATTTGTACCGGTAAGGGTCATGAATGTCAATTACTTTCCAGTGACCTTAAAGAAAGGAACAATTTTAGGGCACTGCTCGTCAGTTCATCTGTGATCCGGGGCGTACGAGGTACGATTAGCCAACCAACAACTTGCCCACAGAACTAGAAAAATTAGTTGCCATCTCTTCCAAAGACATAAGACCAGCTCAACAGCCCAAACTAAGAGATTTAGTCAAAAGTACCAAGACATCTTCGATACCGGACAAGGAAAAGGGGTCGAACTAAGTGGTCCAGCACAAGATTGATACTGGGGTGCCGACCGATCCGGCAATCAGCAAGAAGACTTCCTCTTGCCAAGAAGGAAGAGGCTGACAAAATAGTCAGCGATATGGGAAAAGAAGGAGTTATCGAACCATCTGACAGTCCCTGGTCCTCTCCAGTCGTACTGGTGAAGAAAAAGGATGGATCGACACGCTTTTGTGTAGACTATCGCCAACTTAATAATGTCACGAAGAAGGACAGTTACCCTCTCCCGAGAATAGATGACACCCTAGACACGTTGGCTGGTTCCACGATTTTCTCGACCCTTGATCTGAAGAGTGGATACTGGCAAGTAGAACTGGCTCAGGAAGATCGAGAAAAGACTGCTTTTACCATCGGCTCAGGATTGTGGCAGTTCACCGTTATGCCATTCGGGCTCTGTAATGCTCCCGCCACATTCGAAAGATTGATGGAAACAGTACTGAAGGGACTCTCATGGAGCACGTGTCTAGTGTATCTCGACGACATAATTGTGGTCGGCAGATCGTTTGAGGACCACGTGAAAAACTTGGAGGAAGTATTCCTGCGACTGAGGAACTCCGGATTGAAGCTGAGCCCTAAGAAATGCCATCTGTTCCAAAATGAAGTACGATACTTCGGCCACGTTGTCTCTGGAGAAGGAGTAGCAGTGGATGACCAGAAGATCAAAGCTGTTAAGGATTGGCCCATCCCAAAAGACATTCACCTACTTCGAAGTTTCCTTGGTTTATGCACATACTATCGCCGATATGTGCTGGGATTCGCCAACATCGCTAAACCACTGACCAAGCTCACGGAAGGCCAAACAAAGTTCCAGTGGTCCGAAGAATGTCAAGACTCATTCAGGAAGCTGAAAGGAGCTTTGATCAACGCACCTATACTGAGCTATCCCCTACCCAAAGGGAGATTCATTTTGGATACGGACGCCAGCAACGTGGGACTTGGAGCTGTCCTATCTCAGATCCAGGAGGGACAGGAGAAGGTCATTGGTTATTTCAGCAAGACGCTTAGCAAACCAGAGCGCAATTACTGTGTCACCAGGCGAGAGCTGTTAGCTGTTGTAAAGGGAGTGGAACACTTCTACAAGTACGTGTATGGAAGAAGATTCCTGTTGAGAACTGACCATGCAGCTCTCAAATGGCTCTTACAGTTCAAAAATCCTGAGGGTCAAGTAGCACGTTGGATCGAGAGACTCCAGGAATTCGATTTCGAGATCGAACATCGAGCCGGAACTAGCCATAAGAATGCAGATGCCTTGTCGCGAAGACCATGTCCAGATGATTGCTCACATTGCCGACGAGCAGAAGAGAAAGAAGCAACACTTTGTAGAACCGCGGCAACTGGAATGACAGCAAGATCCAGAAAGACCAAGAGAGACCCCGACCTTGGCTTAGTCGTCAGCTGGAAGAAGGGCAATCGAAGACCATCATGGCAGGAAGTCGCAGGTTACTCGCCGGCTGTTAAGTCCTATGGGCACAATGGAACTCTCTTATTCTGGACAATGGGATCCTGAAACGTGTTTGGAGGCCGATATTGGTGGGAAGACAGACGCCAAATAATTGTTCCCAGGAACAGAAGAGAGGAAGTGCTGCGGAAATCCATGATGGAGTCGCTGGAGGACATCTGGGAGTGACGAAGACCCTGCAGAAAGTGAGGCAACGGTTTTACTGGGCCAATTGTCAAGCTGACGTTCAGGACTGGTGCAGGAAGTGCGCTGTATGCGCTGCTAGCAATGGACCTCGAATACGACCCAAGGCCCCGATGCGTCAGTACAACGTAGGCAGCCCGTTCGAGAGAATCGCCATTGACATCGCCGGCCCGTTTCCCGTATCCGACCACGGGAATAAATACATCCTTTTGGCAATGGACTACTTCAGTAAGTGGGCGGAAGCCTATGCCCTGCCCAACCAGGAAGCCATCACCGTCGCCGACGTCTTGGTGAAAGAGTGGATATGTCGATTCGGTATTCCAATGGAGCTGCACTCGGATCAAGGCAGAAATTTCGAATCCAACCTTTTCCAAGAAATATGTCTACTGCTGAACATCCGCAAGACAAGAACCACGGCCCTACATCCGCAGTCCGATGGAATGGTGGAACGGATGAACAGGACGATCAACCGCCACTTGTCCAAGGTTGTCTCTGACCATCAAAGAGACTGGGACCAGTATCTTCATTTGTTCCTGATGGCCTATCGATCCGCAGTACACGAGTCAACCGGTCAAACTCCGCTAGTATTATAATGGGCCGAGAACTGCGACTGCCTTGTGACCTGAAGTTTGGGATACCGCCAGGACAAGACACTGCGGAGAGGACTACGTCAGCAAACTTCGGCAGAGAATGGACGACATCCACGAACGAGTCCGGTTGAACATCTAGAGTGCCAGCGATAAAATGAAGAAGACCTATGACATCAAGGCCGACGCTGGAGGATTTAAGGTTGATGACCTGGTTTGGCTGTACAACCCCAAACGTCGTCGTGGACTATCACCAAAGTTGCGGAACCGTGGAAGGCCCGTATAAAATCGTGAAAAGGATAAACGACCTTGTGTACCGAATCCATAAGCCACCCCGAGGGAAACCAAGGGTCGTCCATTTCAACAGGTTGGCCCCCACGCTGGAAACCATGACCAAGTTCGCACCCTCAGCCACCGGAGGATGATATGACGTTCGAGAAGTTTATGTCCTTGTATTCAAACGGGCAGAAAGTTCTACATGGGAGTTACTAGAGAGGAGTCACGAGACCTTTCGAGGTGCCTGCTGACTACGCACTAGCGCACTGTGTGGCAGAAGATCTTCGAATGTCCAGGGGCATCGCCGTAGTGTTCTCCAAGAAATTTGGTCAACTCCAAACACTGCGGGAGCAGAATCCAGAAGTTGGTGGGGTGCTACAGTTGAAGAAAGGCCAGAGAAACATTTACTACCTAGTTACCAAGAGGCATTCCCAAGATAAACCGTCCTATGAAGATATCTGGAAGAGTCTCACCAAACTAAGAGATACTATGGTGGACCAGAATCTGGTGGATCTAGCAATTCCAAAATTGTCCTGTGGTATTGATGGGTTGGACTGGAGAGTCATAAGAAGTATGCTGGAGGCGATATTCAGATCCAGCGGCGTCAAGATTTTGGTTTGCTGTAACCCTCTTCCACGACCGATCATAAAGACCGTGGAGTGTTACTTCCATCGAACTTCACGGTGCAGATATGGGGAGTCATGCAGATATCGTCACACTCCAAGGATGAAATTTCGGGACGAAATGTCTTTAAGAAGGGGGCAATGTAACGAACCTAGGCCGGACCTGTCGCCTCGCGCGTTGCCGTCGACAGCGATGAGGTCACCCCCGGAGATGTTCGAGAACAGTCCAGTCGCTCTGCCGTGGAGAGCAACGGTCGATATTGGAAACAATTGGAACATGCCGGTCGCCAACTACCAGAATTCGAAACATCGAGAATGCTGTATCGGAGATAAATAGGCAACCCTCAAGTGGAGTAGGACAGTCTGAACGAGCCCATACGATCGAGCTATACAGTGGCGTAGTAATATAAATTAAGTTGTAGATTAAGTGTGAAATAAATTATTAAAACCAAGTTAAGTTTATTTACGTTACATTATAATGCATTTCTGTCAGCGTGCAGCTTTCATTTATGTTTGCCCTTGATGATTGCGATTGATATTTACGCTATGAGTTTTGTTAGATAAAAGTGTTCGCATTATTAAAATTTGTAATGAAAATGTTACCCACTATTTATTGTATCATTATTTCTATTGTAATTTTTTTATAATACCCTATATGGTCTGATATATCTAGATCTTCATTTTTGCCATTTTTAAGGGAATGTTCGTCACTATATAATTAATTGCTGATCTTGAGTTGTTGAATTCTCTAGCTGGTTCAGACGGTAGTGCCGATTTTAATTCAAATTGTATCGCGCCACCATTCATTGATTAAATGTATCAATAAAACTTTATTGCTCGGCAATAGACCACACATCTGCAATTAGAATAGCAAACCATCATTGTTATTAATATATTCAAGGAAGTGCGTGCTGAGATACAATATAGTTTCTTGATTAATTGACGATTAATATGAATTTATGACGAGGCGCTATACATTCATCTTGTTTTGATACAGAGGGCTTGCACAAATGCCGACATATTTTCTTGAAATTCAGTGAGTAGAGTAAGATTTGTCCGCCTAGAACCAAGGTAAGTTTGCTCATTGAGTTTCTGAATTATATTCTATTCGTTATATTATTTCAATTCAATGAAATAACTGTTTAAATAAATCAATAATTCTCTTGGGAAATAAGGGATAGTTGGGACCCTTGGGCAGTCGGGAGATACACTACTCTTCAAATCTTCCCGCTTAATGTTTAGTAAGTATTTTGGTGACATTTGGAATATGATGATTCCATGTCAGATGAAAATATATTATAATTCCTCAGTATTTTTCTTGATTAGTATTTTTTATTTCAATCAGATCCTCTTGACTACCAAATGTTAATGTATCCTAATCCGGTAATCCGGTTTTGTAGCTACAAAGTGGTAAGTAGTAAGTTATAATGAAATTTATAGTAAGTTATTTATGTCTGAACCAATTCGATATATGTATGAACAAATTCATTGCAATCAATATAAAATAGTCTACTCGACAAGTTGAAAATGCTCTTAAAATTATCTGTGATAGCTCATTGGATCCGGAATAACGCCTAGAAGAATGTGCCAAAAGTGTGTATTAGCACATAAAAAATTGCAAAAGTTATAAACAATTGAAGATGAGAAAAAAATGGCATTTCGTTTTTTGCCAATATTTCATAAACTATCAATATTTGAGAAATTTCAAAAAAAGATTCTGAAAGAGGAGGAAATTTCCAATAAAAAACTCTATCTCCATTATTTATAATTTTAATTTAACGCTGAAAATGGGTCTCCGAACGACATTTTAAGGTTGCGCGCGCGGCGTCAAAAACGAGTACGACACATTAATTAATTTATTTCAAGTATTTTATTTTTTTTATATTTGAAAAAATTATGGTGTATTCGGAACACTATAAATAATTTATTCCCGTTGGAAATTTTACTTAAAGTTAATTTTTCAACAAGTTAAACGATTGTTAATTTTTTTTAATTTAAATAAAAAAAATGTTTAAATAATTGTCGTAAAAATGTTTCGCTTCGTAGAGCCTTTCTTATAAACATACTTCACAAGATTACGCCATAAAAGTTAAAAAAATATTCATACTTTGTTTATAATAATTTTTGTACATGAACAAAAACAAAAAAATACAAGTAATGTTGTTAAAAAAATTTTTTTTTCTTAATCTTTTTTCCTTTTTAAATTTTTTATAAAACAATATTTTTAAAATTTTTATCTCACAACTTCATTATATTAAAAATGATTTTTGAAAAAAAAAATTCTTTAATAACAATTTTTAATTGTTTATAATTGTTTTTTTTATATTTCTATTGTTTAAATAATTAGTTGAGAAATTATTTTTTTTCTAAAAATCATAATTGACAGTCTTCTACAAAGTACAAAAAAAAAATTTTTTTTTTTTAAAAAAAAAGTTAATTTCCAATTATTCCAAAAATAAAAAATTAATTTTTTTTTTCTATACTTTGTTATATATGGTTATTTTCGTAAATTTCAGAAGTTTCAGAAAAAAAATCTAACAAAGTTAAAAATTTGTTTATAACAAATTGGTAAGTTAATAAACAATGGAATTGTTGATAAAAAAATTTTTTTTGTTACTTCATAGAGGACTGTCAATTATGATTTTTAGAAAAAAATATTTCTTAACTGATTATTTAAACAATAGAAATATAAAAAAACGATTATAAACAATTAAGAATTGTTATTGAGGAATTTTTTTTTTCAAAAATAATAATAATAATAATAACAACTTTATTCATCCCAAGAAATAATACAATTATTTATATTAGGGATACAATACAAAATAAATCAAACAAGTGTATGAATTATTTTATCATATGGGATATTTTTAATTATTTTTTGCACAATAAAATGAATAAATTATTGAGAGATCCAATATTTTTTCAAATGAGTCTTGAAAAGGCTATTAAAACGCATATTTTTCAATTGATCAGGAATTGAATTGTATGTCATTATACCTTGATAAAATATTGACTTCCGACCAAAGTTTGATTTTATCGGAATAGTACATAAATTTTTACACTGACGAGTATTATAGTCATGGATATAATCAATTTGTGTGAATGTGAGGTTAGAATGTTTAGCAGAATTTTTTATAGAGTGGATTAAACAGCAGATTTTGAAATTATATAGATTTCCGATATTGAGTAATTCATTGGGTTTATATAAGTTTACTGATGGTTCGAGGTACTGGTATCTGAATATACATTTTATTATTCTGTTTTGTATTACTTGCAATGGTTTTATGATTTTTTTATTTGCAGTTCCCCCGACTGATATAAGGTATTGTAATTTTGAATAAAAAAGACAAAAATAAATGTTTTTTAAATATTTCAAAGGAAGATAGTCTCGAATCCTGAATAGAATTCCAACCATAGGTGATAGGTGACGTCTTAAATTTTCTATATGTGTACTGAAAGAAAGAGTTTCATCTAAATATAGTCCAAGGAATTTAATTGTAGTGGAATATTTGAGATTATTAGCGCCGAATTTAATTGTATGATTTTGAACATTTGCAAGTTTGGTTTTAGTTATAAACATAAACGAAGATTTTTCAATATTTAATGTAAGCTTATGCACATCTAGCCAATGTGAAATTATTTTCAAATCGTTTTTCATATGAATTTTGATGGAATCTATGTCATAACTATTGTAAATTAATGTAGTATCATCTGCAAATAATTTTAATGATCCGCTTAATTTCAATTTTGAAGCCGAATTTATATAAATTAGAAAGAGTAATGGTCCTAATATAGATCCTTGAGGTACGCCACAAGATATATCTCTAAAAAATTAAACCAAGATTACCATATTGTTTCCTACCATATAAATAATTTTCAAACCAGTTATGAACCACTCCACGAATTCCTATTTCATATAATTTTTTCAATAAAATTTTATGATTAACAGTGTCAAAAGCTTTACGTAGATCCAGTGAAAGAAGTCCACATTTTTTATTTTTATCTAATTGTAATTGGATATCTGTTATGACATCTAATACTGCAGACTCTGTATCACTGTGTTTACGAAAGCCATACTGTCCCTCATATAGAAAATTTTTTGATTCCAAATATTCCTTTAATCTGCTGTAAATGGCCTTTTCAAAAATTTTAGAAAAAAGGTTGAGAATTTGATATTGGTCTATAATTATTGGGATCATATTTTTTACCATTTTTGAGGATGGGTGATAATTCTGATTGGACCTTTTTCACAATATATACATTCAGATTATCAAAACCAGGTGATTTTCTAGAATCTAAGTTACTGATGATTTCTTCGATTTCTTGGCTAGTTGTTAGTTCCAGAAACATAGAAGATAAAGAACTATATTTATATAAAGAATCATCTTCAATATTAGTAATGTTACCAGATATTTTTTCTGCGATTGTTACAAAATGTTCATTTGAATGATCACATATTTCTGTTTTTCCTTCAATTTTCTTGTTGTTGTTTAATATATAGTGGATATCTGATGTTTGTTGATTTTTATTGTAAAGAACTTTATTTATCGATTTCCACATAGATTTTGGGGTCAGATTGTTATTGAATTCATTTTCATAATATTCCATTTTTGTTTTTCTTAAAGTTTTTTTTACAAGTTTATTATAATAATCATAGGAAAAATTTCCCTTTAATTAATGTTGAAATTTTTAAAATATTTTTTTAGTTTAATCCATTTTATTAATAAAAAATTAGTGTCTAAAGTTAAAAGATCAGTTTTAATACTTTTCACATTGTAATTGGTGAAAACTTTTTTATATCTCAATCTTTTTTTCTCACACTGAATATCTATTGATGCTATTTGAAACTTATGGTCACTTAGTGCTGTATTGAAAATTGATAATTGTTTGAGTCGGGAAGAATTTGTTAGAACATGATCAATTAGTGAACTAGAGTTATTCATATCTCTGGTGGAGATATTGATGTTACACAATTTAAAATTATTAGCAACATATAAATCACATCACTATTTTTGTTGTTGAGTATATCTATATTCATGTCCCCAAAAATAAAACAGTCAGTTTTCAATTCATTTATCTTTTCTAATTTTATATCTAAAAATCTTAAAAAATCATTAATATTATAGTTAAGAGGACGGTATATACCACAAATTATAAAATTGAATGATTCAACTTTCATAAGGGAATATGAGATGAGACTTTCTTCTTTCTGAAGAATCTCAAATTTGATTTTTTGTTCAATAAATATCCCTATACCACCTCCCCTTTTTTTTCTAGATGAGTAAATTGATTTGTAATTTTTAATATTATAATAACATCGCTCTTCCTTGGTTACCCATGTTTCTGAGATTACTACAAGATTTGCCTTACATTTATTTATGATTATTTCAAGTTCATCAATTTTATTCTTCATCGACCTGGCATTAATATACATAATCTTCAATAAATTATCATCTTTTGAAGAAAAATCAGAAAATTACTGAAATTCTTTAACTTCTATATTCCAATCCATTTCAACTACTAAAATTAATATTTGAAAAATTCAGCCTTTGAAGAAATTTGTATGTTTCACATAGTTCCTTTTCAGTTGCCATATGATTACTTGCATGTTTTTTTTTATATTTTTCATTTGACAAACAACAGTTATGACATTTTTTATCACTAGGAATTTTAGTGCAGTTTTTTCTATCATGATTATCCCCACAAAAAGAGCATATCCTTTCACTTCTACATTTGTGTGTACTATGATTGAATCCAAAACAATTCATACACTGGGTTATATCATTATTTTCGTAAACCAAACAAGACTGCCAACCAAAATATAACCTAAATCCAGAAATACAAATTTTCTCGAATAATTTTCCATTAACTTGGGCAAATATAGTGTGACTATTTCTTTGTTCTATGTTTTTCATGAAATCAATTTTGAATATATTATCTTCAGTTATATTATTTTTTTTTAAATTTTTTTTTTTTAAAGTTTTTTGTTCTTCAACCTCACTATTTGATAGTTTTGTTGTGATTTCTTTCTTCAGCACTTCCAGATTAGATTGGTCGTAACATTTTATCCGAATGGTTCCATCTTTCTGACTATCTATTTTATCTATTTTAATTTTTAGTTCCGTGGGATCCAAGTTTTTATTCAAATCTAACATGGTTACTTTCAATTCTTGCTGTTTAATTGGTTTCAAATATAATGTTGAATTTTGAATTTGTTTTGGAAAATTAGTACCTTGGGAATGTCCTAATTTAACAGCCTCAGAGTAAGATTTGGCCAAAATGGTAGTTGTCTGATTTGTTCGCATTTTTTCAACAAGTGATATTTTTTCATTCATCCTGCTCAGAATCTCCATAATTGTATCTTTCTCTACTATATTTGATGTGATCAAGTCATAATTTCTTTCAAGCCTTTCATTTTCTTTTGAAAGTTGTTTAATGTAATTGTCTTTTTCAGTCAGCAACATTTCTTTTGATTCAAGTAAATTTAGTAGGTACGAGTTTTCATTTTTCAGTTTTTCATATTCATTTTTTAGGTCTGAATTTTTACAGCAATATTTTTCACTAATAGATTTATTGTAGTCAACTTGAATCACTTCACTTCCATCCCCCTCATTCAACTCCATTAGAGAGCTTGTGTTTTCAACCTTCTTCTTGGCTTTCTTCATTGATATTGTTAAAGTGAGTTTATACAGCAAGTAAAATAAAATAAGAAATAAAATAAAGTAAAATAAGAAATAATAATTTTTAGAGTGTTTATAGAGCTGAGTAAATTAATGTAAGAAGTAAGAAGCTGTCAATCGAAATTTGGGATTCTATGTTCAGGTTACCTCAATTTCAATGATGTAAACTTGACAAATTGGTCCCTGTTATTGTTTATTGAATGAAAAATAAGCCACTGTTGACAACACTAACAATATTATAAAATATTCGTCATCTAAAGACATTATTGGCCAAAAACGAAATTTTTAAAAATGGCACTGAACAAAACCATTTTCCAGTTATGAAAACAAATACTAGGACTAAATAGCTATTATATCATGTCATCTATCATCAACTTTCGTCAGTTTGTCTAAATTATTCAGTATTTACATGTGCCTAACAACTAGTCGAAGTAAAATAAAATAAAAGATAAAAATTAACCATTTTTTATTTTACTTCTTATTTTATTTTATTTCTGTATAAACTTGTTATGGATGTTGTATAGTTTTAACTTTTTAAATTACTTTATTTTATTTCTTATTTTATTTTACTAGCTGTATAAACTCACTATTAGATTACCACAAATTAGAGTTATTTGACATTGTCATCGTGACAAAATGTCACTGCACAATATTCTGCTTTTATTCACTTTAATTCACTAAAATGAAAATTCTAGAACCCAATTTCTCTTCTAGTTTTGAAAACAGGTAATCAATCTTCATAAATAACACAATTGTGATATTTTTCACAAGTTTTATCCCAAAGTATTTTGAAAATTAAAAGAGCACTTTATACTACGTGTTGCAACTTTTCACAATAATGAATGATAATATTTGTAATATAATGATTTTGTGAAAATAAAATTTTCAAAAATATTGAAATAATCAATTTGTTTATAAAAAATTAATCAACAAATGGCGGGAATTTTTTTTTTGCAGATCAATTCATATCTTGTATTAATAAAAAAAACGATAATTTGATGATTAAGAAAATAAAAATTTTTTTAACAACATTACTTGGATTTTTTAGTTTTTGTTCAAGTTCAGAAATTATTATAAACAAAGTATGAATATTTTTTCAACTTTTATGGCGTAATCTTGTTGAGTATGTATATAAGAAAGGCTCTACTAAGCGAAACATTTTTACGACAATTATTCAAACATTTTTTTTCATTTACAATTAAGACAGAAGTTCGAGAAAATTTTGTTAGTTAACAATCGTTTAACTTGTTGAAAAATCAACTTAAAGTAAAATTTCCAACGGGAATAAATTATTTATAGTGTTCCGAATACACTATAATTTTTTCAAATTAAAAAAATAATTTAATACCTTAAATAACTTAATTAATGTGTCGTACTCGCTTTTGACGCCGCGCGCGCAACCTAAAAATGTCGCTCGGAGATTATATTAAATTATAAATAATGGAGATAGAGTTCCGGGAAATATTGGCAAAAAACGAAATGCCATTTTTTTCATCTTCAATTGTTTATAACTTTTGCAATTTTTTATGTGCTAATACACGCTATTGGCACATTTTTCGAGGCGTTATTCGGATCCAATGAGCTATCACACATAATTTTAAGAGCAGTATCTCTATTTTAGACCATTTTCAACTTGTCCGTAGTAGACTATGTCATCGGCGAAACTCATGATGTTTCCAGTAAGTGAGTCGTTATTCAATGAATTGACGTATCATTGAGTATCCAATAATTGATTTTTTCAAAAGAAAATAACAGTAAAAGCAGTGACAATATTTTCAGGAATCAGAGAGTTCATTTAAATAAGTACGATTGAAGAAGTGTTAGTGATGCAATAACTACTAGAAATGCCAAACATCTGGAACGAAAAAAATAGGGAAGGAAGACCAAAGAAAGGTCAAACATTTGAAGACTGAAGGAGCCGAAAGAGTTTGTTGATTACAACTACAATTAGCACTTAAACGCTTCGAACTTCTGTCAGCGGAAATTAGGGAATCTCTTTTTACCAAATTTTGGAATCTTGGGACCTACATTGTTCAAACGGATTTCAAAACGCGATAAGGGTTTAACAAACGGCAGTTGGCCCGCGTATATAAAATGGGAAACCATATAGTTGTAAGCAAATGAATATAAAATCTTACTAAAAATCTTAAAAAAGAGTGGATACTGCATTGAAGAAGTTACGAAATAACAATTCGAAAAATAAAACTGGCCAGAAAGTAGGGGAATTACTCAATAAAAAAAAATCCCAACATGCGTTTCTCATTACATAATAGACCAGGGTCGATAATTTTTTAAACCAAAAAAAATAATAGTAGGATGAAACGTTTTGGAAAAGGAAGAGAATATAACAAAAGTGAAAGGAAAAATAATTTACTGGCGATCTGAGGTCGGGAAGTGGAAGGGGGTGAGTTTTTAAGGGTAAAAAACGGTTAATCTCGATTTCCGGCAAAACTACAAGTCCTATGGAAAAAAGTTAGATTGCAAAGTTGTAGGTAATAAAAAGATCTACAACTTTGTATCACATAACCTCAAAATTTATGTGAAAAATTGAAATAACCAAGTTTTTTATTTTTATCTTTTACAAACAATTTTTTTTTTCACGAAATTTGGTAAAAACTTACTTTTTTATGTCCCAAACAAACTGTAATTTATTTTTTCACCTTATTTTGACTTAATATTGAAAAACCACCCTAATTTTTAATCGAAAATTCTCGCGTCAAAATATCAGCTTTTTTTAAAATGTCGGTGGGCTTTTTATTCGTTGAAATCTCTACTTTCTGATGGTGCAAAGAAAAATATACATAACTATGGTAAATATTCTCAGAAAATACAAAGAAATAACAGGTAGTAAGGCCCAGACCCTCCTAGCCCCTAGCCCCTTCCCCACTTCTCTATGAAATACCTATTGATGGGCTAAAATTTTCCGTAGGTCACTCAGGTATATGAGTTATCTCAAAATAGCAAGGAATAGGCATCTACGCATATAATTTAAAGAAGATTCTACAACTGTCTGAAAATATTGTAGATTTTCGGATTCGAGTTTTTTTCGTTTCTTTGCATTTTCTGAGAACATTTACCATAGTAATGTATTTTTTTTTCACCATCAGAAAGTAGAGATTTCAACGAATAAAAAGCCCACCGACTTTTTAAAAAAAGCTGATATTTTGACGCGAGAATTTTCGATTGAAAATTAGGGTGGTTTTTCGATATTAAGTCAAAATAAGGTGAAAAAATTAATATTTCAAATCGAATAAATTACAGTTTGTTTGGGACATGAAAAAGTAAGTTTTCACCAAATTTCGTGGTAATTTTTTTTTTGTATAAGATAAAAATAAAAAAACAAAAACTTGGTTATTTCAATTTTTCATATAAATTTTGAGGTTATGTGAGAAAAATGTGGATACAAAAGTTGTAGATCTTTTTATTACCTACAACTTTTCCATTCAACTTTTTTCCATAAGACTTGTAGTTTTGCCGGAAATCGAGATTAACTGTTTTTTACCCTTAAAAACTCAACCCCTTCCACTTTCCTTTCATTTTCATTATATTCTCTTCCTTTTCCAATGGGTTTCATCCTACTATTATTTTTTTTCACTTTTTACCATTTTTAAAGGCTTCAGCCCTGGTCTATAAGAGGTGAAACAGAAGCAAAGTTTCAACACTACAGAAAAGTTTCTCAATTTATCTAGAAGACAGAAATCCAAAGATAAGCTTTACCGCTTACAAGAATATTTTTTACGAAAATTTCAACATGAAAAGAAAACCTCCTGTTGAAGACACGTATAATATTTGTGATGTGTTGAAGGTAAAAATGCAAAAATGTGGAGACGTGGATGCAAATTAGAAAATATTAGAATTGCACAGCACTTGAAACCAGCTGAAGACGCGAAGTGCTATGGAAGTCTTTTTTTTACTCCATATAGTTATATTTGGAAAGAGGGGATAGCTGGGAGAGACGCACAAGAAGTAGGATGCATAAACAATTAAATTGGTGCACACTTACTGCCTGGCACTAAAAAACTGACTCATGTGGAGGTCAGAACAGGAACATAAAATTAGGCTGTTCTAAGTGCCCAGTTTATTTCAAGTACCCTGTTCCTGGTCACAGTTTTTCACGCAAGTACCAGATTAGAGTTTATGGAGAATTCCAAAAAAATAAATAAACAACCCATTGTGACGTGTTTCACTAGGGTCTGTTTTAATAACCCTCAAACTCCTGGAAAATCACGTTATTTATGACGCCAGAATTTTAGGCAGGAAATATTTTCCTTTCTTTATTTCAAATCTCTGGCGCCAGGTTTTATAGTGGTTTTCTCCACGCACTAGGGTAGCTACAGATGGAGATATGGAACGTCCAGGGGTCTGGTATATTGACACTTTTTGAATCTTTACAGAATACTGTAGGCTTTAAGTACAATTTTTGGATACTGAACGCCGATTGCTTTTATGTCTCCCAAAGAGACAGACAGGTAGAAATGTCTTTACAAATTTCTTTTTCTACAACTTGACTTAATACGTCTGTTGCGTAACTTCAATACTTTAAAGGAAATAGAAATGGTTTTTTTTCAATGTTAACACAGTGTGTAATAGGTATTAAATTAACTGGTATATTCAATAAGATTTGGCACAACAATTTTCGTAATACAAATATTTTTGCTTAAAAGAAAACGGTCTGGCACGTTTATATGGGGGTAATATATATATATATATATATATATATATATATATATATATATATATAGTGATAGATAGTCGTTGCTGACTAGTTAGGTGTAACAAATTGATTATTGGGGTATGCAGCAAAAGAAAAAGTGTACTCTTTAAAGTTTGTCCAAGCTTTCGGAATGTTTTATTTCCATCTTCAGGGATACTACAATGAAGAATTGAACAAATTAGTGTGTCATTTGGACCTTAAGGTACTAATAACTTACATCTTTGTTGAGATTAGTTTCTATGTTGTTTATGAATGTTCTTCATGTAAAGTACGGTGAAATATAAGTTCTGAATTTGAAGTTGCCAACACATGTTTTAAATCGTCAACTGATTATACACATTAAAATTCATTGAAACGTTACTAATTAAAATATTAAAAATATAAATTCTGAACCATGTGTGTCTTGAAAAAGTACAATAGGTTATAAATTGTGGGAAAATTATTTATTCACTTGTCATATGCTTTGACAGTCACTGGTACCAACTGAGGGTAGTACCAACTGATATGAAATGGTTTTCCATTATTGGCCAAAGTATTTTAGTAATTTTCTTGTTAGTACCAACTGAAGGTTGGGCCAACTTGAAGATATATTAATAACTGGTAATGAGCTCAGATTGATTTGAGGAAAATTCTGTATTTTCCATTGCTAATAAGAAGGAATAAATTTCACTCAGGTGGTTGACATCCGTTTTTTTGTTCATATGATTTTTTTCCTGTGATATGAAAGCCATTTCCAGAAAAGTTCTCTTGGCAGTGTGCCGTTCATTAGTTAATATTTTTACTTCATCATAGTTCATATGATGGTCGAATTTGTTCACGTGATCTGCTAGAGCCATTTTCTGGATGGTGCAATCAATTTTATAATCCGAAAGCTTGGACAAATTAAAGAGTAACTTTTTTTTTCAACCCCAATAAGAGCACATCTTTCTGGATGGTGCCTGCAATATATATATATATATATATATATATATATATATATATATATATATATATATATATATATATATATTGATCTAATAGTATCGAAATGATATTTACCTTCACGATATATATAACTGGCCAAATGAACAGTAATTCTCCGGCAATTCAGGGAATAAAATGAACTACTCTTAAGAGCAAAGAAAAACTGTTTCTTCCTGAACACGGTTATCTGACTGACTCATGCTTGAATGCACCGTTTGTCAATTCTAATTCTAGTTCCCCAATCCCGTTTTTGTAATCTCTGGCCCATAGCTATGCACCGTCAGCAGATTAAATAATCCAGTTTGGAAATCTGACAACGTTGTTATTGCAAGATTTTTTGATAGTTGAAAATGATGAAACGTCAAAATTGTCAGTTTCGATTTTTATTTTCAAAATGACTGACGGTGAAAACACAAAAAGAATCCCCAATTTTTTTCCGGGAGAAAAGCAGAGTCTCATGAGGGTACTCTCAAAACACGCTTATATCATCGAGGACAAAAAAGTAAACAAAGTTTCCAATGATGATAAATCTCAAGCTTGGAAGCGAGATACGGAAGATTTCTGGAAACTGTGGTCTGATAGCAGACAACAAAATATCCGATTGTACTCTGTTGCCCCGCACAAGAATACAGGCGCAATGTGGTCAGGTATTGGTTCATTGGGGTTAGACTATTATTTCTAAAATAAATAAGATAGTAGATAGATACCTGCTGGTAGCCGTTATACCACTACACCTCAAATCACCGAAAAACTATTTATGTAGCCAAGGAGCATCCTCCATAAAATAAGTTGTGTTGGGTGAAGGTGCATAGGTGGGTATAGTCCATCAATATCAATTGCAGGTTGTTTCTATAGGGAGCAAATAAAAACTCACTTCGCTAACACGAGCGTATATGCGAAGAAACGGAACGAAAAATAATGTGTACTACTCGTAAACATTCTCCGTCGGCGAAGGGAAGATCAAAACAGCCGATAGTCAACGTGGACTTGAGTGACTGCTGTCACCGATTCGTCTGGGCCGATAAAGTCGAACATCAATGCTTGGGGGTGTGTCTATACGATGGGAGGTCATAAATCACGCGTTGTATTTGTGTTTTAATAGCTCTGCAAGATTAAAAACCAGTAGCGTCTGTGGTCTTGGTGTGTGCCGATCGAAATACGTTTTAGGATATAATAATAACATATCAAACAATGAAAGAAATTAATTTTCTTTCTTAATGTATTTGTATAAATGAAAGCTCGTCTTCAATTTTTTTTCATTTTTCATTATTTATGAAGTATTTTTAAAATCTTAGAATATCTGAATAAAATTAGTTATCTCCGCCACTGCTGCTCACAGGATTTCGCCGCAAGACTTTTTTATGCTTCTGCAATTGATATTGGGAAAACTATAATATACTAGCCAACAAGACACAAAGACAGACACTCCCTTGCATTCATCAACTTACAAATCATTTTGGAATCAAAATAATAATAATAGCATCATAATAATATTCTTGATATATATATAAATCCAGTGTCCTGATGTTTGTTCCCAGTGAACTCTTCACCAAGTCAACCGATTTCGATGAAAATTGGCATGTATGTATAATTTTTTCCAACTTGAGAGATAGGCTATTTTTCATCCCCCTAAATGTAAAGGGTGGTCCACCCCTTAATTTTTTTTTTTTGCTAAATTTTGTTTTTATTTTTTTATGATACAGCATTCAAAAATACATACAACCCTAAATTTTCAACCTTCTACAATCAACCCCTATTTTTCCATCGCGATTTTTATGTTTTTTTATTTTATCCACAGATCCGCAATAGGGTTGCAAGATGGCAATCGAATATGATAATTGTAGTACGATAAATTGAGAACGGGATAAAGAAAAAACGGGATAACGGGAATAACGGGATAACGAAAAAACGGGATGACAGAATAAGGGAATAACGGGAAAACGGGATAACGGGATAAATGAAAAAATGGGATAAAAAGGGAAAAAAAAGGACAGGATAAGGGATAACGGGAAACGGGATAAGAAAAAACGGGATACAGGAAAAGGGAAACGGGAAACGGAAGAAGAAAACGGGAAAAGGAAAAAACGGGAAAACAGGATAAGGGGAAAACGGGATAAAGGAAAACATAGAAAAAAAATTCTACGCGGACGAGAGTTTTCGGGAAAAACATTTTAGGGAACATATAAATTTGGACAGGAAACGTCTGTCGGGTTTTAGTTTATAACAAAAACCTTAGCCACAGCAACGCGTGGCCGGGTCTGCTAGTATATATATATATATATATATATATATATATATATATATATATATATATATATATATATATATGTATATATATATATGTGAATTCCAATATCAATTCACTGTGTAGTGAGCTCAAAATCCCTTATTTAAATTTTGCATTTCCTGTTTCCTTATAGGAACTGAATTATATATAATATATGAATTGAATGCGTTGACATATAATGACAGGGCATAGTGTGGTTTTATCGCAAAACAATCCCGAATCTTCTGGTGATTTTATTAGTATAAAATAGCGAGAAAGACGTTTTATCAATATAAAACTGATCTGATTGGTTCGGCCATAATAAAAAATAATGAGGGAAATAGTCACTAAAAACTGTTTTGATTGGTTGTTTTTATATTTGGTCGGTTCACAAATCTTGATAAAAATGGTCAATAAAAACCATTTCATAATTTGTATATCTATTTTGACATCTTCCTCATCGTCGGCAGTTCATCGGCAGATATATAAATGTACTGGGATTATCTCTCGTCCTCATCATCATCATCATCATTACCCCCGTAAAAATCATCACCTTCTACGGAAGCCTCGGCAGCTTCGTATGTTTGATACTCCGATATGAGATCCATCATATTCGATTCGGCTTCGGTGAATTCGCTTTCCTCCATTCCTTCTCCGGTGTACCAATGCAAAAACGCTTTCCTCCTGAACATTGCCGAGAAAGCTTCGTCTTCATGAAAAAATAATAAAAAATGTGCAATTGAATTGAAACAGATATACGAAGGGGTAAAGAGCCACGAGCATTTTTTTTTTATATCCCGACTTCAATCTCGGTGGTCCGGAGATCAAAGTCGGGGGTTCCGACTTTGTAATTGGGGTGTTAGATAGATAACGTTTATTTGACTACATTTGTAGCGGGTCAAAATTTTAAACAGTACAAATATTCAAATACAAATATGTGTAAATATGAAAAAGTAAACAAAAACACCAATATATGATTTAAAACACCAACATGTGATTTAAAACACACAGATTTTTTTAAATGGCAATAAAACAACATTCGGAATTAAAATTGAAATATTGCAATTTAAAATAATGAATTGGATTACACATCGGTTAGTCATATATTCATCTTCATTGTAAGCATTTGGATATGAGTTCTTATTTGGTGAACTGTTTGAATTTTTGAACTTTGAGAGTTTTCACTGTTTGTTGTAGTATTTCATAAAGTTTCGTATTCAGCGAATTAGATGCAGATTTATTCAGTCTATATCTTGAAGGTCTCATGAGTTCTGAGTTACGAGTACTGTAATCATGGAAATGAGCGTTTGTATCAAATTCAGTATTAATATCGTGGATTTCAAGAAACGATTGATAAATATATAAAGTAGGAAGGGGCATTATTCCTGAATTTTTTATATAGGACAGCATGTGTCTTTGTACACTGTATTCACAATTTTGGGTTTTATCTCTATTTAGCTGTAGAAGATTTCCGGTGAACCATTTATCCGCTTGATTTGCTAAATGTTTCATTGTTGTAATTGAATTTTTACAGTTTCTGTCAGAGCATATATTTGTACTATCATCTGCAAACACGACACATCTATTAGGCAACATATATTAATATAAATAATGAAAAGGAGAGGTCCCAGGAAAGAGCCCTGGGGTACTCCAGTTTTCACCAACTTGTATCCAGATGCTTCGTTATTATTGAAGAGTACGAAATGCTTTCGGCTGTTGAGGGATGAATGGAAAAGAGAAAGTGCAATTCCTCTCACACCGTAATCAGAAAGTTTACACAAAAGAATTTCGTGAGAGACGTAGTCGAAGGCTTTGTTCAGGTCACAGAGGGTGACCGCGGTCAGCTGCCCCTTTTCAAAACCCTCTCACAAGTCTAGTTACTGCTTGGATGGTCGAGCATTTTTTCCTGAATCCATATTTGATCTTTATTCAGAAGATGCTTGCTTTCAAAGAACATCTCCAACCTATTTTTAATTATTACCTCATATATTTGATCAAATATGGGTATAATCGATATTGGGCGGTAATTCGTCAATCTATCAATATCTCCCTTTTTGAAAATAGGTATTATCTTAGTGATCTTCAGCTCATCAGGAAAAGTTCCCTCGATTATACAGGCATTGTACAAAATGGTCAGAGGCTCCACGTTGAACTGTATGGGTCCTTTGATTATCCTGCTATTTAAATCGTATGAGTCAAAGCAGTTGGAGTTTTTCAGAATGGTAAAATTGCATTGAATACTTCAGAATTTGTAATAGGTTCAAAGTAAAAAGATCCAGAAAATTTAGGCTTCAACTCATCATTGATTGAGGTGAAATTAGAATAATCAGAACTGCTATTATTATTTCTGCTATTGTGGCAAAAAATACATTATATTCGTGTGAATTGGTATTTGGAACGTAGTTCCTTATCGCGCGTTGCGAACGGGGGCTAGACGGAATAAATTAAGACCAAAAGTTGTAACGAGACTTTCGCTATGGTTGTGAGCCGTGCGGCGTGCGCGTGTTTCTCTGTCTGTCTCTCTCTCATAGAAAGCAAGCCAGTTATTTTCGTTTCGTCTTTCTATTTCACATTGAACAGTGTGGTGTCGCGACGATTATTTTTGTTGAATGTATACAGGTTTTTTGTACATAATAAATAATAAAAAATAATAACAATAATGAATCCTGACAGTGTTTCTGCACAAGTTCCGGATATTGCTGATGGAGTTAGGTAAGTAGAGATTTTATACAGACAATAATAAATGCTTATGTATTTTTAGCAAGTACGCATTATAACCTCTCTTTACTATTGTGCTAACCAAGTCATACGCGTTATAATCTCTCCATTATTGTATGTTTAGCAAGTGTACGCGTCATAATTTAATAAATTTAAAAGAAATTATATTTTACAATGCGTATTTAGCAAGCTGTGCGTGTTCTAACCTATACGCTGTTGTGTTTACGAAGTCGAGAGAGTATATATATATATATATATATATATATATATATATATATATATGTGTGTTTACAAAGTCCCGCGCATCTATGACGTGTACGAAAGAATAGACAGACAGAGTGCATATATATATATATATATATATATATATATATATATATATATATTATAAAATATTATTATAACTTAAAAAAAAAAAATTATTACAATTCCTTCACTAATTAATCGAAAGGAACTTCGTTCCATCCGGGTTTCCCTTGACACCTCTCAAGTTTTTTTTCACTTATTTTTGTACTATTTTGATAATTACTTTCAAACTGAAACAATCTCCAGCTATCCTTGATTTTATTACCAGAGTTTGACATAAATGTATAATAGACTTTTCGTTTTGTTTCAGTTACGGATTTTTGGTAGTTTTTATTGAGCTTTTGAAGGTTTCTTTATGGGCTGGTTCATTCGATGAGTCAGAGATAACTTTAACAGTAGCTTACTATCTACTGTTAAAGTTCTTTCATTTCCCTCAAGTTTTCAGTGTACCACTTCACTGATGTTAGATCCGTTTTCATAGGCTCTTTAGAGGGTGAAATTTTGAAAGGTATCAAGTAAAAATGTTACCATATTTGAAACCGAGTTTTAGGTATTGAACATATTCCAATCAATCTGTGAATAAATTTTCTCTAGATACAATTTTCGTTCAATACTTATTCTATCTCCTTGAAAATATTTTTAGTTTTTATCAAAAAAATTAACTAGACTTTATGTTTTCCAAATTATTTCCTTTGCCATTTCCTTAAATAATGCACAAAAATAACTTTAACACTTATATTGTATTCCAAAATATGTTACAACCCAAAGTTCGTCAACAAAATAAAATATAAGGTAGAATATAGGGCATAAATCAAAACTATAATCAGATAAAACAAAACCAACTACTTCGAAATAATGATCTGAGCCAAAATGCTTTAAGAAAAGAGCCCATATACTTCGATGTGTCAAAATTAGTTAGCTCGCGCGCTCTTAAATTTGTCCCCCTCCGAAATTGCAACAACACTTCATTATGCCTAAAAGAAGCAAACCCCTTTCTATGACTTTTCCGAGTATTCGAATGTTCAACTGTTTCCATGTTCAAATTTACAAATGTCCATCATCGTGATCTGATTAAAGCTTGCAGTAGGTTATTCCATAGTTACTAAAAGCATCGCAACTCAACAAGTGTGCAACAATTTTCCTTCCCTAACCGGCTACATTTTCCCGTCCCCCAGTAATTCCAAAGGTATCTTCTGGTACCTTCATATAGCATCCCTAATGACACCTGCTACTCGCCGCAATTGTCGAATTTGAATACAATGCACCCTCTGGCTCCCAAAAACGTCACTCGAGACAAAATATCGACACCGAATCAACTAACTCTTTTTCCACGCGTCCCTCAGCTCAAGAAATGCCGCGCCGTCCTGAGTTTGCTTAATTTTGTGTTTGGCTTTACCAATCATTAATTGAATTTCATTGGCCGACAAAATTAAAGTCTTCCGGATTCAGTCTAGTCCTCGTGGACTAACCACGCTGTCGAATACGCGGAAAACTGTTTGCCAATGGCCTTTTATTTAAGTTCAGAAAGCATAAACATCCGATGATTAACTTAGTTACATTGCAACAATTCGACTTGCTCCCAAATACTGTATGAAATGATACGATCTATCTTCATGAGAGGCATGATTTCTTTTTGAGAGACAACGGAAATTTCTAAATGCGGAGAATTTTTTTCTAAAATCCAATAAAAAACTCACCCTGAGACTATACTCACAAAACAATACAAGGTGTTACAGGGAGTCTAAGATTAAAAACGGGAACACGGAATTGAAGTCGGGCGCCTCGAGATTGAATTTGGGATTTTAAAAAATTTCAAAAATAGGATTTGTATGGCATGAAAAAATATGTTAATGTTGAAGATCATGATAGTTCCTTGAGAAATACACCTTTTGTAGTACCTCAAGGATCCATGTTGGGACCTTTACTCTTTTTTTTATATTAATTGCCGCCTCACAATTGAAACTAAGCGGACCATTAAAATTATTTGCGGATGATTCTACATTGATTCATTCAAGTTATGCCATCATAATTCAAATGAGAAACAATTAAATTTGGATATAATAATTTCAAATATATCACTACAATTGAATTCCTTGGGCAAAACTATTTCTTACAGTAAACATATAAAAAATTTAAGGCATAAGCTATCACCTATGGTTGGATCACTATTGAGGGTACGAGACTTTCTTCCTTTGAAATATTTGATATTATTTTGTATTCAAATTTTTTATATATTATATTAGTCTGAGGAACTGCAAATCAGAATATTAATAAACCGTTACAAGTAATACAAAACAGTGATAAAATTCATATTCAGATACCAGTACCTTGAACCGTCAATAGACTTATACCGGGTTATTCACGTTATTCGACACGAATCATTATGGCTAAAGCATTTGATTTTAAAAAAGTAATTCCCTCAGGATGGATAGGGACCTATTAGCGCTACATTTTAAAAATGTTTTCATGTTGTACAGGGTGTGCCAAAAACACGAAACCTATCAAAGTTGTTATTTTTTAATGGAATACCCTGTATATTATTTCATTTTCAGGTTTTAAGATCAAAATAAAGCCAACCTTAATGAAGGTTTAATTCACCTAAACCTTATGGTTTTTGAAATATCTGTATTGTATGTCAACAGCAGATGTTAAATTCAATTGTCTATCGAATACTAGTATACATTCCTATACTAACTCTTCATGTTTTCAAGTAAAATGCACATTTTCATTTTGCAAACTGATTTTAAGAAATTTATTATTTATCAAGTCGCCTACGGCGTTTTGACAAGTTGTATTACTATTTACTTATGGTTGTCAGTTATTTATAAGTGTTCAATTCCAAATCGTCCTATTAGTGATAGCAATAGTTTGTAATCTTGTTATCATTATTTTGTTATAAAAAATGCTAGTTTCTCCGAAAGAAGGAAGAATCGTCATGATTTTTATACTCGGAGAATGTCTTCAAAACTGTTTTCTGGCATCACGAATTTATGCTGAAAGATTTCCCAACAGAAATCATCCAAATAAAGCAGCATTAGAAAGATTGTTGATACTATCTAGACGAACTGGAAGTGTTCAGTGTGAAAAACTCATGAACCCCTTCGCTTATACGGTATTCAATTGAATACATTAAATCCGTATTTGTTTTTCTGGGTAGATACATTATCATCACAGTTCATAATGTATCCAATCTAACATTCTTTATATTCGATACCCACCATGTGCTAAAACCGAATAGTTCAACTTATAGCAAAATTTATTCACGGAGTTTCACGGAAGAGCAGAGTATGTACTGAATAGCCGTTATTTATGTACGTCAAACCCCGATACAAATAAAGGAAACAGGTTGTTGATTGTATAAGTTCGATATATTGTTTGAGATTTTTTTTTAACATTTTTGGATTTGCCTCACATTTCAGGTTTATCGGTAATGAATGAGCTGAAGAGTTTTGGACCTAAGTATCGATAATTTTTTTGATCCACTGACTTTTGCATGACTGGTATCACTATATCTTTTTTGTGACGGGTGTTATATTTATGGTCTGAGATGATCAATTCATGTCTGTGTATGTATTGTACTGTGGTTATAGTGATAAAGAACAGCTTTCTTGGGTCGAATATCTCGGATTCTGCGTATAGGAGGTCGCTTGGGTAGGTATAGTCTCTATGCAGAATGCATCTGAGAAAACGTTTTTGCATTACCTCAAGGGAATGTAGATGGGTTTTGGAGACTCCACCTCAGCCAATTATGCCATAATTTAGATGTGATTGAACTAAACTTTTGTATATCATAATTTTTTGTTCGAAATTGAGGATGTTGGTTATACTTTTGAATTTATACAGAATGCATCTTAATTTTTTTACCAAGTAATTAATATGTTGGTCCCATCTAAGGTGGCTATCTAGGATTATACCTAGGTACTCAATTTTTTTGACATTCCTGATTACGGCTATATCGGAGAGAGCAATATCATATTCAGGCAGGGCTATATCATAGCTGCTGACTGGTAAGTAGAATGTTTTTTCAAAATTTATTGATAGCAGCCTATAATCGAACCACATCTTTATCTGACTCGAATTCTGTTCTAATTTTAATTTCAGTCATCATCTTTGCAGAACAAGACCGTGTCATCAGCATAACTAATAATTTTGGAGTAAGTATTCAGGAAAAAAAAATTTTTGAGATAAATATTGAATAATATCGGTCCCAACACCGTCCCCTGAGGCACACCACACGATACGGTTTTTTCTTCACTCACTTTGTCACCTATTTTAACAATTTGTTTTCTATTCAACAAATAGCTTGTGAAAAGATCGTATGGTATACCTCTTATCCCTATATCTTCAAGGGTTTCAAGCAGTATAGTATGATCTACGGTGTCGAAAGCTTTTCTCAGATCTATAAAGACATCAATTGATGGTGTCGATTCATCCAAGGATTAATATTTCTTGTGTCAATATTTCGATTGGATCTTGCGTAGACATATTTTCTCTGAAACCATACTGTGAATCTGACATTAAATGGTGTTTTTCAAGAAACTTATTCATTCTTCTTTGGATAACCTTTCCCAAAATTTTTCTAGGAAAGTTAGTAGTGAAATAGGCCTATAGTTGGTAACATCACTCTTGTCTTCATTTTTATGGATTGGTGTGACCAGTGCCATTTTGAAAGATAATGGAAAATATCCCTGTTCCAGTGATTTGTTGACCATAAAGGTAAGTGGTTGTGCTATGTATTTGGAAACAAGTTTGAGGGTTTCTGCTTTCAGATTATCAATCCCGGTAGCTTTGTTGTTTTTTAGTTGAGAGATAATTTCGTTTATTTAATTTTCCGTTGCAGGGTGTAGGAATAATGAGTGGTTGCACAGCATTTTTTTTTCTGAATATCGTATGTTTCTAGTGATGATTTTTTTGACAAATCATTTCCAACCGAAATAAAATATTCATTGAAGTTGTTGGCTATTTCGATAGGTTCGGTTGTTTGTTCATTGTTTTTGGATATTACTGATTTAATAGGTGAAGGTTCTTCATTGGTCAATACATCATTAATAGTTTTCTAGAGCTTTTTAGAATCATTTCCTACTTCTACGAAACGGTCTCTGTAATATGACTTTTTGGTGTCTCTGATGATGTTGTCAAGAGTTTTCTTATAATTATGATATTCATTGATGAGGGCGATATTATTTGGGTCATTTTTTAATCTATGATATAAATATTTTTTTTCTGTTCACAGAGTTCACTAGAGATTTGGTTATCCATTTTTGTCGTTTCCTGTGTTTGTTATTGATTTGTTTATACTTTGTACATTCATCTAATTTGGCTTGTATGATTTTAATGAATTTAGTTGTTGCAGTTTCGAAATCGTAGCAGTGATAGATAGCATCCCAGTTAACTTTTTGTATTTTATTGGAAAACCTTTCTTCATCTATTTGTTTATAATAATGGATATGGTTTTTTCAGAGCTTTGTTTATTCGTGAGAACTATTTGGGCTAGAGTCGTGAAATGATCTGTAACGGCTGTTTCATAGAAGATTGGTAAGAAGGTGTCATAGTTGTGGTATTTTGATTTTATAATATATGGTCCAAACATGTGCTGGAGTTTTTTTGTACTCTTGTGGGTGAATTTATTGCAGTTACATATCCGTTTTCGCTCATGGAATCTAAGTAGTACTCGGAGTCACGGAAAGTATTTAATAAATCAATATTTATATCGCCAATTATCAAATTATAATCGAAATTTTCATTTTCTCTGTTTAAAATGTTATTCAAATCATCAACAAAATAATCAATATCTGTAGCTGGTGATCTATACAGTGCATTCCATTTAAAACGAGCCACCCTGAATAACTTTTGGTACAATGATTTTCAGGAAAAATAAAAAAACACGTCAACAATAGTATACAGGGGGGCACATTTTGACATATTCACATTTGATGTTACTTCCACTATCGCACCCCCAGAGCATGTCACCATTTTTTTTTAAATGGATCACCCTATATTGTTTCGCAATAACAGATGCTCCATGATGAGTAGATTTCAACAAAGTATAAAATTATGGTCTGACGCATATGGTTCGGGAGCTACAAATTATTTGAGTTGAAAACGAGCCACCCTGAATGAACTGTTACCTAGGTTTCATAGGTGTTTTTTTGAAGTATACTTCAAAAAAGTCTTATTTTGCCTAGTTAAGTTTGAATTCGATATTCTCTTCATTTTGTATTTGTCTCATTCTACAATAACGATTACCTACCAGGTGAAGTTACAATTGGTGTTTCTGTTTTTGTGAATTCTTGAGAAGCAATGGTTTATACGCTTCGAGAATGGATTGAAGCAGTGAGTTTGTACTACCAGAATGGAAATAGTGCTAGAGCTGCTGCCTGTATGTTCAATGATAATCATCCAGGAAGAAATGTACGACACAAATACGTTTCGGAATTATTGAACAAATTTATGGAAACTGGATCTGTTAGCAATAAAAAGCATAACCGTTCAGGACTTGTCAACGATGAACCTATTTCTATTGCAGTTTTGGGGCACGTTGGACTAATGGAAAATACGCAATCTCTTACTAAGTTATCTCGAGAATCAGGAATCAGTCGTACAAATGTTTTCAGGATCCATATAAGATTAGACTAGTTCATGAATTGAACGAAGATGATTTCGATAGACGTATCGAGTTTTGTGAAAGTCTCACTGAACGGATCAACTTGCATCAGAATTTCTTGAATAAAATTTGTTTTTTGGATGAAAGTACGTTTAGTTTGAATGGAAGGTGAAGGTTATATTGGTGATAATCCTATGAACGCAGAATTTCATACCCAACGACCTCAAAAACTGAATGTTTGGGCAGGAATTTTAGGTGACCACATCATAGGACCTTTTTTTATCGATGGTAATTTGACTGGTGAGAAATATTTGGATATGTTGGAGAATCGAATAATACCGTGCATCAATAGGGCAATTGAGGAGGATATGAATTTATTCGAAAAAGAAATCGTTTTTCAACAGGATGGTGCACCTCCTCATTATGCAGCTCCAGTGCGACAATTTTTGGATGATCATTTTCCTGGTCGCTGGATTGGCAGAAGAGGTCCTACAGAATGGCCACCAAGGTCTCCGGATCTCGCTCCTGTAGATTTCTTTCTATGGGATCATTTGAAGTCTAAAGTGTATGAGATAGAATCAACAACATTAGAAGATTTGAGAGAGAATATCATTAGGCATTGCAGAGAAATAACTCCCGAGATTCTCAACCATGTGAGGGCGGCAATGGAAGCTCGTTTGTACCATTGTATGGAAGTTGGTGGAAACGTTTTTGAACATTTACTATAGAATTTTTTTTTCTTCTCATTGTCAAGTCATCAGATTTTGATTCAAGAATTTAATAAAAAATCTCTTTTTCTGATTTATTGCTTCATTTGTCTCTAGAACGAATATTTCAAAATGTGGCCTCCTGTATAAATTGTTGACCTGTTTTTTTATTTTACTGCAAATCATTGTTTCAAAAGTTATTCAGGGTGGCTCATTTTCAACCAAATAATTTGTAGCTCCCGAACCATATGCGTCAGACCATATGTTTTATACTTTGTTGAAATCTGCTCATCATGGAGCATCTGAAAATGCGAAACAATATAGGTGACATGCTCTGGGGGTGCGATAGTGGAAGTAACGGGGCCTGTGGCTCAGTGGCACGAGCGTCGGTCTTGTGTCAACTGTTTCCACCTGGCGCGGGTTCGATTCCCGCAGCTGGTGAAAAAATTTTTCAAGGTCCCAAGAGTGGTTTCGGATTCCACTATAAAAGGTAAGGTCCCCGTGATCTTAACTCGTATAAGTTTTCATTAACTTCTGAGGGTTGGTCAAACAACTAAGAAAGCGGTTAAAAACAATTTTACAACAATTTTTACATCAAATGTGAATATGTCAAAATGTGTCCCCCTGTATACTATTGTTGACGTGTTTTTTTATTTTTCCTGAAAATCATTGTACCAAAAGTTATTCAGGGTGGCTCGTTTTAAATGGAATGCACTGTATATACCATTAATTATGAAAATTCCACATGATCATTCAACTAGGCACTCAAATAACCTAACATAATGAAAATGACGACAAATATTGACCAACAATCAATATTTTGAAGTTGTATGAAACCCTATAAGGATTTGCAATGATTTGATTATTTTTTATTTTAGTTGAGAATTAAATTCACCAAGCAAGATACAACTACTCAACAATATATTTAACTTTTTTCTACGGTTGATCCGTTACCGGCCTTGTCGGAATTTGTATATCTCAGGAAGTAATAATACTCACTTATCCTTTTGAAAAGCTCCTGTACAGCCGTGTTATTCCCAATGAAAGTGCCGCATATTTTCAACCCCCTCGGAGGAATGTCGCACACCGCCGTTTTGATGTTATTTGGAATCCATTCGACGAAATAAGCCCTGTTTTTATCTTGGATATTGACCATTTGCTCGTCTATTTCTCTCGTCGACATCCTTCCTCTGAATATCGAGGCGGCTGTGAGATATTTTCCTTTTCTAGGATCGCAGGCTGCCATGAGGTTTTTAGCGTCGAACAGTTGATGGACGAGCTCTGGCACTGTGATGGCTCGAAATGGCATATTTCCCCTATAAGTTAATATTCATTGCAGGAAATATATATTTTTATTAAATGACTTATCGTAAAAACTTCAAATGGAAAATCTGTTTAATTTTTGATGGACTATCAACTGTTAGCGGTTATGCAAGAACTCAGATTACACCCTGTATATTGTTACAATGTCTCCAAGTTTTGATTTGAAATTGTGTTGATTAATTGTATCAACACAGTTTGGATAATAACCTATGAGGTAGATAAATATGCCGAAAGTTTGTTGTATTTATTGTTTACCTGCCGCACTCGTAAGGAACTTAAGTTATCATTTATTGTTCGATTGCCATTATACAGGGTGTTTCAAAATACTTTTTTTCCATGAATATGTGTCCTCAAACGCTTCGTTACCGATCTACAGAGCGTTAAAGTTTCAAGATTTTTTATTTGTTTCTTCATAGCTCTTTCAGTTTTTGCTATACAGGGTGTTTCCTAACTACGGTACGAAACTTCAGGGGGTGTTTCGTTAGGTCATTTGACAAAAAAAAAGTTCCTATGAACATATGTCCGGAGTTGCTTCGTTTCTGAGATACAGGGCGTTGAAATATAAAAAAAAAGGTATTTATAAAATATCCTAAATATCCTGAAACCGATGTGGTTGAAATGTGGTACAGCTATTTGAAGGAATAAGGCAATTATTTGGCCCTAAGTAGGTCCAGTGGCGTCTCAGAGGGCACCACAGCCAACAATACTGAGAAAAAATTTATTTTCTTCTTTTCAGTGCATTTGAATATAAGCGTGGGTTCTAAAAAGTTTTTTATAAGCGTGGTAAAAATACAACTTTTTGGCCTCTTGTGTTTTTTTTCATATTTAGCTTAGTTTTCGAGAACAAAAAAAATGAAGGCACTCTACAATCATGATTACCTGCTATGGAGACCAGCTGACAGTGATAGTATTGTCATATCAGTAAAAGTCAGAGTTGTCAATTAGCAGTGATTCCATCATGAATACTTTTACTAACGCTGAAATGGCTGAGATGCACTTTATTTATGGATTAGCAAAAATGGAAATGCGGAAGAAGCACATAGAATCTACCAGGATAGCTATCTTAACAGAGTAATTCCACGTGCTAAAACATTTAGAACGCTACATGCAAGATTATGTGAAACTGGAAGTTTTAATAAAATGTAAGTGGTCGAAGACCAGAAACTGTAACAACGCCTGAACTAGAAGAAGCTATACTTGATGCGATAGAAGAAGATCCTTCAAATAGTACCAGGAAGATTGCACTGCAGCTTGAAGAAGTAAGCCCAAAAACCGTTTGGAAAGTTCTAAAAAGAAACCTCCTATACCCATATCACATATAGCGGGTCCAAGCTCTACTGCCTAGGGATTTTCACCCAAGAATAATGTTTTGCAGGTGGTTGATTCATACGATGGCACACAATAATAATTGTTTACCAAATATTTTATTTACGGACGAGGCAAATTTTTCACGAGATTCTATTATGAACTTTCACAATAACCATTTCTGGGCCGACGAAAATCCCCACATTATTAGAGAAAGTCATTTTCAGCAACGATTTTTGCTGAACGTTTGGGTAGGAATTATTGGTGACTACCTAATTTGACCCTTTTTTTTACCAGCAAGATTATCAGGTCCATCCTACACGGCTTTTTTGCGAAATCATTTACCCATTATGTTGGAAGAAGTACCCGTACTTGTAAGAGGCAACATGTGGTTTATGCACGACGGAGCTCCAGCTCATTTTAGTGTTCTTGCTCGTCAGCATCTCGACATCACCTACCCTAATCGCTGGATTGGACGTGCAGGACCTCAACATTGGCCCGCTTGCAGTCCTGATATGAATCCTCTAGATTTTTATTTATGAGGTCATCTGAAGGCTCTCGTTTATGAAACCCCTATACTAGATGTGAATGACTTGAGGAATCGAATAAGTGACAATTGCAATGTCATAAGGAATACTCCAGGTATTTTTGAACGTGTCAGACAATCAATGACACATCGATTGCAGTCGTATATTTTATCAGACGGTGGACATTTTGCTCATTTACTTTAGGGTCGAAATTGTTTATTTTTTACTTTAGGTTTGTATTTTATGTTGTCCATGGATAATTTGTAGAATAAGTTAAATTATTTTTTTCTCGAAAACGAAGCTTGATATGAATAAAGGGATCAAAGAGTTGTATTTCCAGTTGTTTAATCTGAAAAAATAAAATACTACAAAAAAAAGTACTTTTTTTTTCTCAGTATTGTTGGCTGTGGTGCCCACTGAGACGCCCCTGGACCTACTTGGGGCCAAATAATTGCCTTATTACTTCAAATAGCTGTACCACATTTCAACCACATAGGTTTCAGGATATTCAGGATATTTTATAGATACCTTTTTTTTTAATACTTCAACGCCCTGTATCTCAGAAACGAAGCAACTCCGGGCATATGTTCATGGGAACTTTTTTTTGTCAAATGACCTAACGAATCGTACCGTAGCTAGGAAACACCCTGTATTGGGATCAAACTTGAAACATAGGTTACGTTCTAGGGTTCACATCATCCAGTATGCCGAGTGATTGTGAGAATCTACAGGGAGATATTTTTTCAGGGGTCAAGCGCTTTTTCGCTCCATAAACTTTTTTGTAGTGCGCTGCTGGTAGATTCTAACATATGCGATTGATTCTTTGTTTTGTTTATAAGTTTTTTGTAATTCGTCATTTTTGGTTAAATTTTTCAACAAAAGGATGGGAACCTATTATCACAATGAAACCAAAAAACGCTACTTATTTGGTTTGTGATCTAATTTACAAGTTTCCTCAAACAATAAGAAACCTAACAAACCTTGACTTTTCATAAAAGGTGCTGGAAATGCCCTCCTCCTTCTGCGATACAACCTTCCACACATCTTATCATAGACTGCTGTACGCGTTCTAAAATTCCGGGGGTGTTTCTTACGGTGTGGAAGGCATCCATAATTCGTTCAGTAAGAACTTCGATGGAAGGCACTGGTTCTGCACCATAAACTACGCTCTTTACATGTCCCCATAAAAAGAAGTCCAGCGGATTGCAATCTGGAGACCGTGGGGGGCAAGCAATTGGATCTGCTCTGCCAATCCACCGATTGGGAAACACTGTATCTAAATAATCGCGGACGATGACCCGAAAAAGAGAGGGGGCCCCATCGTGCACAAACCACATTTGTTGACGAACTTGTAAAGGCACGTCCTCCACGAATGCAGGCAATTCGTTCCATTTAAAATTCGCGGTAAAATAAAAGGACCAATTAAAGTATCTCCTAGTATTCCTGCCCATATGTTTACGCTGAACTGTTCCTGGTATCGATATTGTCTGATCAAGTGTGGATTTTCTAGTGCCCAAATAAGAACGTTGTGGTAATTCACTACTCCGTCGCATGTAAAGTGAGCTTCGTCGGTAAAAAGGATACGAGATAAAAATGCAGGATCCCTAGTACAGTTGCGCAGTATCCATTGGGAAAACTGCAAGCGCCGTTGAAAATTCCGTGCTATTTGTCGAGTACTCATACCAGGATTTTCGTCGATAACATTTAAAATCTCTTCATCTCTTACTGGGTTGCGTGCTTGTCGAGGTCTGCCAGCATCGTGCCTTGGAGTCTGAATAAATCTGCCGTATTCCCGAAGGTGCCCCGAGTAGCATTTTTAGTGGACGGAACGTAGCGCCCACGATTCTAGAAAACTTTGAAGTGTTTGACCACAACCACTGCCACGAAATATACACGGTTCTATCACGCGGCGGCTACCAAAATGGGGAACAATTTTTTGGTGGCTGCTACGTTTTGATCTACGTTCCTGGATCTCAGATAGCCTGCGTTTGTGTAAATAATATGTAGCTCTATCTCTGTTCAGCAACATATTTTTGTGATAAATGTTCCTCATTCTTCCATTTTGCCTGATTCATTTCTAACACTCGATCAACGATAGAAATATATAACATATAAACAAACAAACGCGTAAGTAAGTATATTGAATTTGGATACTTCTGATCGGGATAAAATTAAAACGATTGAAAGTTTTATGTGAAGTATGGGTGTTGTAGCTCGATTGTAAGCACGCGCCATCTGAATACACTTTATTTAAGAAAAACATTATAATTTTGGAAATAACTCGCCTCTGAAATTATGTACTTGAATCCCTCAAACATTGTTTTAACAATCTTGGACAGCTGAAACAAATACTCACGTAACAAATTACTACGTTTGATGCAGTGCTGATGACAAATAAATCTTTATTGAATATTTCGATCATTTCTCTAATAACGGCGACCCAGCATGTTCCTGTAAATATGACGGCTTTTGGAGAATATAACTTTAAAGCGGCAGAAAGTGTAAATATACCACTCTCAAGCTCCTCCCATCATAAAGTGCCCAGTGGAACTAAATTATTAACTTTTCCACCACTGGAAAGTGGCACCCACGTCGCAAGCCCATGACTCACCACTTCAAAGTTATAGCATAAAAACTACAATAGGTCTTATACCCTTGAAAGGAACGAACACGTCGGGCTATTATAACCTGCCACTTCAAAGTAATAACCTCAAAATTGCGGGTAAATGTTCATTAATTGTTAAAAAAGGACATGCATCAAGTATAGTGGATTTATGCAGCTCCAATCAACAACTATCAAGTATCAAGTAACAATTATCAATTAACAAGAAATGGAAATGATGGCATTTATGCAAACAGAATTAACAATTGAAGTATAAATAGTAAGCAGGAGCACAAGTCAGAGATCCGATCTATTTAAATTAACCTTCTTATACAAAATCAAGAAAAATTGTCTATTGAAAACGCATAACCCATTTTATTTTAAATAAATATCAGTTACATTTCACGTAATAGGTAAAACGAACTTTTTGTAAGCCACAATAAAATAAATTTGAGAAAAGTTAGGTTAGTTTTCGACATCGCGCTTACCAATCCACGGCCACTTCAAAATTGAGGAAAATTGTCTATTGAAAACGCATAACCCATTTCATATTGAATGGATATCATTCACGTAACAGATAAAACGAACTTTTTGTAAGCCACAATAAAATAATTTGAGAAAAGTTAGGTTAGTTTTCGTCATCGCACGGACCAATCCACGGTCACTTCAAAATCAAGGAAATGTCTATTGAAAACGCACAACAACCCATTTCATATTGAATAAAATCATTCATGTTTCACGTAACAGGTTAAACAAACTTTTTGTAAGCCACAATAAAATAATTTGAGAAAACTTAGGTTAGCTTGCGTTATCGCTATTGTAATTTGTAGTGACTTTTATTGAATGCAAACTGTGGTTATCACTTATGGAGATAGCAGAACGTGGCAACCATCACCATATATCACAATCGAGTGCCTGCCACATTAAAGGTTTTATGGAAGATTCCAAAACGTCAACGAAACTATCATACTCTCTTGAAAGTGACTGTGACTTCTAAGTTATATTTAAGTGGTACAGAATGGTTACCGCAACGATTATTTTCAACTTTGAAAACCTTAAAAGTGATTTGCTTAGTGGCCATAATGTTTCAGACACCTCAAATGACACTAATAAGTTATAGAACGTGACTACAACCATACACATACAAAATTTCAGTCATTCTTACTGTGTAGTGGTAGATTTAGTGGTGATTACGTGACAACCACCGAGTCGAAGTTGCAGTATCAGTTTCCGACACTATAATGCTGCTTGGGGCTGATGGGAATTTATAAAAGTTCTATAGTTTGGGAAGCCGTTGATTAGGAAATCTTAGCGATGAGACATCCACCAACTTTCAAATAATGTCACATGCTTCAAAACAAACCTACATGTCAAAATTAAAATAGCAGTCAAAGCCCACTAATTCTCTTTTTCATTGTTTCGTTGAAAATTTTTATTAACTCTAGCGAATTACAAAACTTTTTTTCTGGATAACGGTCGCAGATGCGTAAAAATTACAAGAGACAAAAAAATATATAAACAAAACAAAGAACTCATTTCATATGTTAGAATCCACCAGCGGCTATAAGAAGGTTTATGGGGCAAAACAGGGCTTGACCCCTGAAAAAATCCCTGTAGATTCTTACAATCACTTGGCATACTGGATGATGTTAACCCTAAAACTCAACCTATTTTTCAAATTTGATCTTAATATCGCGAAAACTGAAAAAGCTATGAAGAAAAAAATAAAAAAAAACCTGAAATTACAACGCTCTGTAGATCGGTTACGAGATACATGTTTGTGAAAAGAAAGGCTTATTTTGACCTGAAAAATACGTCCCTGAAATCTTGATACTGAATTTTGAAACGCCCTGTATTTTTTTGAGATAATGTTAAATTTCCACCTCTCCATTTAATGAGTAAAAAATGAAAATTAGAAAAAACTCTTTTGCATGTGGAAATCACAAAGTCAATTCAATCAGGAAGAAAAGGAAAAGGATTTTGTCTTTTATTGGAGTTTTCCAACACGAGCAACTTATTTCATGAATCGTTGAATTTCTTTAAATCCTTTGATTTTGAGTTGTTGCCATGTTGGCTCTCCCTAGAGGATGGCAGTGTCGTCTGCAAAGCTTAGCACTTTTCCTCTAGTTTCCAGTTGAAGCAGTTCATTAATATATAAAGTATAAAAGATTGGTCCGAAAACAGTTCCTTGTGGAAGTTTCATAGAGTTGCTCATCGTGCTATCAATACAAACGTTTTGCACGGGCACTCGGGTAACTTTCAAAGATGTTTCTCGTATCACACAGTTTTCTAATTTTTCTATTAGTTTATTGTGACTCACTGTATCGAATGCTTCAGAAATATCGACAAAGATACTCATTGTTGGAGTTTTTTATATAGAGATTCACTATAAATTACCACCCCTTATCAAAAATACAATAGCGTGCAGATTTCAGGTGATAATTTTTTTTAAATACCCTGTATATTATTGAATTTTTGGAACGATATTTTTTTTTTCCTGATTTCATAAATATATCTTATACCGTTTTTGAGTTATTCAATGTCGAATAACTTGTTACTGTAAATACATATCCTATGAAAGTTAATTTTTTTAAAGTAAGCTATGAAAATGACAACTACAATATTATGTTTATTCAGTGACATTTCTTTAATGGAATAATCAAAATAGTTTACAGTGAGGAAGAAAAAGTTCAAAAAATAGATTCATTTAGGAAATTTAAATAACATGATAACTCATAAAATATGTTCAATGTGTCCACCATTATTGTCAACGTCTTCTTAGATTTATAAGTGCATTCATTCTCTATTTCAAGTCGAATCGTGTCTTTAATGAATTGAATATTATTATTATTAACAATGTCTTTTAGAAATCACCAGAAAAATTAATCCATAGAGGTCAAGTCTGGATTGTTAGGTGGGCCATTTAATAATTCCATTGTTTCCTATCCATATTGGGAATACATTATTCAAATGTTCTTGAACGGCGGGGTTGCCCCATCTTGCATCCAAATCATACTGGCAAGCTTGCTTCCGAAAAAATCTGTAGAAGATTATTTTCTACTTCTGGGATGAGTATTTCTTGATAAGTAACTCCTGTTAATATATAATCATAAAATATAGGGCCAACGATTTTATTTCAAAAAATTCCGCACCAAACGAGAACAGTTTTTTTTCCTGTTTTCTTATTTGTTTTACCAAGCTTTTTCTGTTGTCATTTTATTCCCACGACCTTCGATTTTTTCTATTAAAAACTGCTGCCGTAGAAAAGGATGACTCATCAGTCCATATTATTTTAGTTAAATAATCGGGATCTTTCAAATTTTGAATCATCTGTTGGCAAAATTCCAGCCTTTTTCTCTTATGAGTCTCTGTTAAAACTTGTAGGGGTTAAATTTAATTTGATTTGTAGTTGTTCTTTTTCAAAGTACGTTGGATTTTGTAAAAACTTTCACCTAATTAATCGGCTTCATTTTTAAACTACATTCAGAGTTTTCAAAAAAATCATAAATTGTTTCAAAAAAGTCTATTCGCGAATTATTATGGATAGGCTTACCTTCGAAATGAAGCAGTATATCCTCTTCAGACCCGAAGCAATATGTCTTTTATAAATAGAAATATCTGAAAATATTTTGTTGCTCATGGGTTCACTAAAGATTTTTTTCTTTATGTAGTTGCTGTAATTTCTTTATTTTACTATATTTTTCAAGAAAATACCAATTTTTACTTTTTGACTTTTTACTTGACAATCAATAACAACTCCTCTTTTTCCCAAAAACATAGCAACAGTGAAAAATATATACCGGGACACACAATTGATAAAACAATAAAACAACTATGAAATAATCCATAACATCCTCCCCACCGTGAATATTTTCAGGAATTTTCACAATTTTCAATGTCAATCCTACAAATTCTTGTCACGGGACGTTTGAAGATCCCTGTAGACGTTTGTACTTCAACAACTCTGACGACTTTATCTTTCCCAGGAAAAACAGCTATCACTCTACCCAATGGCCAGGAATTTCTGGGCAAATTTCCATCCGCCAGAACGACTACATCGCCAACTGCCACGGGCTTGCCATCCTTATTCCACTTTGCTCGCCTTGACAATGTGGGTAGATACTCTTTGATCCACGTCCAAAATATGTCTGCCAATCTCTGGGATTTCTTCCATTGCTTTCGGAGATCTTGATCTTCAAAGCTCACTGGAAACGAACTCTTTGAGGGTGAACCGATGAGAAGATGGTTGGCGTCAAACAACCAGGATCAGAAGGGTCTACCGAAATGTGAGTTAATGGTCTGCTATTGACTACATATTCGGCTTCCGCAAACAACGTTAACAAAGTTTCATCCTTTAATCCTTCTTCTTTCAATGTAACCCCCAAAATTTTCTTGACTGACCCTATCAGTCTTTCCCAGCATCCACCCATATGAGGACTACAGGGTGGATTGAAGTGCCATTCTATATCCATTTCTGTCATTTCTCGAGTCATTTTCAGTTGATCAAGTTCCCTATAGAATTTTGAAAGTTCTTCATTAGCCCCTTTGAAGTTTGTACCGTTGTCCGAATATAAGTGTTGAATGGATCCTCTGCGGGAAACCATTCTCCTTATAGCCATAATTGTACCATCAGCAGTGAGAGTGTGTGCAATTTCTAAATGTATTGCACGAATAGTCATACATGTAAACAGAACTCCCAACTTTTTTTCTTTGTGTCTCCCAACTGTGACATATAAGGGCCGAAATAGTCTATACCAGTGTGACTGAAAGGTTTCACCCTGGTGTGAGACGCATGATTGGTAGATCTTCCATTTTAGGTTCGTTTGGTTTCGATGTTTTGAGTTTACAATAGGAACACCTATGAAAAGTGCTCTTCACAGCCTGTCTTCCTTTGATTACCCAATACTCTTGGCGTATATCGTTCAAAATAAATCCTTTTTCTTGATGATGGTGTTACTCATGATAATACTGTAATATGAGACATACAGTTGCATCATTCGGATCCAAGATAACTGGGTTTTCCGCTGATTCATCTAGGCAAAGAGCATGGTTAAGTTTGGTTCGCATTTTCAAAAGTCCATCATCATCAATGAAAGCTGAAAGATTGTAGAGTCTACTATTCATGCCAACCTGCTTATTTCCTTTTAATCGGTTTATGTCATTACCAAAGCTCTCCTCTTGACTCCTTTTGAGGCATAATTTCTTTGCGTCATCTATTTCCTTGACAGTCAATTCTCCAGAGAGCATTTCTCTTTCCTTCCGAAGTTTTCCTAGAAGACACCTACTGAACCTGAGTACCCAAGCTGTACTCCGTACAAGTCTCCGCCATTTCGAAAAACGCTTTACCTCTGGCAGATGATCGACAGATGAGGCAACAAAACCAATAAAATGTTCCACCGCTTTTCTTTCACTTCCATCATCTAACTGAAATTTGGATGCATCAAATTCGGGTGGCCATTTATTCGGATTTCTTAGAAAATCAGGTCCTCGAAACCAACGACTATCGTTATTGGAGCAAATATCTAACGAATTCATAATGCTTGTTGCATCATCAGCTACGTTGAGATTGGTGGGAACATATTTCCATTAGGCTGCTTCTGTCAGCTCCTGTATTTCACCAATTCTGTGTGCAACAAATTGCTTATAATTCCTGCCGTCACCTTTGATCCAGCACAAGACGATTTTAGAATCTGTCCATAAAAAAGAATTCGTTATAGGAATATCAATTTCTTTCGAAATAGTACATAACAGTCGGCTCCCCATTACTGCAGCCTGTAACTCCAGCCTTGGAACTGAAATAGGTTTCAACGGACTCACTCTCGCCTTAGCTGCAATGAAGGAAACTACGATGTTAGTTTCAAAAACCATTCTTAAGTGGGCCACTACAGCAAAAGCTTCTTCACTGCCATCACAAAATATATGAATTTCAATTGAAGTAGCACCTGGAAGAAGAGGTGAATAGCAACGAGGAATCCTAACAAAATGAATTGATCTAAGACATTTCAACCATTCTAGCCACTTTCGATGGATAGTTGTTGGAATGGCGTCATCCCACCCAATGCCACTCCGCCATATCGCCTGCAGAATGATTTTACCCTGGATGGTCAAACATGTCAAAAATCCTAGGGGATCGAAAACTGACATCACCAACTGCAAGACTTGACGTTTGGTAGGAATATCCGAACCATGGACTATTTTCTCAAGGACTTTATGAAAAACCACTTTGAATGTGAAGGAATCAGTTTTCACATCCCACCATACTCCCAAAACACGATCCAATGACGATTTATTGAAATATTTTTCGACATGTTCATTTCCGTATTTTTCGATAACCAAGGGGGAATTCGATGACCAATTAACAATATTGAAACCAGCGTTTTTGTGAAGTTCGATTATTCTATCAATTTTAGTGAGTGCTTCTTGTTCTGTATTACAGCAATCCAAATAATCATCAACATAAAAATTCCGTTCAACATCTTTGATCAAATCGGGAAATTTCGATTGTCTCGCATTCAAATTTTTAACGTATTGTGCAGAACATGGAGAACAAGAAGCACCAAACATCATCACCTGTAACTCGTATATATCTGCGTCCTTGCTCTGATCACCATCGCGCCAGAGAAACCGCTGGGCATATCTATCTTCCTTTCGAATTTTAACCTGATGAAACATCTCAGCGATGTCCCCGCAGAAGCCCCATTTAGATCGTCGAAAACGCATCAGCACACCTGGTAGCAAACTCAGATAGTCTGGACCCTGAAGGAGATTGTCATTGAGACTAATACCATGACTTTTTGCGGCAGCGTCGAAAACGAGTCGTAATTTATTTGGCTTATTAGGATTAACAACGCCGAAATGAGGTAGATACCATATTCGTGAATTGTGTTGAGATACTTCTGAGCTTCCTAATTTTCTAATATACCCTTTAACTTGGTAATCTTCTATTTTCTGGCAATACTGTTCAAAATATGATTTATCCTTCAACATTTTCCTTTCAATACAAAGCAACCTTCTGAATGCGTTCGTTTTACTTTCTGGCAAATCAACATTATCATTTTTCCAAATCAACCCTGTTTCATACCTTTTATCAATTGCTAAATATTTTGTGGTTTTTTCCAAAATATCAATAGCCCTCCTATGATAAGAGTTGATTTTCCTCTCACTTACAGATACGCCAAATGATTCCGTTGAGAAAGACTCCCTGATTAAACGATTCAGTTCATCATCATTACTACAAGTACAAATATTAAAATTGTATTGAAAATTATTTTGGCCAGTTCCCGGAGTATTTCCATGAAGAACCCACCTAAATTCGTTTTGGTAGCCACTGGACTATTTTCAGGACCCTGGTACACTTTTCGTGCTACCGTTAGATGAATATTGTCCTGACCAATAAGTACAGTTGGCTTAGCTTCAAGCATATCTTGGATAGGTAAACCCTGGAGATGAATATGGTTTTTGAAATTATCCATGATTATGGTTTGGGAAGGTAATGACAAATCTTCTACTGTTCTTAATCCATTCATTTTGAAAATTCTAGCCCCATCATGAACACCCGAAATTTCCATATCGATACATTGAGAATTATCATTGTAAGAAGTCATATTATTAGCCCATTGCATGCATAAAGGTTTTGTTTTTCCTGATAATCCTAATAATTCCGCTGATCTACTTTCTATCAAAGATATGGTTGATCCTACATCGAACAAAGCGTAGGTATTCATACAACCATTTGGGCCATAAATTTTTATAGGAGCTACCCTGAGGAGAACTTTGGAATTATTATTTGTGAGACAGACTGTCTGAACACTTTCATCGGACTGTTCTGTTTGAGGAAGTACATTTGCAACTTTATTTTTATGCAGAAGGGTATGATGACGTAGTTTACACCCATCATAACCACAACGTTGTTTCGATTTGCAGAACCGTTTTGAATGACCGTTTTTCAAACAACAGAAGCAAATTTTTGTTTTGTGTATTTTTGACCAACGAACATCTATATTGTCATTTTTCAGTTCGGAGCAATTGAAAATAGTATGACCTGCTTCATTACAATATGGACATTTGAATTCATCAGATGTTTGATTTGTAGTGACCATAACATTTTCTGGTCGTGAATTATTGTGATATTTTTTCTGATTTTGAAAAGTTGTGGATATTTTTGGACTTACATAACATGCAGCGGAAGACACTTCGTTTGCCCAGGTACCAAAATCTTTCAAATTCACCTTACCTCTTTTTTGTACAATCACTTGTCCCCATTGTAATTTCATGCTATTGGGTATTTTGGATACCAACTGCTCTAGTAGGAACGGATTCTCTAGATGATTACTTGCTTCAAATTGCTCCAATGTGGCCACCAGGTTATTGATATGACATGAAAATTTAATGAAACTATTAAAATCGCCGTCTCTAAGATATTGTAAATTTTGAGTTTTGCTAATGATAGAAGCTATTATATATTCTGGGCGACCAAATCGCATTTCCAATGTTATCAATAACTCATGAAATATTTTTTGGGTGTAATAATAAACTTCTTACCGCTTCAAGAGCTTCCCCTTTCAGTCACTTTTGCAACTTCAACATTACTTCATCCTCCGAATATTGATACATCCTAGTTTTTCTATGGAACTGACTAATGAATAACGGCCAATCTTCTGGTTTGCCATCAAATATGGAAAGATCTCTATCAAATTGATTTCTTCCTGAAACACTCTTGACAGCATCAGCGATGACGTTACATAATTTTGACAAGTCATTTTCGTGTAAAGTTTTATCTATTGGAACTACTTTCTCGTTGACTTGCTTTTCCAGTTTTCACGTGGATGATGATCAGAATGCACCTCACATTTATTCACCCATTCTTGTACTACCTCGTTTCTGCTTGACTCTCCTAAGCTTTCAGTGTACAATTTCCTTGAACTTTTACTTTGTACAGAGCACAATTCTCCCTCTTCAATTTCAGCTTCAGCTAACCCTTTCTAAAGATCCAAAATTCGTATTTGATTTTCAAGTTCTTGTTTTTTCAACATCAATTCAGCCCTTGCAACCTCGGTCTCCAACGCCAAACGCCTTCTCTCAATTTCCACCCTCTTTGAAGATACTTTGGACCTTTCAGATTTCTTCATAGATTGTCTAGCAGAATCTGATACTTTTGATGAGCACCTAGTTGATCCCGGAGCTGCTACATCCCTATTTTCAGATTTGCCAGTTTCATCGTTGAATCTTGATCCTCTTGATTCTTCCATAGGTGAATCATTGTTCTTTTCCGTTGACTGAGTGGCTACTACTTGCTGATATGAAGACTTCAAAACTGTAAAATCTGGTTCAGATTGACCTCTATCTTGAATAACTCGAGTATATTTCCTTGGAGCCAGCGACGATAGAACATAATCATCAAAATTATTGTTCTTGCCTGCATTTTCTCTCTGCGATCTTCTTAGATATTCGGACACAGTTTTACAAATTAATTTTTCTGTGGACTATGTATTTCCTATTTTGGATTCTAATTCGGCTAAAGGACCATCTAATTTCTTTATTTTACTATATTTTTCAAGAAAATACCAATTTTTACTTTTTGACTTTTTACTTGACAATCAATAACAACTCCTCTTTTTCCCAAAAACATAGCAACAGTGAAAAATATATACCGGGACACACAATTGATAAAACAATAAAACAACTATGAAATAATCCATAACAGTTGCTTATTCACAAAAATTTATGTTCACATATGTGGATTTTGGGTCTCAACAGCATATGACTAACTACTTAGATAAAAAAATATTACAAGACGCATTATTAAAAAAACCATTTTATTGAGAGTGGAATAAAAAAAACAATTTCTGTCTTTTAGAATAATAAAAAAAAACATTACATTTTATGCATCTGATTCGTGTTATTCCAGAATATTTTTCATTTCTGCATCTAGCAACATCCTTCATTTTCTCTGCAATTGGTAAATGTTGAGCACCTAATCTTCTCACACTCTTGGAGCCACTTTCCCAGGTCTTCCTATAGATATCTTCTTTGAAACAGGTTCTTCAAACGAAGAATCGTTATCAAGTGTTCGGCTAAACTCAGATCAAATGCATGAAGATCTAGCACTTGTTTTTGTGGCAACTTCTTACTTGAATACTCTTCTTTGTATTGAAGTCATGAATTGACTGCAGCAGAATCCAAAAAGTGTTCCAGGAATCGAACTGGCCATTTTTGGTTCTATGTTAGCTAAGTTATAATGCAATCAAGCGATTCGCCAAATTCACGACGTCAGGTTGATTCACGTTTATATAGCTTTTATCAGTTTTGGAGTAGCGTTTTACCAACCTCGTTGGAGTTTGCCATTAGTTCAGGACGATTGTCCATCCATTTGACTATAGAAATATTTCTATCTTTGCGAATAGTGTAATCATAAGACCCTCTACCTTCTTTTTTCAGGTCACTATCTGCTCTCAAATTCAGTTGTGAGAGTCATGCATTATAATTCCTGTACCTGAAATTCCCTTCCTTTTCAACTCATCTAGAGGAACATCACTAGTGAAATATCAGCTGCAATAAAAAATTAATAACTCAACGTTTATATATATTTGAGACCGATTCTTCACAAATTAGTAGGTTTGATGATTAGACCTAACATCCACATTTGTGTAAAAATTATTCAATTATCCAAGATCTTCGAAACAATCACACTAAAAAATAAAATATGAATTAGGTATGTTATTTACATAATTTTACTAACTAATCAATGCAATAGATTCACTTGATCACCATACCATAAAAAAATATAAACCGATTAACCTCGTTTAGATGTCATTTTTCAGATAACCCCAAAACCACCAACTATTAACCTGTGTGAAAACAGCAGCCAAAAGATAGCAGCCAATTTGTCGAAGATTGCCGAACGATCAGTGGCGTCGGACTCAGAATTTGGGGTTCAGCGAAGATGTAAAAAAGTATTATCCTCATTTTATCCCTTACAAAACGAAAAATCGTAACATACTTATGAATTACTTTCAGCACCAACACCATTTAATCCAAAAAATGATAATTCTGCAGCATGGTGGGATTATAATGTGCCAAGCTGAGAACTGTCTCAACAAAAGTGGAAACATATTATTCTTCCCTATACAGAGAATCATTTCGTGTGAAAAAAAAATGCATTACTTGTAGTTGTACCAACCCCAATTTAAAAAAAATCGATTTCGGGGTTAAGACCTGAAACTGCCCCAACGAAAGTAATCACAGATCATTTTTGACAATGCAGAGAATCATTTGGCGATAAAAAAACTCTTGCATTACTTGCAGAGGGGATAGAATACCAACCCCAATTTAAAAAAAAACGATTTCGGGGGTAAGACCTAAAACTGCCCCAACGAAAGTAATCACAGATCAATTTTGACAATGCAGAGAATCATTTGGTGTTGAAAAAAATTCTTGCATTACTTGCAGAGGGGTGAAATACCAACCCCAATTTAAAAAAAATATTTCGGGGATACGACCTAAAACTGCCCCAACAAAGGTATTCACAGATCATTCTTGACAATGCAGAAAATCATTTGGTGTAGAAAAAAATTCTTGGTAAATATTTTTGAATGTATTTTCTGACGGTGTTGGACGAGTTGGATACAATACCCTATATGCACTTTTTGCTGCACGTTTATTATCGTTGTTTTGTATCTAATATCTGAACTTTTTCTTCCTCGCTCTAAACCATTTTGATTATTCCATTAAAGAAATGTCACTAAACAAACATAATATAGTTGTCATAGCTTACTTTAAAAATGTTAACTTTCATAGGATAGGTATTTACAGTAACAACTAGTCTAAGTTATTAGACGTTTAATAACTCAAAAACGGTATAAGATGTAGAGGTAACATATGGTACATTTCTGAAATCAGGAAAAAATTCATTCCAAAAATTCTATAATATACAGGGTATCCCATTTTGAAAAAATATTATTATTTTTATCCCTTTAAATGTGCACGCTAATGTAATTTTTTATAACATTTTATCAAAATTCAGTCATAACCACAAAACTTTCACATTCAACTTCTTTTTTTATAGGCAATAATAACTATCATAAGGGGTGGGTAAATCATAGTGAATAACCCGGTAACACATCTTCTGTCGATTTCTCCTTTCTAAATCCATACTGCCTTTCAGAAATCAACTTGTACTTTTCTGCGAAACTTACCAGTCTCATTTTCAATATTGTTTCTACGATTTTATTTTGTTTTTCACGATTTAAAAATTCATCCCGAATGTAAGAGCTACAGGTGCAAATGACCCCCGTCACCCAACATTGCCCCCTCAAAAAAAAATCCTGGAAAGGTCCTCGAAACTAGCAAATGTACAAAAAATTACCTTGATGTGAGAGGAGCGAATCCCGGTACGAAAAAATGCAGTCTGGGAAAGGGAACCATGTTCACCTTGATTTTTCGCAAGTCGGCGTTGAGTTGACCAGGAAAACGAAAGCAAGTTGTGACTCCCGCCATTACGGCCGAAACGAGGTGATTCATGTCTCCGTATGAGGGGTTGGATAATTTGAGTGTTCTGAAAAATTCAATCAAGTCAATTATAGCATATAATAATAAAAACAATGTATTTATTTCCCAAGAAACGTACAAGTTTATGGACAAGAAAGTGGAGCACTATACAGAGTGTTTCTTAATAACATGCTAATATTCAAGGATGATATTCTTGGATCCATTTTGAGAAAAAAGCTTCATATGTCCTAAAGGTCTTAACTTGTAAACTACAGTTTTAAGAAAACATTATTTTTTTATGATAACTTTGGTATAACCCTAGATATTTTTGTGAAACGTAGTACGCATCTTCTGCTATACAACATAATTTTTTCCGCCAGTGGCGTTCGTGTGGATTTGCACGGAATCATTTTAAAGGAAAAAGTGATACGCCACTGCTTTTTCGTAAAGTAAAAATTATTTTTGAAGTCCTCATTTCTTTCGGAGTAAATCTGATTTTATGATTTTTTTTCGTTTAACGTATAGTTTTTGCATAAAAAAATTAAATTCATTCATTTGCACGTTGTTATGAAATTGGGTATTATCAAGGATTACAAACGTATCTAGTAGGTAAGAAGCAGATTTTGTTTCGTGAACATAAACAGTTTTGACAGTTGTCTACCTAGTCTAGTTCTCGCGTATTTAAGTATCAAAATTACCAATATTATTAAAAAAACATGGTCCATTTTCCGAAATCTGAGATTGCAGATATCTCAGAGCAATATGTTTTTTATTGCTCTGAGGCAGATATGCATTACATGTATGGGCTTGCTGTTGGTAACGCATTGGAAGCCAGGCGGTTGTATGAAGACCGCTCTCCAAATAGAAATATTCCGGATGCACGAACATTTTCAAACATTTGTAGAACGTTGTGCGAAAAGGGAAGTTCCGAACCACTTCAGTGCTCTGGCGCGCGAATAATATTTAAACCAAAATTACAATATTCGCTGATAGGTAGCGGAGGACCACAGGCATGGCCACGTAGGTCCCTATAGGTCAATAGTTTAGATTATTTCCTGTGGGGTCATCTTAAAACATTGGTTAACAGCACACCAATTCATACTGAAGAGCAGTTGAGAAATCGCATCATAGTTTTTTTCGACTATTTCCAAAGAGTACGTGAGTCCATGAGAATAAAATAACTAATTAAAAACATGTTTAAAGACACAAGCTTTTTTTACGAAAAAATTAAACCGACGAAAAACGGAACTGAAAAGCAAAAAATAAAATATACCTTTTTAGTCTTAATAACTAAGCTCCTAAACTAATGTAAGTAACTAATTTTGAGTCGGCGCCAAACAAACAAGCAAATGAGTAAGGTAAAGCGTAAAATGATGGCATCGAGATGCGCGGTGACATTTTGACAATTTTTTTGGAGTAATTTAATGCTATTCGTTAATTGTTTGTTTGGCGCTGACCCAAAATTAGTTACTTACATTAGTTTAGGAGCTTAGATATTGGGACTAAAAAGGTTTATTTTATTTTTTGCTTTTCAGTTCAGTTTTTCTTGGTTTAAGTTTTTATTTTTCAATTTTTTGTGGCAGAAATCTACTAGTTTCTACCTATTTAATTTCTTCCAAAATACTTACCTACCCACCTATTAACAGTTAAATAATATGATTATCTAGATTTGTTGAAAATATAAACAGGATGTTCATAAAATCAGATGTGGAATCATCTGCGACTGAAAGATAAACTTCAGTCACTATCTTCCATCGTCAAGATAACCTCTTGTGGGGTATTCATGTTGAAAAGGGAAACATTCTCAATTGAATATTGATAGAAAGATTTTTCTGTGAATTAAAAAATCCACGATTAAAATGAAGTTATTTTTTGTGAATGTCTAACAGAAAACAACTACTTCTCCGGCTGAAGCCACGCTGGACATTGAACTACATCTGATAGATATCCTGAAAAAGCCCTAACTCAAAAAAAAATCTGAAATTGAAAATTTGCATTTTTATTCAGATAGTTATTTGATTTTCTATTCCAGTCTTCATTAAGAACTCATAAAGATGAATGAGGCAAAGAAGAATGTTTTCCAAAAGAGAGTACTCACCAGAAATCATTCGTAACATTGACGCAGGAGAGACATCGCATTCACTAGGTCTTCAATACATTTTTGTCGACGAAAATCTATTTCACGCTTCCACGATCATCAGGAAGACCGGAAAAAATGGGAAACACATTTTCAAGAAGCAATCTCACTTGGAAAGATGGAAAAAGTTAGAATCATTTCTTTTGGACAGACACTTTGAAATTAGTGTTTTCTGACATTAAAACCTGTCATGGGGTATGATAGATTGATTTGTTGAAAATATAAACAGGATGTTCATAAAATCAGATGTGGAATCATCTGCGACTGGAAGATAAACTTTAATCACTATCTCCCATCGTCAAGATAACCTCTTGTGGGGTATTCATGTTGAAAAGGGAAACATTCTCAATTGAATATTGATAGAAATATTTTTCTGTGAATTGAAAAATGCACGATTAAAATGAAGTTATTTTTTGTGAATGTCTAACAGAAAACAACTACGTCCCCGGCTAAAGCCACGCTGGACATTGAACTACATCTGATAGATATTCTGAAAAGGCCCTATGTCAGAAAACACTAATTTCAAAGTGTCTCTCCAAAAGAAATGATTCTAACTTTTTCCATCTCTGCAAAGTGAGATTGCTTCTTAAAAATGTGTTTCCCATTTTTTCCGGTCTTCCTGATGATCGTGGAAGCGTGAAATAGATTTTCGTCGACAGAAATATATTGAAGACCTAGTGAACGCGAAAACCGCCGCATACCAATTTTGAATCGAATCGGACCATAATAAAAAAACTCGTCCGCCATTTCAAATTTATGAATTTTGACTAGAAATTCATAATCTCCGATCCCGAAAACCCCGCATACCAATTTTGAATCGAATTGGACCATAATCACAAAACTCGTCCTCCATCTTGGGGCCGCCATCTTGAATTTATGAATTTTGACGAAAATTTCATAATATCCGACCCCAAAAACCCCCAAATACCAATTTAGAATCGAATTGGACCATAATCACAAAACTCGTCCTCCATCTTGGGGCGCCATTTTGAATTTATGAATTTTGACAAAAATTTCATAATATCCGACCCCAAAAACCCCGCATACCAATTTTGAATCGAATTGGACCATAATCACAAAACTCGTCCTCCATCTTGGGGCCGCCATTTTGAATTTATGAATTTTGACAAAAATTTCATAATATCCGACCCCAAAAACCCCCAAATACCAATTTAGAATCGAATTGGACCATAATCACAAAACTCGTCCTCCATCTTGGGGCCGCCATCTTGAATTTATGAATTTTGACAAAAATTTCATAATATCCGACCCCAAAAACCCCCAAATACCAATTTGAATCGAATTGGACCATAATCACGAAACTCGTCCTCCATCTTGGGGCGCCATCTTGAATTTATGAATTTTGACAAAAATTTCATAATATCCGACCCCAAAACCCCGCATACCAATTTTGAATCGAATTGGACCATAATCACAAAACTCGTCCTCATTCTTGGGGCCGCCATCTTGAATTTATGAATTTTGACAAAAATTTCATAATATCCGACCCCAAAAACCCCCGCATACCAATTTTGAATCGAATTGGACCATAATCACAAAACTCGTCCTCCATCTTGGGGCCGCCATCTTGAATTTATGAATTTTGACAAAAATTTCATAATCTCCGACCCCAAAACCCCAATTTGAATCGAATTGGACCATAATCACAAAACTCGTCCTCCATCTTGGGGCCGCCACTTAATTTATGAATTTTGACAAAAATTTCATAATATCCGACCCCAAAAACCCCCGCATACCAATTTTGAATCGAATTGGACCATAATCACAAAACTCGTCCTCCATCTTGGGGCCGCCATCTTGAATTTATGAATTTTGACAAAAATTTCATAATATCCGACCCAAAACCCCCGCATATGAATTTTGAATCAAATCGGACCATAATTACAAATCTCGTCCGTCATCTTGGAACCGCCATTTTGTTCCAAAATGCATTGTCACCGGAATTATGAACACCTGCCAAATTTCAAATTAATTGGACTAGAAGTCGGTCAAAAGTCACTTGCAAGATTTGACCCTAACGAACGAACTAACAAATGAAACTAAATAAAAGCTTGTAATAATAAAAAAGAGCAGAGGCATGCATATTTGCAGAAGGTTCACATTTTGAACATTTGTTTTACTTTATTTCTTTGTGCATTCAGGGTAATTTCGTGTTAGCATTCCATAATGTATTAAGATAACTTCAATTTTATAATTTTTCCGGTTACAAATTATTCTTTTAAATAAATTTGTAAAAGGTACATGAAGTTACATAAGTGGTCTAGCGAAATGCAAATATTTTTTTTTTGCGAAAACCGTACGTCAAACGAAAAAAATCAAGAGATTTGCTCAGAAAATAATGAGGATTTCAAAACAAAAACAGTTTTTTCTTTTAGATGATGATGATGATGATGATTTAGTGCAAATCCCGCACGAACGCCACTGGCAAGAATAAAAAATTATGTTGTACAGCAGAAAATGCCTTTCGATGCACAGAAGATACTTACGTTTCACAAAAATGTCTAGGGTCATACCAGAGTTATCATGAATAAAAGATTTTGTTCAAAAAAAATTTAGCACCATGTAGTTCAAACATATATTCATATGAAGTTTTTTTCTGAAAATGGACTCAAGAATGACATCCTTGAGAATTAGCATGTTATTAAGAAACACCCTGTATAAATGATAGAATCAGAAAAAAAAATTAATGAAATATTTCTTTGAATAAATTTTGAATCGTAATTTACCATATGTTTTCAAATGGTCTGGTAGATCATTGTAAAATTATATTCCATTGTAATAAATTGATTTATGCACGACCGGGCGTAAAGTAGCACTTTAGCGCCCGGATTTGCGGGCGTAAAGTAGCACTTTAGAGCCCGCGGACTACTTTATCGCCCGGAGGGCGATAAAATCGTTGAACAGGCGCTCAAGTGAATTTCAATCTTATATCGATAGAAATCTATATTGGATCTATATTGGATCATATAATCAAACCCAAAACATTATTAACAATAATATAACGGAAACAATGAATATAAATTAATTTAAAAAATGAATTATAACTTAATATTGACAATACAATTAGAACAGTTATTTATGGAAATATTTGGATTTGTTGTTTTCTGTTGCAGATAGTTACTGATTTCAACTGTTTCCTCATTACTAGAAGTCTGAAGAGAATGCATGTTATTATCTGGTGTTTCAGAGTAGTGAGCAATATTTTCAGATTGTCTGCAATGGCTAGTAGAAGGCTCATCATTTTCTACAATTTTCTTAGCAATCTTCAGCTTATTTGCAACTTAATTTTCAATATAACCTTCCGCAACAGTCGTCGACTTCCACCCAGCATGTCTTTTAATGTTGATTATATCCTTGCCTGCATCTGCTAACATAGTTGCTGAGGAACGTCTGAAGCAATTTCGCATTAGAAATACCTAGGTAAGTGGCTATTCTGAATGGTATTTGACCGAATGTATTTTTTCCGATAACCTGTCTCGTACACTTGCCATTTTTATAATATAAAAAAACCGCTTTTGATCATTCTGATCTCGCAAGGAAGAATATTTTCTGTAAATATCCAAATAACTTGTCGATTTCTGTTCTTCATCGATTACAGTAAATACTCGATCTATCTTCGTTTTGGTTTCTCGTATAGTTATGAGTAAGAATGTCTCGAAATCTTAAATGTCGTCCACTGTGATATTTGCCAATTCTTGGCGGCGACATGCTCCACAAATACCAAAAATTAGTGCTACCTACAATAAATTCTCAGATTAACATACTGAACATTGAGAAAACATGAAATTAGAACTTACTTTCATCATAAGATACAAATCGTCTGATGCTTCCCTCGAAAATAACTCGATTTCATCTCTGCGTAGAATCTTCGAGTTCTTTGGTTTATATTTTCGTTTCAAAAAAGCTATCAATCTTGCGTATCTACTGATATCTATATTATCATGTACATTTAAAGTAGCTTTCAGCATGGAATAATATGACCACATGGTAGAGGGCTTACAATATTTAGATTTTTTCAGAAAATAGGCAAGAAGTACAGTCTCTGTGTATTTCTTATTTTTTACATTTTTCCCATTGCACCACCTCACGAATTCTTCATACACCTTGTCGTATATTTTCTTGGATTTACTTGGCAATAAACTCAATTTCGCATCCTCAGCTGCTTTACTTATTTCTGGTGGAGTACAATTCACACTTTCTTCGTCGCTTGAATCCATTTCAAAATCAGTAATAAATTATCTGTGATCACAAAAATTGACAGCAAATATGGCTACTAGCCTATATAATCTTATTTCGTAAAATTGACTGAGTTGCCATGGTAACATTCATTCCATCACTTCTTAATTTATTCTGTTTCCGATATGATATGAATATACATCCTCACGGCAGCCTTGATGTATTTTTATCATGTTCTAGATATAAAGAGGTGTCTATCTACATGACATCAAATATACCGGTCGTGCATAAAATTTTGTATGTATTTCGGGAGTAATTTGCTTTTATGGACCTAGGCCTTTTATGGACTTACACGCTGCGGTCCATAAAAGCCTATTTTACGCCCTTGATACATAAATAACTATTTTGTCCAACATTTGTCTTTATTTTAGTAATCGCTAGATTATTGGAAAATCTGGTTGGGTAACTGTGTTGTTCACTATTGGTTTTGAATAACAAATTAGAATGCTTTATATTATTTTTAACGAAATGAATGAAGGTGCACAGTCTCATTTTGTACAATGGTTTATATGGTTTATATAAATTAACTGTTGGTTTTATAGAACACCTTGCATATTAGATAGGGAAGCATCATATCGAAATACAACAGAGTTCAATCCCAAAAAATGAAACAAATATTTATTTAAGAGAAAAGTCGGGTTTTGGAGTAGAGGTTACGTCGCCAGTGTTGGAGTGATGACGTTGACAAAATAGAAATAGGTGTCCTGTGTGTGAATAATTTGAAATTCTTATATACATTCATGACACGCCAATCAACCTTAAGAAATAACTAGTGGACTCTTCGGTAGCAGTGATTTTATTCTGTTTCACGAATTTTTATTTGGGCATAATAGAGGCAGTCAGTGAGTAGCAGTCATATGATCTGTTTACGTTGTAAAGAAAAGTGAATATTTTGGAAAACGACAGTTTTTCGTGTGTAAAAGTGTTATAATCACGTTATTAAGGGTTAAGGGTGTGTGATATAAGGTTCTAAAGAACAGCAAATGTTGAATATTTCTAGCGGCCATAAATAGCGCTGAAAAATATTTAAATGTACTTTTTCTTGCAAAGAAGTGTTTGACTCTGCATTTTCAGTAAGCAAAAATACCACCGTACGAAATACGAAAATAAATAAAGTACGCCTCCGCGTTGTTTATCTTTCTCGCAAGCCAGGCGAGCTAATGGTCAGGGATTTTCAGGAATGTGACGACGCAGGTGTAATAAACGGACATTGAATTAATCGAGTATTTCAATAAATTAACCCAGTTTTGTAACAGTATATTCCAAATGGCGCTTAATTAGTATTCGGATATTTACCGAATCAATGTTAGTAACCGTGTGGAGAGGTAATCATCGCATCAAATCTGATTCGTACCTGTAACAAATGTCATGCAATGCTTCGTTATCGATGATGTAGGTTTCGTCGGATGATTCGGTCAAATGTCCAACGGTTAATGTGGCATTGTAGGGTTCAACCACAGTGTCGGATACTTTGGGGCTGGGTATAATAGTATAAGTGCTGATTATCCGGTCCGGATATTCTTCCACGAGTTTTTCTAGGAGAAGACATCCCATTCCGGAACCAGTGCCGCCACCTATCGCGTGGACTACTTGAAATCCCTGGAATTGATTTACAATTTATTTAAAAGAAGGGAGTACATTCTGGAAGTGATTATTTAGGTTGACAAGGAATGTTAATTGCAAACAACTTCGAGTGGACCAGACTAAATTTGGGATACTAATTATAAATATTCATTCAATTTCTTTCTTTCTGTCACAGGGGTGATCAGTAAGCTGTCAAAACCCCGACCAGATAATTCATTTATTTATTTATTTATTTATTGCAATACATCTTCCAAACAGAACAAGTTCTGGTATAAGGAAGTTAATTGATTGATTACAATTATAAATTTCAAATTTAAATTTAACTTAAATATAATAATATATTATATATATAAATATAAATATACAATATATATATATATATATATATATATAATATATAAAACAACCAACAAACACATATATTTTAAAAAAAATTTAAATAAAACATAAATATACATATACATATTGTATACATACATGTATTGTTGAACATTCTTATAACAGCATACTTTGTTTAAGTTTTTTTAATAGGAACATAATCTAATATCTATACTGTTTCTATAACTGCAGTAACCAAGATGATAAACTAATTTCAATATTAGCAGAAGAGCTCTCGTTTTCACTCTCCTTGAACATATAGACGTCCGAATTTCCTGACATTCGAAAAAATGTTAGATTGTGTCTGAAAAAGGTCGATTCAAGTTTTTTTATAACTATAGGCTTATTTCAATTATCGACAATGTTGGCAAACCTTTTGGAATTATCATTTATGATACAAATATCAATCAAGCCCTTATTCAGCATTGATCAACTTGGCTTCATCTCCAAATGCTCTGGTATAGCCAATTTAGTACACTCATCTAAACAAGTTGTGAAACGTCCAGTGTTCAAGGTCAAATTGACATAAGCCACTAGACTTTCAGGAAGTTTTTGAAAAAATTGTTCACCGTTTTCTTCCTTTAAAACTTGAGAGCATGTGTTCTTCACCCAAAATGGTCAAACCTTCCAAATCATATCAATTAGATCGCATAGAATACGTTGAATTTGAGAATTTTCGATCAGTCCACTTTGTACCAAAATCGGGCGTTTTACAAGGGTCCACTGTTATGAGCTTACGTCTGTAGGTGACTTTCTCTAAATGAATCACTTGATAGATTTTTCAAATTTTCATTGTAGATTTTTTCAGAAAACATCTCTGAAATATTCCTAGGTTTTTCAAATAACTATTGTTTCCATAACTCAATTGTGATTATACGAGTGAATAATACAATATTTGTTTATGTTTCAACAACTTGAACTTCGGTAAAAGATACCTTAATTTATTTTTCTATGTGCAATATAGTAAATTAAAGTATAAGTGGATAAAAAGGGCTTTAAAACACGCGCGATTTTTCGAGCACGACGGCGCAGCCGGAGTGCTCGAAATAGAGCAAGTGTTTTTAAGACCAGTTATCCACGAATACTTTACGTTATTTTTTTTTATTGATGCACTTTGAAATCATATATACTGGTATTATTACTACAAAAATAGAAATAAGAACTAATAATGCAAGAAGGTTGAATTCGTGATGTGACATCAGTATACCTTTCGTTGTCATGGAAATGAGAAAAACAGATATTCATTTGCAATTTGTTATGAAAGATCAATATTTGTTGTCACCAGAGCTCAAAAATGAATTATTCTATTATCGATTTTTTGAATAGTGAGGCAGAATCGCGGTTAATACCGCGAAAATCCAGTGATATATATAAAAAAGAATATGAAAAGTTCATCAAATGGATGGAGGAGCACATATAAATGAACGAATTGTGAGTAATATTTTATTTGACGTCAGATCAATAATAAAAAATTTGTCATTTAGACTTCACGTTTCTCGATTTGTTGATGTTGTCATGGTTACATTTAAAAAACGCGCGTTTTTTAAAGTTCGATTTAAATTTAAAGGGAAAAAGGGGCCAAAAAAAAAAAAGTTTATTGCACCATTTATTTGTGATCAGACAAACTAAACGTCAAATCGAGCAATTTTCAGTACGCTTTTTATTTTTCTACACTTAGTTCCATCTGAATAAAACATTTTTTGGTTTCTGCATGAACATAGATAAAAAAAAAAATTTTATTGGTGCCCCTTTTTACCCATTTAAAGCACGCCTCAGCGTGTTTAAATCGAACTTTAAAAAACGCGCGTTTTTTAAAGTTACCATGACAACATCAACAAATCGAGAAACGTGAAGTCTAAATGACAAATTTTTGATTATTGATCTGACAGGAGTACCTTGTAACGTCAAATAAAATATTACTAACAATTCGTTCATTTATATGTGCTCCTCCATCCATTTGACGAACTTTTCATATTCTTTTTTATATATATCACTGGATTTTCGCGGTATTAACCGCGATTCTGCCTCACTATTCAAAAAATCGATAATAGAATAATTCATTTTTGAGCTCTGGTGACAACAAATATTGATCTTTCATAACAAATTGCAAATGAATATCTGTTTTTCTCATTTCCATGACAACGAAAGGTATACTGATGTCACATCACGAATTCAACATTCTTGCATTATTAGTTCTTATTTCTATTTTTTGTAGTAATAATACCAGTATATATGATTTCAGAGTGCACCAATAAAAAAAAATAACGTAAAGTATTCGTGGATAACTGGTCTTAAAAACACTTGCTCTATTTCGAGCACTCCGGCTGCGCCGTCGTGCTCGAAAAATCGCGCGTGTTTTAAAGCCCTTTTTATCCACTTATACTTTAATATACTAGTATGCAACTCGTGCAAAAAGTGTTTATTGCACTCGACGTGTTGTCCAACCCGGCCTGGCGGCCTCTTCGGACAACTTCACGTCGAGTACGATAAACACTTACTTTTTGCACTTATTGCATAAATAACTATTATTACATAGTTACTTGCTTGTTCCCAACTGTCGATTATTATGCCCAAATACGGTTAGTTTCGTGTTTTATTTGTTATTAATTTCAAATGATTCTGAATCTGGTGTTTTTATAGAAGAGAGCGATAGATATTAAATTTTTTTTAATTTATTGTAAATAGGTTGAAATTAAAAGATTTTTTTAATAATTTTCATATATTTTTTCGCAATTTCTTGAAGATAATTCCAAATGTATTCATCATCATCAAGGGTATATTCAATCATTTTCTTCACTATTTAATAATTTTTCAATGTAAATATTGATTCGTGGTGGATTCGTATCCCATATTCGAATATTTTTGAACTAAGTACCATAGTTTTTATCAATTTTTACATACTGAAATATGTCAGAGAGATAATTTCCTAATGAAATTTCTTCTAGTTTTTTTAAATTGAGCTAATCCCTTTGCATAGTCAAGAAATGTGAAAATGGATGGGGTTCTTGTATCTGCTGATTTACTTATTCATGAATAAGGTAATAAACGCATTACATCACTGTGACGTAACGAGTTCCTTACTTCACTAGTGCAGTAATGAATGGTATCACGTAACTGAAGAAACACGAAATGAGTGATGTAATAGATCCATTATCTAACGATCAATTTACAATATCTGAGAGAAACGTTATAACTCGATTTTTTTCATTGTTAGGCACACCAACGTTTTTTATAATTTTTTTAATATAAAAACTTCTATTGATAAATGTATAGCAAAAAAAATGTGATTATTCCCAGCATCAACCTTATGAGTAGCAAAAGTTTTACTATTTACAAGCTTTTATTTAACTTGCTTCGTTTGTATGTCATTCTGTCATTCTTTCCGGTTCAAAATTTCTAATCCATTTTTGGAGTAGGAACTTGCCGACATCCGATTGAGCTGAAATTTGGCATTAATGCATTATGAAATTTTGTTAGAGAAAAAAACAAAATGGCGGCTCCAAGATGGCGGACGAGTTTTGTGATTATGGTCCGAATCTATTCAAAACTGGTATGTGGGGGTTTTTGGAGTCGAATATTATGATTCTTTCGTGAAAATTGAAAAATTCAAGATGGCGGTTCCAAAATGGTGGACGAGTTTTGTGATTATGGTACGATTCGATTAAAAAATTGGTATATGGGAGTTTTCGGGACGGGGATTGTGATTTTTTTGTCAAAATTCAAAAATTCAAGATGACGGCTACAAGACGGCGAACAAGTTTTGTGATTATGGTCCGATTCGATTTCGGGGTCGGAGATTATGAATGTTTTGTTAAAATTCATAAATTTAAGATGGCGCCTTCAAAATGGCGGAGGAGTTTTGTGATTATGATCCGGTTCTATTCCAAATTTTTGGGGGTTTTCGGAGTCGGAGGTTATGAATTTTTTATCAAAATTTAGGAAATTGAAATGGCGGCTCATGGAACTTTTGTTAGAGAAACAAACAAAATGGCGCTCCAACATGGCGGACGAGATTTGGGTTTATGGCCCGATCCGAAGTCGGGGTTTTTGGGGTCGGAGATTATGATTTTAGTCGAAGAATATTGATTTTTAGTTCAAATTCATAAATTGAAGATGGCAACTCGAAGTTGGCGGATGAGTTAATCTTCAGGTGGTCTCCTCATTGAAGGACTAGGTATCTCAGAACTTACAGAAAAAAAAAGACGTCATAAAAACGATGCTTTAACAAAAATGCGTAGATTAAGACGTACTTGAGAACTAAAAAGCACAAAATAAAATAATCAATACAAAATATTTTCAAAGTCAAGCTTCTATTCAAATTTGCTAAAAAGTACAATTAATTGCTTTGGATGTGCGACATAGGTTATTCCGTGAGTTATAGATTCAAAAGCTTGTCGTTGTTCTGTATTCGAACTGAAAACTTTGCGCGACAAGCTTTTGAATCTATAACTCACGGAATAAACCTACGTCACACATCCAAAGCAATTATTTTTGACTTTTCAGTGCATTTGAATAAAAACTTATCTTTAAAAAGGTTTTTTATTCATTATTTTTTCTACCAGGGTTATCAGAACAAAACCAAGAACCTATGTTTTTCGATACCTGTAAGAGGTCGCAGCCTTCGGCCTCTTTTCGGACGACATCAAGTACTGTATCAGCCAAGTCGGCACCCTCCGTATAACGGCCTTTTGCATAGTTGTTTCCTGCTCCTTGATTTCCGAATATGAAATTATCTGGCCTAAAAAATACATACATACAAAAGAAGAAATGAAAGTGTCTTATACATTTTGTTACGAAAAAGAATACACTGCGCCTCTGCATGTACCTTAGAGAACGGCTGACGTAACAGCTGGATTTCAGAAAGTACTTAGAATTCTACGCCTTCGTACTTTTAAATTTTTATTGAAGGGATCGATTTTTCCCATTTGTTATTCTAGGTGAATAGCTGATAATCGTAATTTGAGTACCATATAATCGTTATAATCGACCAAAGACTAACATAGATCAGTCATGTCAATAACATTCTTTCCAAGGCTGCAGCGGCAACATGGTACGTGCCGCAGAGTTTTTGGCAAGACATGTGGTTTGAAGCCGAAAATGATATACTGGTTATATCAAACGATTGTGAAACCCAGGGTCACCTATGTCTCATTAGTATGGTGGCCAAAAACCCAACACCACTACTCGGCGCGAATCAAGCTGCAGAAAGTGCAGCGTTTAACCTGTCTAGGAATCACAGGGGCAATATTCACGTGCCCCACTGCGGTATTGAGGTAATGGACTAAGATCAAAACTTGCTGAATGTCCTAACGGATCCCGTTCATTTTGGTCTTTCGCCAAAGCTGTGGGAAGAAACTTCACTTCCAGCTCATTTCCTCCTCTAACCAAAGAAGATGGAACACTAGCAACGACTGCCCAGGAAAAAGCCAATATCTTTGCGCACCTATTTGCTGGAAATTCCACTCTGGATTCATCGGGAAAACAACCCCCGAACATTACACCTATTGACAGTCACATGCCCGAGATCACCTTTCGCCAACGTACTATCAGAAAGATTTTGCTGGGTCTCAACACCAACAAAGCCTGTGGATCTGACGGAATCCCGCCGATTGTTCTCAAGAAATGTGCCCCCGAACTAACACCTGTTCTTTGCAAGTTGTTCAACCACTCTTACAATTTGGGGGTATTTCCGTCCAATTGGAAAATTGCAAGAGTACAGCCAGTCCCTAAAAAAGGCAAAAAGGCCCTACCTAGCAACTACAGACCTATCGCACTGCTATCTATTATTTCAAAGGTCATGGAAAAAGCCATCAACATCGAGCTCATGAAATATCTGGAAGACTCAGGAATTGTCAACGATAGGCAATATGGCTTCCGCCATCAGAGATCAACTGGTGACCTGCTCGCTTACGTCTCACATATATGGCAGCTATCTATTGAAAAGTATGGAGAAACTTTAGCTGTGGCATTAGATATCTCCAAGGCGTTCGATCGAGTTTGGCACCAGGGACTCCTCGCCAAGCTTCCGTCTTATGGCTTGCCCCTCAGCTGTGTTCTCTGCTTGCTAGTTTTCTCTCAAACAGGTCTCTCCATGTAGTGGTCGATGGAGTTTCATCTGACACTCTACTCATAAATGCTGGTGTTCCGCAAGGATCTATTCTCGCACCAACACTATTTCTACTTCACATCAACGACCTGTTGAAAGCAACTTCATGTCCAGTACACAGCTTTGCCGATGATAGTACCCTCCATACCGCTTTCTCTTCCAGGGCCCCTATATCAGCCCGTGAAACCAAAAATGAACGAGGAAGAAATGTTAATAATATAAATATGGACTTGGCAACAATTCTCGAGTGGGGATCTAATAACTTGGTAGAATTCAATGCAAACAAAACACAAGCATGTCTTTTCTCTAGAAAAGCCGATCTCACTGTGCCTAACATAACTTTGTCAGTTTAACCATACCACTGAAGTCATCCATATCGATGCTTGGTATTACTATCAGCAATAACCTTTCCTTGGAAAATCACGAGAGGTCCATTGCCAAAAGTGCATCCCAAAAACTTGGTTTTTTGTTTCGTGCCAAGAGCTATTTCACCCCCACTCAGCTGCTTATGATCTATAAGGCACAGATCCGACCTGTCCTGGAATACTGTTCCCATATTTGGAGCGCGGCACCTAAACATATCCTGAGGCTATTGGATTCTGTCCAAAAAAGAGCAATTCGTCTCGTCGGTGATGCCTCGCTTACAAACTCGCTCACTTGTCTGGAACACCGTAGAAAAGTTGGCGATTTGTCTCTATTTTATAGATATTTTCATGGGCGATGCTCTTCTGAAATATCAACAATCGTTCCTGCTTTGGCAGTCTCTTCGAGACTAACCCGTCAAGTTCAGTCATCACACCCCTTCGTGGTCACTTTGGAGACCTGCAGAACATCACTTTCCAAAGACTCGTTCATCCAACGAACAGCGAGGCTTTGGAACTCATTGCCTAGGGAGGTGTTCCCCGAGGCATACAACCTCCAGAAATTTAAGAAGAACACCAACTCCCACCTTCTTTCCCTTGGTTCCCACGATGTTCTCTGAACATTACAGGATATCCCTTTTCGTGGGAACCAGAACATAAAAAAAAAAAAAAAACCTAAGTCAGACGTCAGAAGTGGGTGGGGCTTAGCGAACCTTTCCAAACAATTCAGACATTGTCGCCTTTTTTAATGATTTTATTGTCATTATCGAGGAATTCATTTATAGAGAATAGCTTCAAAACATGTTTTGAAGCCATTCTATATCTGAAAGATATTTCAAAAAATAACATAACCTCAACAAACAACAATTCTTGAATTATCATTAAAAACCATACCTGACGGACACCTAATCAAAAATGTACGCGATTATTTTTATTACCAACGGAAGTAGATACAATTAACTCATAAATAATATATTATGGCGTTTTAAAACGTAAAATCGATTTGTTTGGTTGAACTTTTGACATCAGCCACTGCAATTGTGTGTAATGAAAAAAAAAGCAATCAGTACCTTCAGACTGCACCAGTCATCAAACTTGAAAGCTGGAAATCTGATTGGACAGCTGAAGATTCTGGAAAATATTCCTCTAGAACCTGGACAAGCCTTCAGATATTATGCCAGCTAGGTAAGTCCTCAAAGTGAATTATGAAGTGGTTATAAACAACCACAACGAACAGGCATCAACTAGAAAGGAATGCATCAGTATGGTATACTGATGGTTCCAAGATGGACGAAAGGGCAGGAGTGGGAGTAACGTGCCCTTTCAAAACCGCTAGGTAAAGCCCCAACAATTTTTCAAGCAGAAATTTGCGCCCAAAAATGCCTTGGAAGAGTCTTCAGTGGGACAAATACCTATATCCTATCAGACAGCCAAGCAGCACTAAAAGCTCTAAAGTCACACACTTGTGAGTCTAGTCCGACTTGGGACTTCAAACTCTCCCTAAGACAACTAGACCAGGGTCGATAATTTTTGAAACAAAATAAAAATAGGGCTTTTTATTTATTGAAATCTCTACTTTCTGATGGGGAAAAAAATATATACATTACTATGGTAAATGTTCTCAGAAAATGCAAAGAAATAACAGGTAGTAAGGCCCAGACCCTCCTAGCCCCTTCCCCACTTAACTATGAAATACCTTTTGATGGGCTAAAATTTTCCGTAGGTCACTCAGGTATATAAGTTATCTTAAAATAGCAATAAATAGGCATCTACGCATATAATTTGAAGAAGATTCTACAACTTTCTCAAAATATTGTAGATGTCTTATTAAATTCGGATTCGAACATTTACCATAATAATGTATTTTTTTCCACCATCAGAAAGTAGAGATTTCAACGAATAAAAAGCTCACCAACTTTTTACAAAAAGGCTGATATTTTGACGCGAGAAATTTCGATTAAATATTAGGGTGGTTTTTCTATATTAAGTCAAAATAAGGTGAAAAAATAAATATTTCAAATCAAATAAATTACAGTGTGTTTGGGACATAAAAAGGTCAGTTTTCACCAAATTTCGTGAAAAAAAAAATTTTTTGTAAAAGATAAAAATAAAAAACCAAAAACTTGGTTATTTCAATTTTTCACATAAATTTTGAGGTTATGTGAAAAAAGTGTAAATACAAAAGTTGTAGATCTTTTTATTACCTTTTTATTACATCCATGGGAATTGTAGTTTTGCCGGAAATCGAGATTAACCGTTTTTACCCTTAAAAACTCACCCCCTTCCACTTCCCGACCTCAGATCGCCCGTAAATTATTTTTCGTTTCACTGTTGTTATATTCTTTTCCTTTTCCAAAACGTTTCATCCTACTATTTTTTTTTTTTTCACTTTTAACCATTTTTAAAGGCTTCAGCCCTGGTCTAAACTGGCTACGAACAATCAGGTTTCTCTGATGAGGGTGCCAGGTCACAAGAGGGAATCAAAGGCAATGAGTCTGGTCGAGAACCCTCCTGTGGTCTTTCCAAATCTCGGGTCTTGAATAGATGAAGGGTAATGTTCAAAAGACCTTACAGGTCGAGGTATGGAGAGGCTGAAGAGCCTTTCGACCAGGGAGTTCAATCTACAATCTTGAGTTCCATAAAGAGGCTGTGTATTCGTGTTCTCCTTTTCTTCGTTAGATAATATATCGACAAATAGACGCCACTGCATAGAACTATATCAGTTCAATGAGACAAAACGTAGACTAATTTCCTCGAGAGAATGAACAAATTACTCATATTAACTCTAAGAAAAACACAATGTTTCAAAGTATTACAGATAAAATAGTACATGGTATGGAAATCTTGGTGTGCGCGACAAACTTGACCGTTCCTTTCAATCATTACAGAAACAATTTCGATCACCGGTTCGGCGAAAACAGCGACGTACCTGTAAATCCGTCCGTATGGTCCAGATCGTACATTATCCATAGTAGCGGCCTCCAAGTCTACGCATACGGCTCGTGGAACGTATCTGCCTCCTGTAGCTTCGTTGTAATACACGTTGATCCTCTCGAGCTGGAGGTCAGTGTCGCCGTGCCAGGTGCCAGTCGGATCGATGCCATGCTCGTCTGATATCACTTCCCAGAACTTATAACAAAAAGAATGAGGAAATGGACGAAACTTTGTAACAATATGTGCGCTAGAGAGAAATTTCTAAGAGCCGGTGTCACCAAAAATAGTCGTACCAGAATATATGGCGAGGGTTAATATTGAGAAATGAAGCTATCCAAGTCCATTATTGTACGATCATTTTTGACAGAATTCCGAGATTTTCTAATAGAAAAATGTGTCCGTCACCTGATCAAGATATTCTGAATTTATATGTATACAAGTTCAAAATGGTGTTAATTATTGATAAAGCTCCTAAAAATATGAGCGGTTGCTCATTGGACTATGACGTGTAGAAAAATGTATTTCGATGATTTTACAGCACATAATTTTTTTTATTGTTATTAACAAATCAAGAGGTGAAAAAGGCATTTAGTTTTTCGCTAATAATTCTAATAATTCAAAAACTATTGATAAATAAGAAATTTGAAAAAAAAAATCTTAAAGCGGGGGGAATTTTCAAAGAAAAAGTCTCAACTCCCGGAACTCTATCTCTATTATTTATAATTTTAATTTAACGCAGAAAATTGGGTACCGCGCACCGCCGCTGAAAACAGTATACCACATGAAATCATTTTTTTATAGTATTAAATATCAATTTAAACATTTGAAAAAATTATGCTGTCATCTCAACACTTGAAAAAATAAAGTTCCGTTGAAAAAAATTATTATGTAGATTTTTCTAAAAGTTATAAAATTGTTAACTAACAAGTTTTTTTCCGACCTCCGTCTTTACAAATGGCGACATAAAAGTTTAAATAATTGACTTATAAATTTTTTGCTTCTTGGAGCTTTTTTATATATATATATATATATATATATATATATATATATATATACTTCACGATAAAAGTTTATAAAAGTTTTTTATTTTGTGTATAATTGTTTAAAGTTAAAAATTAATGAAATATTCAAAAAATGATCTTACATTTTTTTTAAACAAATGTCATGTTATTGCTGTTTTCGCATCTAACAATGCCATTATGTAATTCTAGGTAAAAAAAATTACGTCATTTGTTAATAAATTATTTATAAACAAATAGACAAGTTTACTATATAAAACAAATGTGTTTTACCATTTTTATCATGCCATGACAAAATAATGATTTAAAAAAAATTAAAAATTTTTTTTTTTTAATCGTTTTTTTAAATTTCCATTGTGTAAATAATTAGTTGAGAAATAGTTTTTTCCTTAAAAATCATAATTGGAATTTCTCAATTGGGTAACAAAAAAAAATTTTTATCAATAATTTCATTGTTCATTGATTAAACAATTTGTTATAAACAAATTCTGACTAACATTATGTTTTTTTCTAAAAGTAATTGAAATTACAGAGACAGCCATATGTAAAAACTTGGTATGTTAATATTGGAAAAAATTTAAAAAAAAAATCAGCATTTTGTTACATATGGCTGTTTCTGTAATTCTAAATATTTAAAAAAAATATCATGTTAGTCAAATTTGTTTATAACAAATTTTGAATCATTAATGAAATTATTTAAAAAAAATTTTTTTACCCTATTGAGAAATGCCAATTATGATTTTTAAAGAAGGAATAATTTCTTAACTAATTATTTAAACAATGGAAATATAAAAAAACGATTATAAACAATAAAAAAATGTTTTTAAGATTTTTTTTATTTTTCAAATCATTTTGTCATGACAACAAAATGTTAAAAAACATTTTTCTATATATAGTAAACTTGTTTATAAATAATTTATACACGAATGACGTAAAAAAATTTACCCAGCATTACTTAATGCCATTGTTAGATGCAAAAACGCCAATAACATCATTTTTAACATTAATTTTTAACTTTTAACAATTATAATAATAAACAAAAAAAAACTTTTATCACGTGATCTTCTTAAGTATATATATATATATATATATATATATATATATATATATATATATATAAAAAGAAAGGCTCCAAGAACAAAAAATTTATGAGTCAATTATTAAAACTTTAATGTCGCCATTTGTGAAAACGGAGATCGGAAAAAAAACTCGTTAGTTAACAATTGTATAACTTTAAAAAAAATCTCATCCTTATGAATCTTTTTTTCAAATTTCTTAATTGTCAACAATTTTTGAATTATTAGCGAGAAACTAAATGCCTTTTTTTCTCTTAATTTGTTAATAACAATTGCAATTTTTTATGTGCTGTAAAATAACCGAAATACATTTTTCTACACGTCATCCCGAATTCAATGAGCTATCGCTCATATTTTCAGGAGCTTTATCAATCATTAACACCATTTCGAACTTGTTGATCAGACTAGTATAGGTAAATATTATTATTTCACAGTTAATTTGGTAAGGTCGCATTGCAAATTTGTATATTTCGTCATTGTGAGAAGATAAAACACCAACGAATTAGAACTATTAGGAGCATTCCGCTCAAAATTTGATTTATACACGATTTCAAAGCGAAAAAAGCATTGTTTGGTGCAAAAGAATGATGAAAGGGGTTGAATGAGTGTCCGAAGAATGTACTGAAATGAAAAAGAAGTAATATTAAGAGTTTTTGGTGGCCCAAAACTGTGCTAGAAAATGTCATTTTTTTACTTTTGTGTGGCAATATCTCCTAAAATGTTTGAGGAGTCAAAAATATGCAAGTGGCACCAAACTGCTGTTCTCTACTTGTATGAGCCCAATACACTTTCATTTGATTTCTTAGCTTTACTTCATCTCAACACAAGTGGTTGAGATTAAATTTTTCTCCCGACATTGTTGTTACTCTATAAAGTTTAACACTCTTTCGAGGAAATAGAAAGTCAAGGAGAATTTCTTAAATCACCAATTTGTCTGAAAGCATGTTTTCCACTGTATTATGGAAACGATTCAGAAAATGAGATAGAAAACTTCTAAACTAATCAACATGATAAAAGATGTTGGTTACATTTCACAGCTTGTTTGTACTGCCTCCTGAAACTTTTTCAATAATACCTTCCCAACGATAGGTATCAGATGGGAGAGTATTTGAGAGTTGCGAGAGTCATAATTGAAATCGATGGTTAGAAGAATTTCTACTTACTTTGCTGCCAATATTGTTTCCAGCTTGACCGATTTGAATGTGAACTATTTCTCGCATTTTTTGTGGTAATTTGCACAAGAATTTTGAATGATTGTGAATCTAATGTGGAGAGATTATGTGGAGTTGAGATGTCTAAATGACATAGGGACTGTTAAAGTGACATAAGCAGGGTCGTCCTCAGCTTAAAACATACAAAATATACGCGAAGTATTGCTTTTGGTCACTGTCTATATAGTCCAAGAGGGGAATGCAGAAAACCTGGACAATCGAATAACATAATGAAATGTTAGTACTCACAGCAAACACAAGAAAAATCATGACTGCCTGGGCGAAAGTGGTGCATAAGTTTTTTATGGCTTTTTTTCGGAAAAAACAACAATACCGATACAACAGATTGGTAATAGTTTCATTAAAAATTAACTTCGATGTGGTCAAGTGGTCTAAGGTGCTGGTTCACGAAAAGTAGCGTGGGTGAGAGCGTGAGTTCAAACCCCAGCTCAGGCAACTTTTTTTCTTTCGAAATTGAAAAATGATTTGATTGGGGCGAATATTCGTCCCAAAACAAATCATTCCTCATATCTGAGAGCTGGCTGCAGAAAACCTGGCCGTTCGAGTAACACCATGAAATGTTTTCACAAGTGAATTTAATTTGTGGCATATCAGATAAGTAAATGAAAAATAGAATTGAATTAAAAAATGTGGACCAACATTTTTTTAATTCAATTCTATATTCATTTTTTTCTCTGATATACCACAAACTATTTTCGATTAATATTCAATTACATACGCTATCCACCACTTCATTATTTTCACAAGCTTTCATTTAAATTCATATATGCTTAGTTCAAATCTTTCAAGTGAATTTTGACCTACTTCTAGTTGTTTGATTAACGTGAAATTTGGCAAGTTTTCATTATTCCGGTGAAAATGCATTACAGAATTTTTGACAAAGAAAAAACAAAATGGCGGCTCTAATATGGCGGACGAGTTTTGTGATTATAGTTCGATTCTATCCAAAATTAGTAAGTGGGGGCTTTTGGAGCTGGACATCATGTTTTTCCGGAAAAAAATGGCGGCTCCAATATGGCGAGAGTTTTGTGTTATAGCCCTATTCCAATGAAGGGTATATGGGGGTTTTGGGGTCAAAGATTATGATTTTTCGGTCAGAATCTACGAATTCAAGATGGCGGCTCTAATATGGCGACGACTTTTGTTATTATAGTCCGATTCCATTCAAAATTGGTGTGCGGGGGTTTTTGTAGTCAAACATCATGATTTCTTATTCGAAATTCATGAATTCAAGAAGAAGACGAAGTGTTTTGTTATCATAGTCGGATTCCATTCAAAATTGATAGGTATGTGGATTTTTTGGGGTCATAGATTATCAATTTTTGTCAGAATTCAATAGAATGACGGATTTCATGAATGACTAAAAAGAATTAAATAAAAGTGATTGAGAAAAAAATTAAGACAAGTTTTCATACAAATGCACCACAAAGGAAAAATAATGTCTTTACTTGTTTGACCTAGATTGTTCTGTGAGTTACTAATTGAAAATCTTGCCACACAAGAATACCTATTTTATATTCGCGGCAAGCTTTTGAATCTGTTACTCATAGAATAACCTAGGTCAAACAATTGAGGAAATATTTTTTTTTGTATAAAAGCTTGTCTTAATTTTTTTTAATTTTTTTTAGACATTCATGAAATCCGTCATCTTATGCATTATGCATTAAAATAATACAACTAGTTTTGTAAAGTGATTCGCAAAATACTTTTCTATATCGTCGTTCATGGAGTGTTAGGATCAACAAAATCTATGGCTCTGATTTTGTCCTTATACAGTGCCAACACGGGTACCTACTTTAACTTTTATTCAAAATTAAAACACTGAGAGGAAACAAGCGATAAAATAGCCGGTCCATTTCACACGCATATTTTCCTGTTTATGCAGTGCCCATATTTTAGTCATACGATTGAGGATTTCTTATTGTCCAAGCATATGAAAATTATACACTAAATTTCGTGTAAATGTGATACCTTCCTGTTTGAGAAAGATTACCTGTGACACTTCCTTTCAGTCATAATTGGCGAAAAACATGTTTCAACTTCAGAATATGTCTAGTGATGGGGCTCGGATGGCTGATTGTATTTTTTTTCAGTGATCATCAGTATCTGTTGGTTTGCTGGAATCGTCGTTGGATTCTTGCCTTTGCTGGGATGGCACAAAGAGCCGGAAGACGACTACTGCTTCTTCCTCAACGTGATGCAATCAAACTACCTGGTCTTTTTGTACTTCGGCACCATAATCACTCCCGCCATACTCTTAGCAGCGTTTTATGCTCACATTTATCGAGTCGTCTTGAAACAGGCAAGTACATAGTGATTCCCTAAATGTCAGTTCATTAATGGCTGTTTTTATAAAATAAACGGTATCGGAGGTATTTTACAGTTATTCATAATGAGTCTCTTCTGTGGAAACCAAAATTTTATAGAATTCACTAGTAGCTTCTATATGAAAGTCAACTTGAAACAATATACTGGGCCCTCTAGAACGCGCTATAAAATAAAGGTATATACAGACACACTGGAATTACATAGTGGCTTTCTATCAACGCCTATCAAAAATCGCACTGTCAGCTATTCACAAAAGCATTAAGCCACCACACAATGACGGTCCAAAACACTAGCACTTTACTCGACACAATTTCCTACTTGAAATTACCATTCCAAACTGACAGACGTACCGACGGTTAGTCTGATAGGTATACGCGCACTTCGAAACGACTACTGGTCACTAATTCATCTCCCGAACTCAACTGTCCTGATTCTTCAAAATCGTTCGTCTAAATAGATGCCAGGCGCGCTCGCCACTTGGCTAAGGTCAAGGCCTGGGTACACCCTGGCCGTATCTTAAATTTGTTTTTCTTGCCGTGGTACGCATAGCCTTCATCCCGTATGCATGAATACATTTTCATATATGAGATGTGCAGTACCAAAGGACTGTGGAGTAACATACATATGATGGATCTACCAGCTTCGCGACTTTAGCTGTGTGTGTTGTAAACGTACATTAAGCCTTATGAAAATTGAGCTATTCTGGAAATCGTGAAATCAGTGGTTGTCAGCGAATGCAATATGACTTATGAATTATAAAAACCCACATTCAAACTGCGAACTCTCATTTAGGAATATGTACTAGTTTTTCCAAGCAAATAAGTTTCTTATAATTACAATATATAGTGAACGGTCGTCATTGAACCCCCAAGTCGCATTTATAAGTTTTCGTGTTTGAAATATACGAATATCAATTCAAAATTGAAACTAGAAGACGTACCCTCCGAAAACAGGTATTAACGAATATTCGCCCAGGCTAAAATTGACTAAAGATGAATTTTAGAATGATTACAATTTCCCTTTATAAAAAGAATTGAATTCCAAATATAATTTGAATGTACATTATACCACACATATTTTTCTTCTGTAAAGAGAATTACATAGCAGTGACTGCTGGTAGAAACAAAACTTGTTAAATCGTACCTGAACCGAAAAAGATCAATATGTTAGACGTCTGGTCTAATTTGAAGGTACATTGCACCTATTTTTCTTCTGTAAAGAGAATTCCATAGCAGTTATAGTATATCCATTCTCAGTTGAATAATTCATCTTCGACTCAAAATATAGGGTTCGTTCAAAATCGTACATATTATAATGTTGAATTATGAAGAAAACCGGAAAAATAAATGAATACCATTTTCCATATGAAGTATATAGTAGACCAAGTTGAGTGAAAACTATTCCCGCCTAACCAGTCGATACCTTCGCTGACAGCTTATAAAATAAATTACCGTAAACTACTACAGGATCACATTGTTTCTTCATCGGGTTTGGGGTACAGATCATTGAATCTATTAGTAGAACAGTGGTGTGGTGTGTGTCTGGGCAGAGGCAGCCATGTATGGTGAACGACTGTAAGGAAATCTTTGTGCATTAGTCGAAAGTACCATCCACATAAAATTTCTAGCTCAAGCAAATCTGCTTTAAATTTGTACAACAACCAATGAAAGTGGTTAATACAAATAATTTATTATTTAATGGGCCACATAGGCTCAAAATAGCATTTAGATTTTGTTAACGAGTTTGAAATATTATATATAAAAAAAAAAGTTTGTAAACTCGACCTTCTAGAAAGTTTGGAGATCAATATTAAACAAAAAGTCAGAATACTTGCTTACATTAATTTAAATAATTATGATTTGTTGGATTTGTTTCATCGAAGATTAAACAGTAGAAGTGAAGTGCTTGCTATTTTGTTGTGATTTTCGAATGATATCTCGTACATTTTTGAAGATGTAACAAAAGTTCGGAAATCTCTTTTTTGTGTTAGAAAATGACAATTGTGACAAAAAAAAATGGTATTTGACGAAGTGGAAAAACCCCGTTTCCTTTACGCGAAAAAGAGACTGCGGAGTGTTTACCGAAGCCATTTTTTGATAAATCCGAACTTAATCCAAATCAGTGATTCTCATCAACGGAGATAATTTGGAATAAAATACGCAAAATGAAAGGCTCGAATTCCCTCCGCAAAATAAATACGCTCTCACACAACAACGAACATCGAGCAATGAAGAAATTGCCAAAGTACTTGCAGATACATATCAACATAACTCTAGCGACCTAAATCTACCCCCCATCTTCGTAGAATACAAGAAATCTACAGAAACCTCAGATATTTCCATATATTATTCGGACTGTTATCTCAACGACCCAATACAATGCAAGAACTAGATTACAGCCTATCCGAACTGAAAATTTCCGCACCTGGACCAGATGATATTTTCATGAAAAACCTCCCATACAAATCTAAACACATTTTATTAGACCTATTCAATAATATATTCCTTAACCATAATTTTCCTGAACTTTGGTCTAAAGCCATAATAGTATCAATTTTGAAGCAAAATAAACCTAAAGATCTCATTAACATGCTGCATGTGCAGATTGTTGGAGAAAATCCTGGTATTTAGAAAAAGAACAGTTGAATCAGAAGTACATGAAGCCTTCTTGCAGAACCATAAGTTAATAGCAGTATTTTTTTATACAGGGTGAGTCAGAAGTACTTTGACAGGAGGTGATTCCTCACAATATTCTAATATGAATTGTCCAAATAAATATAAGTCCGGGAACGCTTCGTTTCCAAGATACAGGGTGTTGAAGTTTTTTTTTTTTAATAACTTTCGAAATACTGACCTTAATTAAACGTAAATTGGTATTCAGAGGTTTTTTGAAGTGTCAAATTCGAACCTGATGTTAATATTACTCTTACTCGTAGGGGGCGCCACCTACACGTCTTTTTCTTTTTTGAAGATTCATAACTTTTTTGAGCGTACTTCTAGCACATTTTTCAGTAAAAAAATCAATTCTTCTATCATATCTACGTAAAACAGCTACCCCTGTTACAAGTCGCTATAAGCAACCGTTTTCTAGATATTTGGACTTGAAAATTTCAAGTCGATTATTTGATAATCGATGCGTGTTGAAGTTATTACTATTATTTTGCATTTTTCACAAGTATGCTTAGGAAATTAATTTGACGTTTAAGTAAGTAGTTTTGGAAATTACATATTATGTGACAGTTAAACGTTTTGTTGAAGTTTCTGTAAGTTTTAAAACAGTAATTTTAAAAAAATGGACTATTTAAACAATAACGCTCATTTAGCCGATATGCATTTCGTTTATGACCTTGCGTATGGCAATGCGAGCGAAGCAAGACGTATTTACCAGGAGCGATTTCCTAATCGAGTACTGCCTTCAGCTCCAACATTTACCAGTCTCCACCGTCGTTTGGCAGAAACAGGTAGCTTTAAGAGGGCAGCTGATATTATTGGAAGACCACGAGCAGTCCGAACCCCAGAATTGGAAGAAGCTGTTTTGAACGCTCTCGAGGAGAATCCAGAAACAAGTACAAGAATAATTGCTGAAGCTCTCAATTCTACTCAGTCCACAGTTTGGAGAATTATCCACGATCAACAATTTTATCCATACCATATTCAAGGGATACAAGCTCTTTTGCCACGAGACTTTCCCCAACGCATTACTATGTGTCAGTGGTTTTTGAGAAAATTGGCTGGGAATCCTCAATTTTTGAGATATGTACTCTTCACGGACGAGGCAAACTTCTTCCGAAATGCTATCACAAACTTTCATAACAACCATGTGTGTGCTCTGGAAAATCCGCACGCAGTTAGTGAAAGACATTATCAGTATCAATTTTCTGTAAATGTATGGGCGGCAATAATTGATAATTACTTGATAGGTCCTTTCTTTCTTCCGTTCCAACTGAATGGCGCAACTTACAGAGACATTTTAGAAAATGAATTGCCGGGACTATCCAGAATGTACCATTAGAAATTCGTATCCGTATGTGGTTTATGCATGATGGGGCTCCGGCCATTTTAGCGTTGTAGCCAGGGAATTCCTTAACACTGTCTATCCAAATCGATGGATCGGTAGGGGTGTAGAAGAACCTAACCAGGCGTGGGCACCAAGGTCCCCAGATCTAAACCCGCTAGATTTTTATTTTTGGGGACATTTGAAGTCACTAGTTTATAAAACTCCAGTAGCGAACGAGGAAGATCTAAGAAACCGAATAGTAGACGCCTGTGAAACAATAAGAAACACACCAATAATTTTTGAGCGGGTACGAGATTCAATGACTAGAAGACTGAATGCCTGTTTCTTCGCTGAAGGTGGACACTTTGAACAATTTATTTGAATACAATTCAATTTCTTTTATTTTATTTTATTCTACATATTCAAAATTTTTTGAAATAAAATGTTGAATTTCTCGCAAATTCTATCAAAAATACAGATTTTGCACCCTTGATACAAAAATAACTATTTCAAACGAGTAAAAATATATATAATAGGTGGCGCCCCCTACAAAAAACCAAAACTACTCACTTAAACGTCAAATTCATTTCCAAAATAATATAATAATAATAATAATAATAACGTTTGTTTGAAGGTTGTAGACAATGTGGTAACTTGATTACTATCGTTTCGGACGTCCATCGTCTTGATGTATTTAAAGGGTTTTCACGACGTTTCGAATGCTTGTATCTGCAATCGTCTTCAGGTGAATACTGACAGTCTAGGTGCTACTTCCAATTTATATGACTGTGGCGCAATGATGCGTGAATTCTGCCATGTACAGCGGTGCGTTAATTTTGCGCGGTGGTGGTGCGTGAAGTTTCGCGCCTCTGCAGCCCGCCAGATAGAGGAATCAGGGTTTCCATACGTTCTTGATCTCACCGCTTGGTGACTAAAGGCGTTATTGGCTTCGATGTAGGCGGCTCTTGAATTTCGTTTGAACAATGCTCTTCTATGAGAAACTTGCGTCGTCCATTGAACTCGATGGTGCTCAGTCAGGCGTGCAGCGATTCCTTGATGTTTCTCCACGTTGAGTCCATTCTTGTCTCATCAATCTTACCGATAACGGTTCTTTGTCTCAATGGGAATCTCCGCATTCACTGGAACTTCATAAATGCAATTCTTACGATTTCATTTGTTGTCAGGTTTGGTCTTGGAGGAAACTCGTAAGTACTGCCGGATTGAAGGCCTTGATGTTGAACTTGTTTCCGATCCTTCTGATCTTCTCGGAGACACCTCTGATGTGGAAGGCAGATCACTGTGCTTGTTGTGCTCTTTAGATGTCTTCGTTCTCGGAGTTTTTCAATACTTCTTCTAGGAGTTTCTTGGGATATCCATTCCGGTGAAGGTCCTCTCTGATGTGGTCTAATTCAGCATCTAGTGACTCCACGTGGTTGCATATGTGCGTCGCTCTCTCTACCAATGTTCTCACGATCCCTCTCTTTGTCGAACTCGGAGCTGTAACTGAGGTACTGCCCCGTACTGTAGTAATCCGCACCTCCGTCTACAGAAAGAAGACACATACGGGGCAGTACCTCAGTTACAGCTCCAACCATCCGAGTTCGACAAAGAGAGGGATCGTGAGAACATTGGTAGAGAGAGCGACGCACATATGCAACGACGTGGAGTCACTAGATGCCGAATTAAACCACATCAGAGAGGATCTCCACCGGAATGGATATCCCAAGAAACTCCTAGAAGAAGTATTGAAACAACTCCGGAGAACGAAGACATCTGAAGAGCAACAACAAAGCACAGTGATCTGCCTTCCGTACATCAGAGGTGTCTCCGAGAAGTTCAGAAGGATCGGAAACAAGTTCAACACCAAGAGCTGCTTCCAATCCGGCAGTACTTTACGGAGTTTCCTGACCAAGACCAAACCTGATAACAATGAAATCAGTAAGAATTGCATTTATGAAGTTCCATATGAATGCGGAGATTCCTACAGTGGAGAGACAAAGAGACCGTTATCGGTAAGATTGGATGAGCACAAGAAATGGACTCAACGTGGAGAAACATCAAAATCGGGAATCGCTGACCACGCCTGGACTGAACATCATCGAGTTCTATGGGACGACGCAAGTGTTCTACATAGAGAGGAGCATTGGTTCAAACGAAAGCCAATAACGCCTTTAGTCAACCAAGCGTTGAGATCAAGAACGTATGGAAACCCCTAATTGCTCTTTCTGGCGGGCTGCAGAGGCGCGAAACTTCACGCACCACCACACCGCGCGAAATTACACGCACCGCTGTACATGGCAGACTTGCACGCATCATTGCGCCGACAGTCATATGAATTGGTAAGTAGCACCTAAACTTGTCAGTATTCACCTGAAGACGATTGCAGATACAAGCATTCGAAACGTCGTGAAAACCCTTTAAATACATTGAGACGATGGACGTCCGAAACGATAGTAATCTAATGGTAATAACTTCAACACGCATCGATTATCAAATAATCGACTTGAAATTTTCAAGTCCAAATATTTAGAAAACGGTTGCTTATAGCGACTTGTAACAAGGGTAGCTTTTTTACGTAGATATGATAGAGGAATCGATTTTTTACTGAAAAATGTGCTAGAAGTACGCTCAAAAAAGTTATGAATCTTCAAAAAAGAGAAAGACGTGTAGGTGGCGCCCCCTACGAGTAAGAGCAATAATAACATCCGGTTCGAATTCGACACCCTCAAAAAACCTCTCAATACCAATTTTCGTTCAATTAAGGTCAGTATTTCGCAAGTTATTTAAAAAAAAACGAAAATAAAAATAAACCTTTAACACCCTGTATCTTGGAAACGAAGCGTTTCCGGACATATATTTATTGGGACAATTCATATTAGAATATTGTGAGGAATCACCTCTTGAAGTTTGTCAAAGTACTTCTGACTCACCCTTTATTAACAAAGCCTTCGATAACACATGGATATGTCATATCCTCAAAACTCTCCAAAACTAGAATATCCAAGGCCACCTCTTAGCCTGTTAAACATTTCCTGAGCCACCGATCCATCCAGGTTAGAGTCAACGGGCATACCTCCGCTCCTAGATCACTCCAAAATGGTACCCCCCAAGGTTCTATCTTCTTAAGTCCAACCCTATTCCTAATAGCCATCAACAGCATACTGAGCAAGCTCAGATCTCCCGTAAAAGCCAACTTATATGCTAACGATCTAGTTATATACACTAAAAACAAAAACGTTTCCTCAGCCAGTTAAGTAGGTACTACAAAATTTTATCCAAGAAATAGAAAACTAGTCTCTCAAAACAGGATTCCTCCACTCAAATGAAAAGACTCGCTGTATGATCTTCAGCAAGAGAAAAAATACAGACAATATTAACCTAACGCTAAACAGGTCCATCTTGGAAAAAGTGGAAGAAATAAATTTTCTTGGTCTGACCTTTAACTATGCCCTAAAATGGAAGCCTCACATCGAAAACCTACAACGGTCTTGTCAACAAAGAATGAATATCTTGAAAATATTATCGAAAATCAGATGGGGTGCCGATACGTCAAATATTCTCAACCCCTATAGAACTCTAATAAGAAATAAACTTGATATGGCTCAATTTGTTACAACACCGCAAATTTAACTTTGTTAAGAAAACTCCCCCCCCATTCCCCCATTCAAAGCTCAGCATTAAGACTAGCCCTCGGTGCTTTCCGAACCATTCCTATTACTAGTCTGCAAGTTGCTGCGTGAACCTCCACTGAACTAACGTCGCCATCTGCTGGGCCTGGCCTATGCAGCCATAATTTCATCAAACAAAAGTAATTTAATTTTTCCGACCATTTAAAAAACGAGTGTAGTACGTCAGGACTTCTACGACAGCAAACCCATCAAAAGTATCCCATTCCGGGAAAGAATAAGACGCAGTGGTTATGACGTTGGACAATTCAACTTCTCAATTCTGAGTCAATCTAATCACCCCCATGGAAAATCAAATTACCTGAAATCGATACGTCCCTAAAATTTACCCCAAAAACTCCACAAACCCTCACATCATTCAAACTGCATTTCAAGAATCCATCTCCAAATACCCTCACTTTCACCGAAGCATCTAAGACCTCACAAGGACATGCGGCAGCTTACATCAGCGGGGACAACAGTTTCACCATACATCTTCCACAAAAATGCAGCATCTTCACAGGAGAAACGACAGCCATACTGGAATCACTCAGAATGTCCCAGAAATAACTTCATTATAATCACAGACTCTCTAAGTGCAATTTATGGACTGAAACAGTTATATCCATCTCATCCAAATCTCCTATCAATTAAAGAGTTTCTTCACCAATTACAGTTCCAAGGAAAAAATATTGTATTTTTATGGGTACCTTCTCATGTAGGGATCAAAGGAAATGAAAAAGCTGACACCCTAGCCTATAAAGCAGTTTCTGCAGGGACAACAGCTTCACCATACTCCTTCCACAAAATGCAGCAGGAGAAACGACAGCCATACTGGAATCACACAGAATGTGTAGAGAAGATCCCAGAAATAACTGTTATATCAATCTCATCCAAATCTCCTATCAATAAAATAATTTCTTTACCAATTACAGAACGAAGGGAAAAATATTGTATTTTATGGGTACGTAGGGATCAAAGGAAATGAAGGATCTGACGCCCTAGCCTGCAAAGCAGTTTCTGATAAGGACACACTTTTTCAAAGTGAGTTTCCTTCCTCGGACCACAAGTCACCAATTCAAAATTTCATTATCAACACCTGGCAATCAACCTGGACTGAAACTACAACCAAACTCAAAGAAATCAAAGAACTAGTCAATGAAAAGTTATCACTACCCACGAGAAGGAGAGACCAAGTAATTATCAACCGCCTCCGATTAGGATATACACTCCTAACCACCAACATACCCTACAGAAGGATCATTTCCCCATCTGCAACAACTGCGCTACCCAACTCACAGTAAAACACCTCTTGGTGGAGTGTCCATTATAAAATGAAGAAAGGAGATCAAACAACCTAGGCGACAACATCAAAACAATCCTCAAAAGTGATCTACAGAAAGTACTAAAATTTATTAAATACATTAACATACAGTGAGCACCATGTGTTAACCCCCCCTATGTAACTCGTTACTGGACTCTTGTTAGGAAAATCGCCGAGACACGTCGACTTTTGATTTCTAAAATGTACATTTTTGTATGAATAGTTTACCCTTAATTTCATCCCTTACTGGAGGAGAGCAACGCTTTCGGAAAATTTAAATAGCTCATCTGAAAGGATGTGTTATCCTCCATTCAACTGTGCAGAAAGTTTGAAATTTGCTTCATTACGTGTTGAGTTATTAATGTTTAAAAATATCAAAACACCATAAACAGCTTTAGATTTTAGGTAACCCCATAGAAAAAAAGCTAAAGGGGTTAGATCTGGTGATCTTGGAGGCCATTCCACAGATCCTCGGCGCCCGATCCATCGCCTGTATAAACAGTATTCAAATAATTCCTCACAGCAACTGCAAAATGAGGAGTAGCTCCATCTTGTTGCAGAATAATTTCCATGTCAAATTCGTCTTCATTATTTTCGACAGTTGCCACTTTCAGTGGATCTATCACTGTTTCCAGCATTTCCAAATAGAGGGCACCAGTCAGATTTTCCTCAATAAATAACGGACCTATAATGTGGTCACCCAGTATTCCTGCCCACACATTAACTTTTTGTGGAAACTGAGTATGAGTTTCGCGAAAAAGTCGAGGATTTTCATCGGACCAGTACCTCACATTTTGTCTATGCACGTGACCGTTTAAAAAAAAGTAGCCTCATCACTGAAACAAATGTGTTTCAAATAGCTGGGATTTTGCAATATTATTAGATACAATTTCACAATATTCTAGACGGCGGTCTGGATCATCGTTCGTCATTTCATGAACCATCCGCATTTTATAGGGATGAATTATTTTTTTTCAAAATTCTCAATACAGTCATCTGCGAAACCTCACAATTCAAGGCAACAGTTCTACTCGATGAGGACGGATTATTCACAAATTCGCCCATAATGTCCACTTGTTTATCTTCCCCAGTAGTTGATCGCCCAGAACGTTTTTTATTTTGCACACTGCCGTTCTCATAAAAATGTTCCACTAAATGTTTGAAATAATGTCTATCAATAGGGCGATCTGGAAAACGTTCATTGAACATTCGTACAGCGTCATGATAATTGCGATGAGCCTCACTTATGATGCTCACTGTGTATTGTAAAATCTGATTTTTCTTTCTCAATTCGTGTTTCGTCTCTCCCTGCTAATAACTCATTGCAGTTGATGCGGGATTATTTTTGTTGAAATAAAAAAAAGTGATTCTCATGAACATGAGTAACAATCAATGCAAACTAAAAATATAATATTCTCATATTTGTGACTAAGAAAAAGTAGTCCAATAAATTCTCATTGTTTTGAAAAATTATTTTTATAATTCGATTTTCTGTGACAAATGAAATTTTAATTCAGAAAAAGGTTTCTCAGATGTGTAAATCACAAATGCGTTGGATTGCAAAAAGATCACATTTTGTTTTTCAACTCAAGCAAATGTTTCACTTCCATTGGGAAGTTTACACAATTCATAGAAAAGGGTTTCCACTCAACGGAAAGATCTTCTAAATATGAAGCCATACCTCGGTTTCACGGCTAAGAAACCATTTCAGCGGATTTGAGTAGCAACCAGCAACTGTTTTATGATTCATTCTTGAATGTAAAACGGCGTTATAGCATTGGATTTGAAAGAAATTTACGTTGAAATTGTGGAAAATTCCCAATGTAAGACATTTGCTTCGGTAGAAAACTTCAATAAGAAACAAAATAAATTAATTCCACATCTGAAAGAGTTTACTCGAATTCTAAATTTTATTTTTCATACAAAATGGAGGAACGGAATTCCTTCATTTTCCTTCATATCCAACACAGTCTCCATAAAAAACAATTATACAAATGTTCGAACAGATTTTTAGGCAGACGAAATCTAATTGTTCATCAACAAAAAAGGAATCTTGAGAAAACAAGGATATGTCGTAGATCATTCGGAAAGAAAATGAAAAGATCGAATATTTAAAAAAGTTGATAAGGCCAGAAGAGCAGTGCCCACGTTGGACTCAATTACCAAGAAATTATCCTGAATATACCTTCCAAGCCCAGGGTGATATAAAAACGGTACAATATTTTTGCTTAGATACAAAAAAATATAATTATTATTAACTTTCGGACGTTTTTATTATCACCCAAAACCTACCAAAAAATGTTATTAGTGAAAATCCCTTCTAAATCCTTTACTAATCTCCTTTTCCAGATAGTTTACAGAAATTTGTTTTTAAACAAAAAAGTTACATTTGAAGTAAAAGAATAAATCTCCGCCTATGGTCGGCATTTTCGATCAAAGCGCAAATCCTATTATGTTTTATCAGGGGTGGGTGATAAACCCCATCCTCATCCAACTAAGAATGGATATTCTATACTGCTGGTAAAAACAAAACTTGTTAAATTTTACCTGAACCGAGAAAGATGAATATGTTAGACGTCTAGTCGAAAATAAGCGTAATTTTAAAATGGTTATTGATATGGTTGATATTTGCAAATATTCAACAACGTAGGTTAGGCATCTTTCCCGAAATAAAATTCACATTAGTTCGGTAAGGGTTTTGGGAACGATCAATTTGTTTTGCGGAATTTGATTTTGCCTGGTTGCCTGAAGATTTTCATGAACACAAGTAACCCCAATGTTACTTGGTTGCCCAAAAATAAAAAATAATCGATTTTCGAGAAAATAGCTTGATAGTCAATAGCATAAAATGAAAGTCATATTTATTCCCATAAAATGAAAGTTATATTCATTTCCATTAAGGGAACTGCCGATTGAAATTCAAAGGATTTTTGTACAAACAAATTTTCTCCTTTTGTGCCGAAGATATAATAGCAATACCCCACAACTTACAATCTGAACTGATTTTTTTTCTCTGAATTTTTTTTCTCCTTCTGTTCTTTCATTATATATCTGAATAATTATTTCTTTTCTCCTACAGCTGAGGCATATCGTCACCATGAACCCCGAGAAAGGATCCTCCACCAAAAGTACCTCTTCAGGAGGCACAATGGTACGAGTCCTGGGAGTCCATCAAACCAACGAAGTGAAAGCCACACAAAACCTATCCATCATAGTCCTCTTTTTTATGATCTGCTGGTTTCCGCTCTACACGATCAATTGCATCCTGGCGTTCAACCCCAACTTCTACGTGAACTCCAATGTAATGCTATGCAGCATCATCTTGTCGCATTTGAATTCGGCGGGAAATCCTCTACTGTACGCTTATCATCTGAAGGATTTCCGTGCAGCGCTGAAGAACTTCTTCCTCACCCTGTTCAACAAGAGTCAATATTGCGAGCCTATCAATAGAAACAACTATACCCAGTACAAGTTTAAGCTGCAAAACCGAGCTAGTAGCATCTCTACTTGTAACCTGACCAATGCTAGGAACAAAACGAAACTGATCGTACCCGACAAAATATCCACAATTGTGAAAACTTCGGCTGTTGTAGCTGCGGCCACAACAGGGGAGATGAATAGAACGATCTGGAACATAGCTGAGCATTCGGAATCTTCTAGCGACTCGTCAAAGTCCCTGGATTCTTGCAATCACGAGAAGAGCCTGATACGACCAGCGACGCCATACAGACCAAGAATTATGAGCGAACTCAACTCGTCGTACAAGATGTGTCTCGACGATGAGTCCGATAACGGTTTCAACGAGGAAGAAACGTTGCCTTATCGGGACTACGAGTTGGAAACTTCGTTGGGTAGCAGATTGGGCACTCCGGAAAAATTACCTCCCGGATATAAGAGACATTTATCGAACTCATCTCCCCAGCTATCCAGGGGGTTGTATTTCGTCGAGAGTGACAGTGAGAATTATAAGACTGTTAGTAGTTTAAGAAACGAACCAAAGAATAATGCATCAGACAGTTCGCCGAAAAAGACCAGTAATTTCAAATTGAGCACCCTGCAGGTTGTTAAATTGTTCAAGAAGCCACTGAACAGGAGTCTTAGTGATAGCGGACACGGGGTTGTTAATTCTTGTGCTAGATGAAGGGGTTGTTGAATGATTTGTTCAGGTGATTGTTGAGAATTGATGAGTTGTGGTTTTGAAGAATACAAATAATTATATTGAATTATTGCAAATATCAAATGATATGATACTGTAAACTTCTTCTGGTTCGGAGTATTCAAGTCTAGTCAAATTTGAATTTATGATTGCATGAGGATCTTGTGTATGACAGCTGGCTCCAAAAACAGTCCCAGGAAGGAGTAGCGCCTAATGGATCAAAATTCATCTGGGTCAAAATCCATCCTCAACTCCGACGTTATAATATATGGTCATGAAAGGATGGGTAACCATAAAAATATCCTAAAAATCACTAGATACTAAAAACTATTGATAACCAAATCAATATTTTCTATTCTAGAGTTATTTTTTTGCCTTTAATCGGTATTCACATATTTTTCAAACGCTCAGTTACTATTATTTTTTTTCAGTACGAACACGATGTTCCAACTTGTTATCTCCTAAAATGTCGTGAGCAACCACATTGGGAATTAACTTCATTCAGAATTAAAAAATACAAAAGCAAAGTTTTAAATCTAAAATAATATCAAGATGACAATCTTGATTGAAGCTCGGGACTCGAAGTGATGGCGCATTTGCTGTTTCAGTTGGAGGAAAACCCGGAAAAACCCACAACACCATCAGAAATCAGATCATCAACTTTCTCATAGAAAAGGACACATGCTCCCTGGGAGCTGAGAGAATCAATCTTGGAAAATACACGGCAGTCATCGAAGAGGTGCCAACAATTAGAATAAGGGTGTTTGCAATATGCAGTGTAGTGTCCATTGGAAATGCTGCCGCTATGATTAGATATGGCGTAGATATTATAAAGAGTATTCATTCCATACTGAGCAGAATATTGGTCCAAATTCAAATTTTGTATGGGAAAATTAATCACATTGTCCAATTTACTGCCATCAGTCGAAGAAACACGTTTTAAATGTATAACTAAAATTTTTGGAAATGTTTCTATACCAATCATCTTTTTGAATTCCTTTTTCATTCCACAAGTTGAACAGTATGGGCTCGCATCGTTAGTCAAAGTCTCCTCTTCTGTCAACAGTTCAATACATTGTGTTAAATTCACGACTTCGTTTGGCAAGTCTGGAATAGGGATTGAGAGTACCCAGAAAGGTTCAAAAGTAACGGAGCAGTAATTACAAAAAGTACATCTCAATATAGACTTCAGCTGACCGGCAAATGTATCCACAATTTTGGAATTATGAGTAGACAGATATCTTGCCCAAGAAATGGAAGCTTTCTGATTATCATTCGTGATAACAAAATCGTTTGGTGATGGATGAATCTCTGCAACCACATACATCTTGTCAGCGCAATATTGAAAAGCATATTCCTTCAGATAACGATTCTGAATAGAATATGACAGTAAATCACGAAACTCCTCCACCATCTTGAATTTTCACGTTTTAATGTCACCTAAACCATGTATACACGTCAACTTTCAAGTGATAGTTTGTTAACGTTACCATAAGTGCCAAAAAGCAATATCAAAATGATTCGATTGATAAAGACAAATTGAGTGAAATCGAGTACATAATATCATGTTCCCTTCAGAACTACAACTGGACACTAAATTCTCTCCCGAACTCAACTGTCCCGAATATCCAAAATCGCTCATCTAAATAGTTGCCGGGCGCGCTTGCCTCTTGACTAGGGTCAAGGCTACCTGAGCGCTGCGCTATTATTGGCTAGAGGCTTGGGCACATCCTGACAGGCTGAAACTAGGTTGACTATCCACAGATGAACTAAGCCTCCACTTACTGACGGTCCAAAATACTAGAACTTCACTCGACACTTTCCTACTTGGAATGATATAACTCCGAACTGACAGACATCACGACGGCTAGACTGATAGGTATGCGTGCACTTCAGAACTACAACTGGACACTAATTCATCTCCCGAACTCAACTGTCCCGAATATACAAAATCGCTCATCTGAATAGTTAACGGGTGCGCTTGCCCCTTGACTAGGGTCAAAGCTACCTGAGCACTACGCTGTGATTGGCTGGAGGCTTGGGCACATCCTGACCGGCTGAAACTAGGTTGACTATCCACAGATGCACTAAGTCTCCACATACTGACGGTCCAAAATACTAGAACTTCATTCGACACTTTCCTACTAGGAATTATTTAACTCCGAATTGACAGACATCACGACGGTTAGTCTGATAGGTATACGCGCACTTCAGAACTACAACTGGACACTAATTCATCTCCCGAACTCAGCTGTGCCGAATATTGACAAGGGTCAAGGCTACCTGAGCCCTGCGCCATGATTGGCTGGAGGCTTGGGCACATCCCGACCGGCTGAAACTAGGTTGACTTGATTTCGATTTCCCATGGATAGATTTCTGCCGGAGCAGAATTCGAGATATCTATAAAATTCAGAGGAATTCGACCAATTTCATCTACGATAAACTCGACCTAGGATGAATTTGACCCAAAATGGAAAGAATTTGAACCATGCCTAGTTCGAGCCTTGGAAAATTAGACCCAGGATAATTAGACAAAATAATTTGATTCAATGAGAAAAATCTGAATAATTCGTCCTAACATGAATCAGACTATCTTATTTTATCAGGTCCCGTCTGTCAACCTTTTTGAAAAATAAAATCAAGTATTGAGGCCAAATTAGCCAATAGTTGGGGAGTTTTAATTATTAATTTTTTTCCCATTATGCAAATATAAAAGCAAACTTTATTTCCCTGTTATCTAGAGATGCTGAAGAAGTGTCAGATATTTTCAAATGTGCTTCTCATGCTAGAATTTAATCCCACCAAATCCCAGTTTGATATATTTGGAAGAAGGGTGGTTACAAGTTCCTCATGCTCATAGAGTGGGACTTGAGTATATGAACAAGTTCAAATTATACAATCCCAGATTAAAGGTTGCTATTAAATGTGTTATATATTACATTACCTTCTAAGTATATAGTTTTATACTTTTTGGTGTATTTGTATACTAATTGGAAATTTTACATTCGAATCAACGTTTATGTGTATAATGAAACTGCATATATGATCACTATTACCATACAAACCTCCCTGATCTCTTATATTTATATATTTGTCATAATGAAATGTACAATCGCTGTTTTTGCCTATGTAAATAAATATTTATTTCCCTTCGCCATATTTTGGCATCCAGTGATTTTCTTCGAAAGCCAGCGTAAATTTCGTATATGTGATGTGTATATTATTTCTCCATAATTTTATGTATATGTAATACAATCATAAATATTAATTCACCATGTTTTATTTCAAAAGACATTTGCAAATTTTTGCATACGAAGATATTTATTTATTTTTTACATCTCTCGTTCTAATAAGACTTCTTCCTTTATAATTATAGTTTGAAAAAACTAAAAAACACGCATATATGGCAATAAGGATTGAAAAGATAAAAATAATAAGAATAAAGTCATTGACAAACAAATTGGTCCCGAGAATTTCTACCACAAAATAATGACACAGAAATGACAAAGTATACTCACCAAAATATCCATCACTTGTGATATAACTACTGAAAATCACACGCGATGTATGAGAATAAATCAAGGATTTCTGATTTTACAACGAAAAATTCAGCGAACAACGTATAGGACGTAAAAAAATATCATTTATTTCTTTCTAATTTTGATTCTACAGCATCTTCTATCCACGGAGGGTCATACCATTTTTCATCCCTTAGAGAACGTTGTCTGCATATGATTATTTCCTTCAGTGACATTCCATATATAAAATATTTATAACGTGGGAACCATTTTTTCTCCACAAAATTTCGTCTCTTTCTCAACGATATTAAGGAAGAAAAATATTCAAGTCGTTCAGAATGAACCGTAAAAATGCTGTGCTTTTTTGTGAAATTTGAGCAAAGTTTTGCTGAAAAAATATTTTTGTTTCTCAAAAATTATGAGCTGCAACTTCCAATTCTGAAATCTTCTGTTGTGAGAATTCAACGAGTGAATTATGACATCCAAAGATTATTCATTGATTTCATAAAAATCGTTTCATTCCCAACGACTTGTTCAAACAAACTAACAGAAGCCGCAATCAAAATACATGTGAACCTGTGATTCAAAACTAATATATGACCGGTTGACAATGCGAGATTTTCAAAACATTAACTAGAATATCAAAATTCAAAATCCAATAACGATTCCTCTGCCGCTGGAATAATATATTCTGCCGTAAAATCCGTAACGAGGATTTGCTGATTTGACCTTCAGATGATAGTAACCCAACTGGCATGTTGCCAATCCCGCCAATATAATTACGAATCTCTGGGTCCATTTTTTCAACATTTGTTGGACCTCATAATAATGGATATAACAACGTTGGGTTTCATTTTCAAAGAATGTTATTTCGGAAAACTAGTTCACGAATCATTTCTTCCTGATTAATTTCCAAACCAAATGATAATTTATACTTCAAGACAGCTATTACTTGGAGTACGTAAGTTTATCGGCACCAGTGCCAAAGAGTAGAACTATAATCTTTGACAGTGCTCGCCGGCCGTTCTCCGGTTATTGTCTCGTAGTAGAAATTAGTTTCGACATTGTCTAAAGATACATTAGACAATGGTTTCGACTATAATTATTCATTTGCACGGTTGGAGACTTGGATAAATATTCACTTTAATGAATGGTGGCCCCTCTATCGGATTAGTTTTACAAGCCATATTGAACGCCCACCTTAAAAATAATATTTTCTGGAAATATGATTTTCCATGAAATGAGTGATGCTCGAAGTGATTCATAGATCGTGTCATTAGTTGGGATAATTTCAGCTAGATGGCAACAGGAACATTTATAGGGTCCTCTCTGAATTGTTCAAAAAGTTCAGCTACCCGTAACTAGATGTTAAAATAACTGAATATGAAAAGAATTCTGCATTTTTCTATTAGATGGTTCAGCTACTCTCTAGTAGATGGCAAAACATTATAAATGTTCATAGAGCTACGACTTTGGCCTTCCCCTACCTAACAACCACCAATTTTTCTCGAAGATGCAGGAACCATGTCTAACTGTGGCTATTAATAGAAATTGCATAGGCCTACCAAATTATTTGGTATAGGCGAAACACGAGACGTAGTTTTTGACGGACGAGTTTTGTGATTATGGTCCGATTCGATTCAAAATTGGTATGTGGGGGTTTTCGGGGTCGGAGATTATGAATTTTTTGTCAAAATTCATAAATTTAAGATGGCGGCTTCAAGATAGAGAACAAACATTGTGATTATGGTCCAATTCGATTCATAATTGGTATGTGGAGGTTTTTGGGGTCGGAGATTATTAATTGTTTGTCAAAATTTATAAATTCGAGATGGCGGCACCAAGATGAAGGACGAGTTTTCTGATTAGTGTCATATTTCATTCCAAATTGGTATGTGTGTGTTGTAATAAAATTAATACTTCGACAAGTTGTCTATACTTTCATGAATACTTTGTAAAAATCAAATACTTTGAAGTTCTTACTTACCAACTTATCACTGCCCAATCAAATTAATTGGTACCTACTTTTATGAACACTTCGCACGACAAGCTTTTTGAAACCAAATAATTCAACAAAAAATAATTAAATCATTGTCAGCGATGACTTAAATTTTTTTATTAGTTATTTTTTTAAATCAAAATTGAAGAATTAAAAATGTTGGACAAATAACTATTGTGGTTTATATTTCGATAAGATTTAATATTGTGGCTACGGTCGGAGTTTATGAACCTATATATGTATATATAATATCTTTATATATATATATATACAGTGTCCGGCATAAAGTCCGCAGCACATTGGAAACTTTTTCATTATGGATTTCTCAAAAAAAAACATTGGTGATAAAAACCTCTGCTTCATCCCAAACCTGGAATGCAAACACCAAAATTGAATTTTATACGACCCTATACGAGGGAGATAGAAAAGCATGCTTTGTTTTTAAAATAATATGATCCCATCACTTTATTTCTCACGGTAGAATTCAAATTCATGGGGAAATATTGTTCAAAATCGAATGTTGATCCAGAAATTCGAATCATAGCCACCTATGACCAATTTCATATTTCAACCTATTTTCCCATGTTTTCCTCATCGCCCTGTACAACATAAGGAATATATGCTAGATGATATCACTCTCTGAATGTTTTCTAATTTCTCCTTCTCATCGGAAAATCACATTAGTTGAATTATGTGACGGAATTTCACAAAATCTTGCTGCAAAGAGTAAATAAAACTGAATTGTCTCCAAGGTATGATGCCAGAATGAAAATGAATTTATTTTCACACTAGGAATAACATTTTTTAAGACAATCAGGAATTGTAAAATATGATAATTTTTGTATAGTTTTTTTTCAAGCAAGACATCAGAATGCATCTACAATATTTTATTGATTTTTTGCAGCATTCAACGTACAAAATTAAGGTTTAATCCACTCGAAAAATGTATTCATGTATTATTTATGAATTTCGAAATATCGTAAGTTGTTATATTCGACTTCGATAGCAATACCCAGCTTCAGTAATTTTGTTCTTTGAATTTTACTGTAAATGAATTAGATACAGAACATTTGCCGATCACAGTTGGCTTTGAAAACAAATTATTTTCTAATTGTAAACAAACCATTTTTGACGCATCAAGAATAACTCACAAATCTGTAGAGTAATTTCAGTAGTTTTTCAATTTAATCATGGCTCTCGACTAAGTATACAGGAGAGAGTGGAGATTGTAATGATACATGGTGACAATTATCATACTTGTAGGGACATGCAAGACATCCAGGTAAAAACGTTCATAATTCGACAATTACAAGAATTTTGAAAACATTCAGGAAATCTGGATCTGTTTCGAAAAAATACAAAGTGACACAAAAACGACCGATAACAGAAAATGAAGAAACTGTTATGAATAATTATGCTGTCTACGATTGAATATCCAATAATGTCATTATTGCAAAGAGGAGAAAATCTTGGTATATCCGATCGATCAATGAGAAGAGTTCTAGGTAATAATAAATGCAAACCGTATAAACCAAAATTCATACACACTTTGAAGCCGAGAGATCCGGATAATCGCTTGGATTTCTGTTTCTGGTTTCAGTCTATGATAGAAGATAATAGACAGTTTTAGAAAAAAATTCTTTACAGTGACCTTCACATCAAATGGGGTAGTCAGCTCCCAGAATTGCAGGTGGTGGGCAGATAATAATCCTCATTTTAGGATACAATGTAGAGAACAATATCACTTCAAAGTTGACGTCTGGTGCGGAATTCTTAATGACATTATTGTTAGACCAGTATTTTTCAGACAACCACTGAATTCTGCAAGATACTTAAGAATGCTGCAGACATTTCTCTACGATTATTTAGATGATATTCCTCTGGACATGAGAGCTGGAATGTATTTTCAACAAGACGGTGCATCCGTTCATTCTACGCTAGAAGTGAGAAGGTGGTTGAACGGAACAAATCGATGGATTGGAAGATATTACAATAACGCTTGGCCCGCCCGGTCAAGATGGCGGACGAGTTTTGAAGATGGGGACAAGTTTTGAGATTTATAGATTGTTTTATTAAAAAAATACGAATATACAAGAGGGCTAACTAGTTTTTTATCATGAATGAATTGAATGTTCCTCTGCCCTATGTAAAAATATGGTGATATACTTTTGCTGCAAACCATAAAAAAACTACACATTGAAATTTTCTGCTCGGTTCTGCCAATAACAATTTAAAATCTCGACCACGATTGTTCAACATTGAATTACTGATAAAAAACTAGCTGAATAAATAATTAAAACATTTCAAATTGTACTGCCCAGCAAAGACCACGGGGAGGTACTACCAGCATTCTTTGCCACAGGGGGAGATGTAAGGATTGTTAATACTGGTGAGGAATGTTAGTTTATAAATATAAATATATAAATGAAAATATTTTTTTATCACAGATGGCACTTTTCGCAATAATAAGATATCACCGGCGGCATCGCAAAATTAAATGAAAATAAATAAATATGTAAAAAAATATCACAGATGGTATTTAACCGTAATATCAGTCAACAAAAAAATTACAAGAAAATAATATATGTTCATAATTTTTTATTACAGATGGTACTTATTTTTATTTATTTATTTATACTGATTACAAACAGACTATGTCTATTAACATGTATCAGTTGGAAAATTACAAACATACAGAAGCGAAGTATAACAATTATACAGATACAAACATATATATATATATATATAAACAATATTAAAACTATTAAAATATTTGAAATTAATGTACAAACATCACAAGGCATTTATACTATCCTGGTTGTATCTCAAATGGGAGAGTAGTGAGGTCTTAGAGATACTAAGGAAATCAATTTCTCCTGTTCTCAAGAGGTTGTTAACACTGACTAAGCATTTGTTAATGGGGGCGCTTAAATTGTGAATTTTGAAGGGGCTATTTCTGATTCTCAGTCTTATGTCTGGTACGTTGAAGTGAATGTTCATCAGTATATCAGGTACATTGATCAAGTTGTGTAAGATATCAAAGACGAAAAGAATCTGGATCCTTTCACGTCGTTCGCTCAAAGTTATAATTTCAAAATCTCTCCTTTGGTTTTCGTAGGATATACGCAATGGGTACATTCCATATTGTGTAGTATCACAGGCGTTATTGAATAAATATAGTATCAAATAAAAATGAAACTTATTAAGTTATATCTATTGGAGAAAATGCCAAAATTTTAATTCTAAAAAATGCAAAATACCTATTCTGATAAAACTGCACTTAAAACTCTGAAAACCCGAAATGGAGTTTTTAAATAAAACTGAAAAGAATACCAAAGAATTTATAATTCTAAAAAATACAAAATATGTCTATTCTGAAAAAACTGTACTAAAAACCCGAAATAGAGTTTTTAAATAAAACTGAAACGCTAACCAAAGAATGTATAATTCTAAAAAAATAAAACCCTAATAAGGATTTGAAATAAACTGAAATTAATAGTGAAAAAAATGAGAATTATAGAAAACCGAAATTAAGATTCCTTGTCAAACTGAAATTAATACCAACTTAAAAAACTCTGAAAAACCGAAATGATGATTCTGAACAAAAGTGAATATTACAAAAAAAACTTACGAAGTTGATAGAAAGTCGTATTATGTTATTCTACATTCCCATGACTGTTAATTTTCACATTCTTCTAAATTTTCCGCAAAAGAACAATAAAAGCTTTTAAGAGAATCGCAGGAGGGATTTTGCTTGGTTATTATATAATTTTCCGCGAATTCAATTTGGTTTTTGGGTTCCAGACCTACGGTAAACAAAGTGTTTAAGTCACTGAGTGAGCCAGATGCTCTATATTTTTATCTTTCAGCCAATCTAGCATATCGTCCTTCCTCGATGAGTATGTTGGACATTTTTCTAGCAAAGTATTGTGGTAAGAAGCGTTATCCACCACCAGTACACTGTTCGCGGGAATATTTGGAATTAGTTGTTGTGAATATATATTAGGAATTAGTAGTTGTGAATGTGTATGAGAACTGTGCAAATACGTCTCATCAGTGTAAATTATGGTTTTTCCTTGTTCACGATATATTTTCAATTTTCAAAAAAATTCCACTCTTAGTAATCTAACTTCTTGACTTTTCATCAATATCGTTCGATTATCAGGCGTTTTTTCCCAATCAAAACCTAACTCTTTGATTAAAATGTGCAATGTTAAACGACTGCCTTCAAACCCTACCTGAGCATTTTTGATTTTTTTAAGAATAGACTTTAAAGTAGTGCGTTGTTTTTCAATCAAACAAAAATCATTTATAATCGTTCTTGTTTCACCCTGCCCTTCCGTAATATTACTTTTCGACTTTATTTTTCCTACTCTTTTTTGCAGAGACGGCAAAGAAGGAATACTACCTGAATTCACAGCCGATGATCCGTTTTAATTTTTTTAAAACAATATTCTGTTATACCCATTGCTGCCTTGGCACGTTCTTTGTATTTTTGTAAAGGTAATTGTATCCCATTTTTTGCCTCATTTTTCATGAATTTGATAACATTTGCCATAATTTCTTTTTCCGCTACTGAATAGTACTTACCACTGGGCATTTTGGCAAGGTAACAACTAAACTATTGCAAAGTTGAATAAATAACTGCACTACCTATTTATTAATCAAACAAACCTAACCTTTCAAACGCTGCATGCCAAGACACTGGTGAAGAGTCGCCGTAGCATAAGCACCCACATCAAATCGTGGACAAGCTCTACCAGATGGAAGAGTGGCAAGTGAATGGCGGATGAGTGGTAGGTTAAAGACAGGTGAGTGGCAGGTATAAAGGGTGAATGGCATGGGAGTGGCAGGTGAGTGATATGGGAGTGACGGGTGAGTGGCAGGTGAGTGAGTTGAGGGTGCTAGATCAGATGTTCACAAGTACTAGTCAGTTGCTAGAATGGAACATGCGAGTCATTTGAATGTTTGGCGGATTTTGTAGCCAAATTTGTTATACCCCTACCATGTACAGTGCAAGCTCTATCATGAATTAATTTCGCCCCACATTCGCCACATTGTAGATGGTTTATAAACCATTAGTGGATGAGTGGCGGGTGAGCGGCAGAGGAGTAGCTGGTGAGTGGCAGAGGAGTAGCGGGTGAGTGGCAGGTGAATGAAGGGCGAGTGGTGGATGAATGTCAGGTGAGTGGCGGGTAGTTGGCGTAAACATCAGTAAATAGAGGAACATTCTATTAATTTGAATGCTCCTATAAAACTCGGTTACTAATGAATCTAAACAGTTGGTACTGTAAAATTATAAATTAATTTTTGACAATTTTCTTGAAGAACAGAAAATAAATAAAACTCAACAAGATAACTGATTTATTGATTAACAAAATCTCAAATTAACCTTTTTCTCAAGGTTTATCCAATGACTAAAATGAAATTTACAACCAAAATTATAAAACTTGCAAGTATATTTAACTAAAAGTACTTTCAGTACTTTTTACTAATACTGTGGTTAATCCATTTTTCGCTAATGCCCTGTCTAGAGATAAATAAATGTATTCAAATTTGGTTTGATCAGTACCTTTTACAACCAAACCTCTTGAACAATATAGATCAAAAATAAATTAAAATCAATTATGCAATTTCATAACATAATTTTCTAAGGAAAAATCTAATTCAGTCTACGTTATTCATATATGAGTACATATATGAACTTTGTAGAATATCTAGATGTCAATCCATCTATTTTTCAGTGCACTGACTAAAGAATATCAACAACCCAACTGAACACATAAAAAAAAACTATCAACCCCTAAACTATGTCATCACAATTTGCATAAACAAAACAATAACGGTATGAAAGCTCCTATTGCTATGAAAATAGGCAACATGAGAGAAGAATCGTCTGCACTATAAGGATCCGGCTGTTTGGGTCCACTGGGCCTTCTAGATTTTGTAATGGCTTCAGGTTCCTCTTTGATCGGTTCCTCCATAAGAGTGGGCTCTACCGGAATGGGAGGCAGTCTGGGAATGTCTTCAAGTTTTCCTTTCATCACATACATTGCGTTTATTTTGGGATTGTCTTTGTAGCCCTTTATGAACTCTACTCGAATGCGTCCACCTCTTATTTCTGACTCTTCCCCATTTATAATCAGACGACCTGCAGAGAAATAAAAATGAAAATGCTGGCTAGTAATCTGAATACGTTGTTGAGAAAAGACATTTTTGTGCAACTAATAAATGTCATTCATATTTTATTAGAGTAGCTGTCAAGTGCAGTAGAATGGTGGTAAACATTTTTGAATTGGAATAAAATATCAACTCAAATTTAAAAAAATGTGTTGAATCAGCCCCTTTCACTCGAAATACATTTTACAGTTAGTTTGGCCTCCTCCGCCTCAAGGGTCAACTCCATCTCCTCCATCATCATGATGCTGCTCACTGTGGAATTTTTGTCAATCAATATCGCAATTGGTCAAATTCCCTTTAAATCGAATTTCTAGTGAGTCAAATTCCTTCTGAGTCTACTTCCTTAGCAGTTCAAATCCTTTGTCTGTGTCGGATTTCGTACAGGACGAATTTCTCAGTGGTAAACTTCTTTCAAGGTCATCGATAGTTAAATTTTCCTTAGGTCAAATTCCTCGGCATCAGTCAAGTTACTCTCGTAAGGCCGTATGTCAAAATCAGCTTTTCACGAATTCTTCGAAGGACGAATTGCTCGTGAGTGAAATCCCTCGTCAGACGAATCTCTTCTACGTCTAATCTTTTGTTGTCTGTCATAATGATGCCATGTGTGGAATTTGGTATTCCTATGAACCAACATCCTAATAGGCCATTTTCTCAACCAAACTTTTAGTTGTCAAATTGCTTCCAGGTTCAAAATAAAAAATTTGGGACTATTCATTGATGATGATTTACGGTTCAAAACGCATATTAAACATATAGTCCAGAAAAGCTATATGTCATTAAGAAATCTTCACCGCAACAGAACAATACTAAACAAAGAATTGAAGAAACAGTTATGTGAAACACTAGTTTTGAGCCACTCAAATTATGGCGATTTGATTTATGGACCATGTCTTGATATTCGAACTTCAACTAGAATTCAAAGAATTCAGAACTCATGTATTCGTTTCATCTGTTCACTAAGATAAGGAGACCACTCAACTCCATTGAGAGCTGAACTAGGGTGGCTTGATATGCAGGACAGAAGGAAACTTCACCTTGCATGTTTTGTTTATAAAGTATTAGAAAAAGGAACTCCCTCGTATATTAGAAAAAAATGTCAAATAGGTCGGTTGTGCATGATGTAAACACTAGAAATAGAAACCTACTTGTAATACGCAGGCATAAAACTGCTGCATTCAGAAGGTCATTTTCTCATTCTGTGGTAAAAATATTTAACTCCATACCAACACCTATCAAGAACAAATCATCTTATGGATTTAAAAGCCTATAAGGAATACCTTATGGTTCTAAAACATTTTTGTTTTATATGTTGTAATTATATTAACGTTCTCCCTTTACGCATTCTATGCATTATTTACATGTTAGTACATTTTAGTTATTTGAACATACCTGTTACTCCCGTGACTGTTTAATTTAATTATATTATATATATGTAGGCATTCTTCTGTGTGAAAAATTTATTTGAAACTGGTACTCGGTTGAGTTGAGCAGTCTAACTGGACTTCGCCGAGGATAATTAAAATAAAGACATTTTATTATTATTATTTTGGTCAGTCGGGTTATTCGTTTACCAAATTCCAATTTTGCCAGAAAAAATCCCATGGGTCAAATTAACCGCAATTTTAATTCCTAATTGATTATGGGTCAAATAACAAGTTGGTAGAACTCCTCGTAAGATTTATATTCCTAATGGGTCAAATACCTCGTGGCCCAAATTTCTCGTCAAGTTTTCCGTGACTCATATTTCTCAACACTAGGATTCAAATTTTTCATAGCTGAAATTCCTCACTGGTTAAATTTTCCTTGGGTCTAATGCCTTCTGGGTCAAGGTTTTTGGGGGGTTTCTCGTGGGTCGATTAAAGCCTAAGTTCGTTTCCATGTATGTCAAATTCCTCCTAGTCAACTTATTCATCTGTAATGATTCCTTGTAGGTCAATTTTATTGTCAGTCAACAACAGTGTAGTTGAATTCCTCGTAGATCAATTCAAATTCCCTTGGAACCAATTCCTCATCAATATAATTCCGCGTGATAAATTTTTTTTGTTGGTCTAAGACCCATAGGTTAATGTTATCTCTGATCGAACCAGTCAAATTTTTTGTCTCTAAAAAATTGTTCAGGTATAGTTATTCTAATCCCAATTGGAACGGCAATAAAAATAAGAGCACTACGAGGAGTGTTCATATGCACTACCAGTGTTTTTACTTTCAAAGCGTTCTTGGTACAATCATAAAAAAGTTCTGTCATGTGACCCTAGTTGCCCAGATTATTAGTAAAGGCGCTATCAAATATATTTGAGGAATAAATGCTCGGCTAGCTGGATTGGACACCTGTTACCTGAAGCCGCATGATTTCCCCAGTTCACAATATTCCTTAATCAGTGCCGTGTGTTGGTGAGGTTAGGAATAATCCATTGAGAATAATTTTATCAATATGGCTTTCTAGATTACGTTCGAAACAAATAATAAAATGCATTTGAGATAACATGTGTCTACTTTTACATGGGGTGATCAATTGCTATGATTGTAAGAATAAATAACTGAAAAAATAAATATACCGACGCCTATGTCAAGGCGGCAACTGGAAAGAGAATTCCTTCTCGAAACTTTTCATGTCAGTCCAATTGCGATTAGAAATACAATAAGAATTTATCAGTGGTTAGATCCCCCAAAGTCGAATACCTCCAATTCCTCCCAAGTCGAATTCTTTGTTGGTTTTCGAGGATCAAATTACTCGACAGTCAAGTTTCTCTCCTGTCCAGTTTTCACAACGATATAATACAATATGTTACTCTCAACTTCACTGTGAAGATAAAAGAAGCTACATTAGAATGTTCTGATGTAATTGGGCGTGTTCCACAGAGCCCAATATTTGTTTTCCTGTTATATGTTAAGGTATCTCTATACGTACACAAAGTTTCGGCCGCTGCGTGCAGTAAAATTCAAATCTTTTGACGGAGCTTGTACACTCTGATTGTCCTGAACAATCACACCTCATGTATAGAGAGCGGCACTCTAATCGTGGCAATTCTGCACATTCAGCATTTATCTCCATCTTTCTAAGCCTATTGATACTGATGCTTCCATCAGTTCGCCGCAGTGTACACTGTTGTCATTTCGTCACAGCTTGTCATGTCTTCGTTCCGTGTCGGGTAAAATTAATATTTTTCATCAGTGGATATCTTCGAAACTAAACGGTAAAAAATTACCTGTTTTTTTATTTAATCCCATAATGGTACTGCATGCAGTATACGGTGTTTTTTTTATCTTAAGATCCGTTCAGCTTCTATAATAAAAAATGTGAACAAAGTCCTATCAATTCACGTGTTAGGTATAGGCATCGTGTACAAAAAGACCCATTTTTAATTGCAAATATCTCACAAACTATACGGTGGGTCGATTAAGAAAATTGTGATTCGGTTCAGGGAGGTTATGTTTACATCATAATAAAATTTCAGGCGATTACTAACATTTGAACAAAACCACAGAACCACCTTAATAAGACAGAAAGGGTCTCAAAAATTTATCATTTTGTTACATATGCCAATGACATCATTTCTGAAATGTGACAATGTACAGCAAAATGAAGGTATTGTAGACTTGAATAATTTGTTCAGATGGTTTATAACAACTAAGTAATAGAATTGATTATTTTCTTTCGGAATGACACGAATTTGTTACTTGAAAATTCATTTTGTTCAGTACATGAGATTCTCAACATGGTGTCTTGTCATCCAAGTAGTAGAGCTCGTCCAGTATTGAAACGACCACTTTGGCCTTCCCCTACCTAACAACCAATTCTTCTCGAAGATGCCCGAACTATATCTTTAGACAATGCCCGAACTATGGCTAGTAATAGAAATTCCATAGGCATACCAAATAATTTGGTATAGGCGATACAAGATAAGTAGAGAACTTACACTTCTATAACTTCTAAACGGAAAAAATATTTTTCGACAAATTTGCCAGAGGGATATAGATATATTTATGTGAGAAAATTTGAATAAATAACTGCACTACCTATTTAGTAATCAAACAAACCTAACCTTTCAAACGCTGCATGCCAAGACACTGGTGAAGATTCGCCGTAGCACTGCAAATCGTGTCCAATCGTGTTTTCCCCCTCTCTACCTACCAAACGGTCCTTTCAATACTGGACGAGCTCTAGTAGTTAGTATGTTAAGTACTAAATGAATGTAAAATTTTCCTGATTTATACCTATATCTTGGTCCAATTCTTCATGAGTTGAAATCAATGTTGGTCAATTCAAAATTACAATACGTCTCTCAAATGAAATCCTCAATAACACACTGAGTAATGGAGATGGATTTCAACCCACGGAGCATGGAACTGATGAGTAATTTGAACAATGGGGAATTAGACACCTTTACATGAGTGAATAAGTTTAGTTCAGAGGGCAAAAAACTTAGTGGTTATTCTCTAGGATGCTGAGTACAGTTACCCATACCTAAATAAAAACCTTCATTTCAACAAAAATGTTGGGTAAAAATGCAGTTTAGGAAGAATTCGCGTAAATTATTTATTTATTTAACAGTCCATTTCTCTGAAAGCTTGAAAATAAAAATCTTGGCAGACACATATTTTAAAGAAATTATTCAATTTTGAAATGTCCCCTTTTGATTGAATGTATTAGAGAGCTGTAATAACAAAAACGACCTACCTGAATTGCGGGAAGTTTTGCATTATGATAAATATGTTCCCAGAGCCCCCCCAAACCCCGTGGTACGTGTCATTTGTCTGAACACGTTCTACTTTTCAAATTTTGGCCATTGGAGATACAGGTCGAAATCACCTGTCATGAAGGACGTCTTGCAACTTGCAAAATTGATAGGTCCAAGTCGCCAGGAATCATGTGGTATAATTTTTTCGGCGTAAAGTGGACGTAGTCCAAATATAGAGCAATCTGTACCACCTGATTCCTGGTGACTTGAACTATCAATTTTTTGAATTGCACGTACCACGGGGTTTGGGGGAGGCTCAGGGAACATGTTTATTATAATGCAAGACTGGTAGAAGTCTGTGATGTAGCGTATACTTGGCATCTAGCGACTTATTGTCCCTATTGTGCCCCAGTAATAATTCGGAAAAAATGAGAAAAGTTACCGCTACCGAAGTGTTTGTTTTTCTTCAAAAATACCCATGCTGAAGGCTTGTCCTGGGCTGTACACTACAGATCGGGGTGTCAACAAGATGCAGCTATTGTAGCGTTTGATTTTTGGCCGTCGAGTCAATGCAATCATCATTGTAAATATAAAAATTATTATGCTTTTGGTAGGTGAAAGTAAGAATTGTGGTATGTATTTTCAATCTGAAGTGGATATTTTATAAAACGGTAGTTTTTCATAGAAAAAAGTACTAAAAATACGTGAATAAAGGTATGTGTGTGGTGTTAAAGAAGGGACGAATGGTGAGTGTTTTCAGTGGCCGAAAATAGCGCTGAAAAATAAGGCCTTTTGTACTTCTGGAAGCTCATATCTCAGAATGTATTTGAGAATGCCACGTTTTAACTTTGGATTTGTGTTCAGAAGGCAAAAATACGATAGTTTCACTAAATGGCCTGACACAAATCGTGCGGGTCTAATTACAGGATATTTACCGTCGTGAAAATGATGGATTTAAAAAAAAAACTATTAGTGACCGTCAGATTTTTTTATTTTTTGGGGTTAGGGAGTCTACTTTATTTTAAATCTGTGGATTTTCCCTAAACTGCATTTTTTCCAAATGTTGAATAACTGAAGCTTAATTTTACCTCTTGAAATCTTGAATGGTACATATTCATCATGAGCAATACCCCTTCCAACCTTCTCAAAGATGTCCAAGTCTGCAACGATGGTGTGGTCACCATTCAACACTACGTCAAAAACCTTCTGGTCAGGTGCATTGAAATATACTTCACAGAATTTGAGGACCAATACGTAGTCTCCATCCGAGTTCACAGGGATATCATAGCCGAAGGTGTTGGTGTGATATCTTTCAGTCTGGTATAATACATGATCGTTTTGTGGCACTCTGCCAATAAGTAAGCGTTTTCCATAGTCTGAAGCGATGCCTATACGTCCGTGTAAGGGGTCTCTCTCATATCTCATTCCATAGACGTCGGTGTGTGCTTCTCCGCCACAATTAACTGCATATATCAATTGACCGGCACAATTCACGTCGGTTATGAAAGTACTTAAAACGCTTAGTAGATAGAAAACGTATATTTTTATAAAATACCTCAATATCATTTTAGAATTTGCTACGATCAGAACCTCTTCACCAAACGTGGCCGACTTCTTATCACCGACTCATTTAGGAATTCAGTGGTTTAGTGACGAGACAGGAAAAATCAACTCCAGATTATCTGGAAATCTATTTCAGGTTAGAGTTATTGAAATTTCAATTAGGTTTGTTCATTTCTCCAGATTTATGAACTTCCATCAGATTTATAAAAGATAAAGACAGGAGAATTATCCGAGTCGAAGAAAGATAAACTATTTGCCAAAACCTGTTCGATTTGACAAACGAACGAACCTGTTATTGACTGTTGACATAGAGAATACGTTTTCCGGAATTACAGAAGTGCCACGCACACCCAAACAGAGTAAACGTTATCTGAATAGGAGGTACTAGTTCTAGCCAATTAGAATCTTGTAGCATTAACCCGTCATAGTGACGTATGTGGACATGAGTACAGGTGGCCCGCGTAACATACATAGTGGTTCAATATACATTCAAGAGCCTGTAACTCTCAGATACCAGAGTGCGATAGTCCGCCACTGTCCAGAGAGGATGGTGGCTATGACATGTCCATATACGTCACTATGACTCACAAATGATCTTTCATCTCTTTCTATTAGTATCAGCATTGTCTTATGGGGAATAGACTCTCCTACTCAGATAACGTTTACTCTCTTTGACGCACACCGAACCTCCATTATCATTGACTGTGTTTCAGCACAGGAGGGTTAGCTATATTCTGCGGTTTCAGTATGATTAGTGTTCAAGTTGGGATTCGCCTCAATAAAACGGTTGGGGCAGATTATGAACTCAACCGTTCCATTTCAATACAAACACGCATGTGCCCCTTTTCTAGAATATTTTGATATGCACATGAATATTACCACCTAGGAAGATCAGTAACAAACTTCGAAATTGAAAACGCAAATTTTTTCATCACATTTAAAAACGAACTCCTAGCGCCTCTGATGGACGTATTCGTCGTTACTTTACACAGTTTAAACTTTTGCCGCTAGTTGCTTCGAACTGTCAGCTACTATTTTTATTATCATAGTATTTTCAATTGTTACTGAAACATCACATTAAAACTGAGTTAAATGTATATTTATGTTGTAAGAAATAGTATTCTCTATCAATATTCCTGAAACAACCACCATTGGCACTAGTGTTTGGGGAAAGTTATTCAAGTGACGGTCAAATAGAGTTTGAATAGGCTTTTTCATTTAGATGACAAATGACTAACTTTGTTTACCTGTCAGACCCAACGGCATTGATGGCGATTTTTTTTTTAAAGGAAATAAAATATTTCCGAGTTTTCCTATGGATAGTTGACTTGAATTTACATGGAGAAGAAAACTCACCATTAGAAAATATTCGTGTACATTATTTTATCTACGAATGAAAGGTTTTTGGCGGTATAAAATAGGTAATAAGTACTTAACCTACAAAGAAAGATACGAACGCCAATGTATGCAGGTGCATTTGTCATGAAGTTGACATAATGCCAAAATACCGCTAATTTTGAACTAAGCCAACCTCAAATTGTTATTTCAAAACTAACCAATGGCTATTCACTTTCCCAATAGCCAATCAGACTTTGGGTCTCAAAACGAGCGCATGCTCCTTAAAAAATAATTTAAATGAAAAGGTCTATTGAGGAGCACCTTTAAATTTGAAAATTTCGAAAAAAATGGGATTTGGGAAATCATTTACACAGAATGTAATTTCTGAGGACCAAACTGAGGCAAAGAAAAATTAAAATAAAATCATGTGAGTTCCCTATTATGTTCCAAACGCGGAATCATTATAGTTCAAAGGACTTCTTCCACTAGTGTATACTATTGAGATAAAATCAATCCGAAAACATTAAGGGACCCCTTCGGAAATTTACCCGAAGAAAAGTCTGCCTGGAAGGAATAGGAAACACACATTACATTGTCTAGATTGTTTGAAATAGTGTGGCACACAAGCATTACATTAAAAAGTCCTGTGTTCCTTTGAAATGTTCAACCCTCAAAATATGGAGATTACGTAACTGTGACGTGATTGATTTGATTTTTATGATCCAGTAGCAAAAATATCCTATTGGTCAAACTCAAAAGAAACTTTGCAGAAAAAACAGTTTCATTAAGAGAATTATTGAGTGGTATTGGGATATACAACATACCAGTGTATTGGATGAATTGAAGAAAATTATTTCCGCGCTCCCTGTTCTCCCAAATTTCAATTTTAAAAAAGAAACAACTGTTGAGTGTGATGCATCACAATATGCTCTAGGATGTTGTTTGCTTCAAGAAGGTCGACCTGTAGCATACGCATCTAGAGCATTATCTGAGATTGAGAAAAATTATGTTCAAATAGAAAATGAATTACCTATTAGCTTTGATGTATGCTTCACAGAAATTTCTCTTATTCATTTATGTTAGAAAAGTTACAGTAAAAACAGATCACCGCGTCCTTCAGTAATGCTGAAAAAAAATATATCTGGCACTTAATATAGTATGACTTAGAGCTTCGACATGTGCCTGGGGTAAATATAAAGTTACACCACACATGCGCTCTGAATATGGGGAAAATACGTATTACGTGTTTTTGCCTCCTGAAAAATGCGGCCCTCTCATATCGTTTCCGAGTTACAGCACCTCATTTTCAAGCACCGTTTTCTCGCACAAAAATTACTCAAAATGCCTCCTTCATTTTACCAGCATAAACAAAACACCCTAAATCACTTATTTTCAGCACAAAATATTGACGTTTTTATCGAAAAAATCCTCCTTCTTACACAGTTCCAAATAAATAATTTTCGGTCTTGTGACAGAAGAAATTTAGTAACTTTGCCTTATTTTTCATGTTGGCAATAAGTGAATCACCGCCAACTTTTCGAATTCAAACATGAGCAATAGTTTCCCCTTCATTTATGTGTGCAATTGTTGTGGGCGGTGATTCACTTATTGCCAACATGAAAAATAAGGCAAATTACTAAATTTTTTCTGTCAAAGGACCGAAAATTATTTATTTGGTACTGTGTAAGAAGGATTTTTTCGAAAAAATGTCGATATTTTGTGCAAAGTTGTACCGCAAATAAGTGATTTAGGGTGTATTGTTTATGCTGGTAAAAAGAAGGAGGCATTTTGAGTGATTGTTGTGCGAGAAAACGGTGCTTGAAAATGACGTTAATTTTTTTTTGCTGTAACTCGGATTCCCTTAAGTAGCACAGAGTCATAAAATTAACATAATGACTTCTTATACCGTCTTTAAACACCACGTAGGTATTTGTATGTTTCAAAACCAAAAAGTTAATGTGAGTTTTATAACCATCAGGCATTGCTATGACGTCGTGTAGTAGATATAACGAGAGTACAATAAAGAATTCTCGAGATGAAGTTGTACTGTGGTTTGTATGTAAATAAATTGTATGTGTCATTAAGTAGAACTTAAGAGCAGTTGCTGTGAGGTTATTATGACAATAAACATATGTGGTTCTAATGAATAGATTTTTGAAACGTTTCTACGACTACATATTGTACTCATGTAATGTAGTTTTATCAACTGATGAACTTTGGTCGTAATGATTACATTATTTATCTAGGTTAGATTATTTTTGTTGGTTATGTTATTTTTGTTGGATAGGTATATTGTGTTATTTTTGTTGGATAGGTATATTGTGTTATGTATGTAGAATATTCAGCTACGTATGAATGATTAAAATGCCAAAACAAAAATCCAATCTGCCTTACAAGAGAACTGTAGCATATAGAAAAATATAAAGAGGAAGGATGAGTGCCTATCCCAAAATTAACATCTGAAATAATTAATCAGTATCGGGACACTGCAAAAAAAATTAAGTTCATCCAGTTTCTTCAATTGTTTTCACAACAAGGAAAGACATAAATAATATGTATGTGCACTTCGAGTGATAAATAAAAAATATTTAAATATAACTGTTCAACATCAACATAACCACTATTGTAAATGTCAGTTATTTTTAGCGTTTTCCATTAGGCGGAACTAGCGGAATGCTTATGCACTCAGTGTATATCTGTTTCTGTTTTGATAGCGTTACGACGTTATAGTACAACAAAACTTGCTACTTGTGGTCACAGCGACTACATTACAACTTTTTTATGTAAAAGATTGCGATGTCTTTGAGACACTCGTATGATAGTACATACCGGAGTAATTACAACTTTTCGACACTAGAAGGACGGCATCCATGTTTTTCGATTGATTGATAACATAATTCTGGTAGCCATATTGGAACAAAAATATTTAAAATAAAAATATGGGACCCTGGGTGTTATTTCAATTTGAAAATTATTGGAGATGTGCTGATCAAGTATCTTTCATAATATGGTCTACATATTTCAACGATTAATGAGAAAAATTGATGAAATATATTTTTTCTGAAATGAAAATAAATATTTATCTCTCTTAATTTTCGAGGCGCATGAATTTTAAGTGAGTAGAATTGGATTTTGATCGTAAAAATGGATTTGCTTGATCACTAGAGTTTCAGAACAATTCTTAAAGACACATAAATTGAAATCATTTTTATCTCGATAACTAGCATGGTCACAGAGTATCATGAACATGTAAAGGAAGACTGACTTATAGATTATATTGATATTATATAAAATCTTTTGATATGGTATACATATTGTGATACTATATTAGAAAGATTATGACCTTCATGCATAATGATATAATGACTACACTAAGACCACAGAACGACCCTTTTGCGACTGGCTTATATAAGTTTATATTGGCAAGTCATTACCACTACTTTATAACGTCGATGTGTGCTTTTTTGTCGTATTGGCATACATAGCGATGTCTTAGCATATTACAAGACATAAGTCATGGACTTTTGCGAAAGGTCTAGTAGAGGTCTGTACAACCGAATTATGACCTCTGTGTGCTACTTATTGGGACGGTATGAGAGGGCCGCATTTTTCAGGAGGCAAAAACACGTAAGAAAAGTATTTTCCCCATATTCAGAGTGCATGTGTAACTTTATATTTACACCAGGCACATGTCGAAGCTCTAAGTCATACTTTATTAAGTGCCATTCGCTGCAGTCGATTAGATCCTATCGCAGATATATATTTTTTCAATATTACCGAAGGAAGGTGATCTGTTTTTACTGTAATTTTTCTAACATAAATGAATACGTGAAATTTCTGTGAAGCATAAATCAAAGCTAATAATTCCTTTTCTATTTGAGCATAATTTTTCTCAACCTCAGATAATGCTCTAGATGCGTATGCTACAGGTCGACCTTCTTGAAGCAAACAATATCCTATAGCATATTGTGATGCATGACACTCAATAGTTGTTTCTTTTTTAAAATTGAAATTTGGGAGAACAGGGAGCGCGGAAATAATTTTATTCAATTCATCCAATACACTGGTATGTTGTATATCCCAATACCACTTAATTTTTTTGTTTCAACAATTCTCTTAATGAAACTGTTTTTTCTGCAAAGTTTGGAATAAAAGGCCTTAAAAAAATCAGTATTCCCATGTTGCAACTCTTTCAAATTTTTTGGATTTTTGATAGTTTGGATAGCTGAAATGCGAGACTTGTCAACTTTCATGCCTTCCCTTTTTAAAATGAAACCTAGAAATTTCACTTCATTAGTTTTATATTGAATTCGGCATTGAATCTTAAATTCATTTGTCTTGCTTTATTCAGCACATTTCCCAAAGTTTCATCATGCTCTTCAGCTGTTTCAGTGGCAATTAGGATATCATCAAAATAAACTACTACCTTGGGAATAGTCCCGAAAACAGCATTATTAATATTTTGAAACTCTTCTGGTGCACTAGCTATTCCAAATGGGAGTCTCCGGAACCGATATGTTCGAAATGGAGATGAGAAAGCGCAATGTCTAGATGATTCTTCATCCAACCCAATATTATAAAAGCCATCCTTCAAATCTAATACGGTATAAATTGACTTTCCACTCAAAAAGCTACTGATTTCAGATATTGTTGGAATCATAGCAGGTTTACGAATAATTGCCTTATTGAGATCTACTGGATCTAGACATATTCTCAATGACCCATTTGTTTTTTCAGCTATTACAAGATTACTAATCCAAGTAAATTTTTCATCATAAATGTTTTGTATTATACCATCATTTTCATGGTTTTTTATTTTTTTTTTAAGATTTTCTCTGATAGCAATGGGAATGCGTTGAGGTGCTTTTAATGTTGGTGTTATATTTTTATTTATATTAATATGACACTCATAGTCTTTGAGTAAACCTATTCCTGTAAAGACATCTTTATTTTGTTCTACAATGTCATCTTTACTTAAGAAATATACTCTGTATAAAAATCCCAGCTTGACACATCCTTCAAGACCCAATATTGGCTTAACATTATGTGTTTCTATATTAATAACTTTCAGATTTAGAGTTTCACACTGTTTATCTTTGACAATGCAATCAAGAGGAATTTCACCAAAAAATTTGATTCTACTGCCACCATATATTCCAATATTACTTTAGTTTCCTCAAAATGTTTACTATCAGGATTTCTGATGAATTCAATAGGTATAATATTAACATCTGAACCTGAATCGAGCTTAAATTTGATTGTTATATCATTTATGATGTTTTCGTGCCACTCCTTGCAATCGAATTGGTTTCCCATCGAATCAACGAAAAATACTTCTTCATTTTCAGTCACTAGATTCGATTTATCATTATGAGATATAGCTTGAGAAATTGCTTTCACCCCTTTGATTAGACAACAGAAAGAGAAATTATTTTTCCCATTACATTTTCCACAAGTTTTCCCAAAAGCCGGGCAATTCCCATAAATGTGATTTTTGTTACATTTTCCACTACCTTTTCTAGTGTTGGGTTAGATTCCCGCAAAACCCTTTCCTGTAACTGCTCCTCTTCAAGGTGAAGTACGATTTGGTCCCTAATAAGACTTTCTTCTTGACTCTCAAATTCACATCCAGAAACCAGAGTTCTCAATTGAGTCAAATAATTTTCTAGTGACTGACCTGCTTGGCGTTTACATTTGAAAAACTTGTAACGTTCAAACATAACATTTCTTCTTATTATGCAATGTGTTTAGAATTTCTTGACAATGATTTCAAATTTGGTTTTGTCTTCTTCTTTGTCAAACTCAAATGTATTATAAACTTCCACGGCCTCATCTCCAATTAGATTTAGTAAAGGTGGATTTAGTCAATTTTTTTTTTGCAATAGTAATAGTTGAAACTGTTGGATCAAATGGTTTCATTTAGTCAACTATTTTAATTTTAGCAATAGAGAGAGATAGAGAGAGAGAGAGAGAGAGAGAGAGAGAGAGAGAAATATACTTTATTGTCTAAGAACCAGAATTTCTTATTGACAAAGCATAGTGTTAAAATTAGAACAAAAGTGTATATTATAAGTATATAACTAAATGTACATATACAGAATGAAGTTATAAAAAATGTAAGAGGACCATAAACAGTACACATTAAAATTAGAAGTGAACAATTGTCAAAGCAGATCAGTATAATATAGATACACAGTACAACATTTTATTTAAGGTGAGTTTCATTGTAAAATTCCTCAATATTATACAAGGGTTTTTTCTATAGGGCATCTTTCACAAGTTTTCTAAATTTTCTATAATCATTTATAGTCCTCAGTTCAGTGGGTATATGGTTATATATTTTTTTACTTTAAAAAAACAATGAATATTTTGTCAGAGTGGACTTTGGAATGGGTAAAGCCATTTTCCTCTCTGTTGTTTGTGGAGACATATGATTTGTTTGTACGGTAGTCTCCGTCATATATTTTTTGTTAATCAAACATACCGTTTCTAATATGAATAAACATGTCAGAGTAAGAATTCCCTTGCTTAAAAACAAAGGTTTACATGACTCTCACACACCCACCTTGCCTAGATACCTTATTGCTCGTTTCTGCACAACAAACACTGAGTGGAGAAGTTGTTGGCTACAATATCCCCAGAAAGCTATTCCATATCTCAAATGAGATTCTATCAGAGAATGATAGACAATTTTTGCTGTAGAGGAACTCAATTCATTTGTAACAACCCTGAGAGTGTATTTTTTTCATTGTGTATGTAATGATCTCAGGTTTTTTGCAGATGTTCTTATGCCTTGAGTTATCCAGGGTTTTTTATTTTAATTCTCTGTTTAGGAAAACAATCTTTCAAAGATTTCAACCAAAAGTTTTTGAAATTCACTAACTGAATCTGTCACATATATTGCATTCTCCCACTTCCGTTTGAATTTAGTAAAAAAAAATTTGCTATATATTCTGCCAATTTTGAAGTTTTATTAATCGTATTACAACTCAGAGGAATATTTAAAATAATACCTTCATGGTCTGGCAGACCTGCTGGGATGATATCACAAGTCAACTTTTCTTCATCCAGGTTAGTGCAGATGTAGTAAATAGTGGTGGCAGTAAATTGTGATATACGAGTTGGACCTTTCAAAAGCATTTTTAAGTTGTACGATAATAAGAGGGTGTCGAGAGTTTGAGTAGACGTAGTTTTTTCGTCATAATTTATATTAAAATCGCCCGCTAAGATGATTCGTGAGTTGACTGGAAATCTTGACAAAAGTGTCTTTAACCTATTTAACCTATTATGAACGCGACCTTGATTATTCCAACTTTCAGAATCTTACGGCTATCGCTAAAATATTGTCTACAATGCGCATGTCATGACCACTGACAGATACGAATACATGTTTCATAGTTCCAGGTCAATTTTTTTATCACAATTAAACTGCTGAGACATACTTGCAATGCCGTCGATGCTTCCCCTTTTGTTAATCTCCATGATTGCAATAAAAACAAAACACATTTCAAATTAAAAATAGCCAAATAACTTATATTTACTAGAATACAGAACTGAGCGAACTGTCACTTGTCCTGTCATTCTTAAAGTTATTGCTGAATCTAAATTTGGTGTATAAAATAGCTTTAGTACATTTTTTCTTACGCCTATTGCTATTCTCATTCCTATTGTTATTACTAAAAAAGTTGACTATATTGCTGTTTTAACTTCATCACGTTTTTTTACTTCTCTGTAGCTAACAGTTGAGTCTCTGATATCACTTCTTCCAATTTTCTTGAAGATTACTGGTTAATTTCAGCTCAGTAGGAGTAGGTGGTTTGAATTCCCTGAAGTCCATTGCTTTATACTATTCAAAACCTGGCCCCATGGAGTGTATTGAATACTAATAAAAAGATATATTTATAACTGACTGTGTGAGATGCCTAAAAAACCTGGTGTATTCAATGATTCGTTTTTGTTTAGAATTTTTGGGGGACAACAAATGAATGGCGTTAAATTCTGCTTAGAAACTTCGTTAGTAGATGGCGCGGTTAAGGAATGTTTGTGTCACGCTAAATGTCAAACTTCAAACCTATGAAATTTTCTTTTTCTGTCAACATTACAATATTGCTTATTTTTATGCAACAAATTGTGAGTTGATCATTTATTAAGATTATAGTTCTACGAACAAGATCCCACACATAACAGTTGGCGCGAAAATTAGATTAAATCCTTGAAATTTACTTCAATGTTCCTATCTGTCAGAAATCAGATGACTCCTCGAAGTCTATCTGGCGATTTTTCCAAAGTGATTTCCTCTCAAACGGCCTTTTTGGGATCATGTAGGACTCGAAACAATTGATGCTTCGTCCTTTGAAGCTGTAGAGATGAAGCTTACTTAACAGTCAAAAGCTTTAGATGCGTCGCAAAACACTGCAGCGCTCACTTCTTTCAGACTAGAATATAGATTTTTCGGAAAGCGGAAGATTACATCTCCCATATTTTTATTGGTTTGAAAGCTAAATTAAGTAATTATATGTAATTTACAGCACTTCACAAAAGCATTATCCGCGCAATCATAAGATTTTTATGATGAGCAAACGTCCTTTGTAATTGTGGATCTAGCATGTATGACGAATTTCTCAAAATCTTTTCCTTGTTGAAATTACTAACATACATATTTAAAAAAATTATCTCATACATGTTTTTGTTGTACTAGCATTTGAATCGAATTCCAGAAAACGTCTTTTTATCGATTCTTGAAAAAATGTCAATCAAGTAAATGAGGATGAAATAAAAATGTTAAACGGAATTGCATGTTATTTGTTGGTAAACAGTTAGATCATTTAATTACTTGACAATGATAATTATCTTTAAACAGTTGCATTGTTAGATGTTATTTTTATTGATTGAGTGAATAAATAGTGATTTCCCAACTTCAAGTTCCTATATCTCGAAAATGAATCGATAGAATTAATTTATTTTTATTGTTTGATATTAAGAAGGAAAATACCTTTCAAATGAGGTATCACTTGCCATATGTTGCCATTTAAAAATTTAGGGGTGGCGGTCACAGCTCCGAGGGATGGAATGTATTTCGGGTTAATTTCATCGCGAACGATGTCCCCCTCGAAAATGTAGTTGACATGTCCGAGCATTTTTATATAATTCGGTTCTGCAGACCTACAGAGCCCCTGTTTCGTTTTCAATGTCCCACTCTATATATAAAACATGTAAATGTTTCAATTAAAGGAATCTCGGAATACATTTTTTGACTGATTTTGAGTTTCATAGTATATTTAATTCTACCCAAAAACATAATTATTCTATTGATCTTGCAAATACGAAAATACCCGAAGCGTTTCCTCATTCTACATTTCATTGCGAAAAGCATAAATCAAGTTTTTTTGATCATTTGCTGTTTTCAGAATAAAGGAGAAAGAATTGGCTACCCTCAAAATAGAATAACAAGTGCCACACAAGGCAAAAACAAAAAAGTAAATTTTTTACCTGATAAAACTCTAAATTGATAATACCTAAATTCAACACTTCACATAATCTTACGGGAAATTTTGGTAGGTAATCCTTTTATTCATTAATCTGTCCAAAATTATTTTGAAAAAGAAGTATTTAAAAAAGTTTTTGTGCAGTAGAGACATTCATGGATTAATTTATGTCATTTGCTGAAAATTATACAAAACATGTAAGTTCTTTCCTGAGACACGTCTGAATGGAATGAAATTTCAATATCTCAAACAGAGAAAATAAATAAAATTCAACTTCTTAAGCAGAGCAGGACTGTCTAAATTAATTGTTGATATGGCTCCATCGAGTTGAGTCTTGCCGCTCAGTGTTACCTACGTATTTTGCCCCTTTTCCGCCTCTTTTAGCAATAAGAAACGTTCGAAACACATCTTAATTATACTTTATGAAGGCCTTTTCCACTATACTCATACATTTTGAATATGCACCGACTTTGAATTTGTGTTCATGGGACAGAAATACGTGAGTACCAACTCGGTGGAGCCGTATCAACAGAAAATTAACCATACAAAATTACTACGCTCTACAATTGTTCATAATTGGAATTATTTCGGAAAACTTCTCGAAAATTCCTTATAACACTGACATAAGTAATGGAATAGTTTGTTCTTCTAAAATATGTTGCATCGATCGATCACCCTCAAAATATTTCACAACGAATTGACATTACCCACAAATCACAAAAACACCCTGTATGGTCTGTAATTGCAGTTTACTGAATTATGACAAGAAACGACGTCGATGCCATCTGAAACTCTAGATAACTCCCTTTATCAAGTGGGTTGGTGTCCCCCAGTTTGTCCCAATACTTTACAGGTATAAGTGAATACACCATGGTTTTTAGACATTTTATGACTGTGTCATATATTTTACATGTCCATGTATCAATGACAATTCCCCATACGGGGCCATCCCTCATACATATATATAGTAAGATACATACTCAAAAACTAGAACCACAGAACATGTGTTCTATGCTTCATGCTCAATTTTAGGTAAGGGATATGGGAAAGTAAAAGAATGTTGATTTGATCCTTTTTTTGTGGTAAATTCTTTCATTTCAGTTACTTATTGGAAACTTGTAGGGTAGCCGATATGGCTCTTCAGCCTCTTCATACTTTGACATTTACATTCTCTTTTGTACAGTACCCTTCATCTATTCAAGTCCCAGGATTCCGAGACTCGTTGCTGGGATGCTTGGCTGTCGCAAAGCAGTTTCTGCGAAGTTTTCGCAGTTCACTGGCTGATCTGTCCATTTTTCTTCAAGGTTCAAGATAACCTTATGCTGCAGTGAGGCATGTGAATATTGCCCCTGTAATTCTGCACTTTTTGCAGCTTGATTTGTGCCGAAAATTGTTGAATTGTTGGCCACCATATTAATACGGCATAGGTGACCATGGGTTTGATATGACTAGAATAGCATTTTCGGCTTCAAACACCATGTCTTGCCAAATACTCTGCGGCACGTGCAGGTTGCCGCTGTGGCCTTGGAAATAATGTTTTTGATGTGACTGTTTCAAGTTAGTCTTTGGTCCCTTTGAAAACTCACATGTTGATTTATTTGAAGAGTTTTTCTTTTTTCAAGGATCATGAACATCATACAAATAACGATATAAGTTTACTAGCAGATGCAGTGTAAATAAACGACTTGTGGCAACTTTTCCAAGGAACTGTACAGTTGCTCCAGAGGCTTTTATTTAGGAGATTAATTTTTGTGAATGAAATAAATACGTGAATAAAATAAATGGAAAAAGATTAGATAAAATAATTAACACATTAAAACAAATGGAGTGAACTTTGTGAGCAAGACTAAGTTAATTGAATAACACTCTGTAATAGATAGGTTATGAAATTGAATCACACATAAGGTGGTATTTTGCAAAATCATGAACAAATTTGATCTGACTCCGTCGACCAATCCCGAGTGTGGTCGTGGGTGAGGCTATCACTTGATCTTTGTCATCCTCGTTATTTGAGAGGTACTATGGAATTCTAAGTTCTATTTTTCGTGTGGTAACAATTATTCTCTCCTTTAGACTGCTAAAAGTGATCGTCCTGTACAACTAGAGTTTCGGGTTTTCATTTGGAGGAAAACGATCAAAAACCCCTCGCCCTCGCTCGTTGCAGCCTAATAAGCCATTAATCTGCATACAAATAACTGTTCATGTGGGTGCTAATTAATTTCGCCAAACTGCGTCCCAGATGACAAGGTTTTCTGAAAACTGTCATTGTTAAATCTTATAAACCTAACGGTTTATGTCCCTTGAAAGAGAACCTTTAGGATCCTATTATGAGAATCTGCTATTGAGCCGGTGATATATTCTTACAGGGTGATGCCTAAGATTTTGTTACAAAAGATGCATACATTTTCTAGCATATTCCATAAAATTTCAAGACGACTATCAGAGTAGAGAAAAGTTACTCACTATTCCATTTTTGTTTCTGGACAATTGACCCTGACCCCATCACGTATAGAGTTTTATAGCTACTAATATGAAATATATCATTGATGTTAATATTCGTAGTTTTTTTTCATAACGCAGATATCATAACAGAAGTGTAGTAAGGTATACCAATCTTTCATTTTTCCGGCAGTGCTGAAATGGAATAATTATTTTGCTTTCACGAAAAAAAAATTATAATCATGGAATTCTTTATTGTACACTTATTAAGAACTACATAATATGAAGACTAAGATTGTAACACACTATAACAGTATTATTCAACAACATTAATAAAAAGGAAAAGATTTTAGGCCTTTATCATAACAACCACATATCATTGCTAAACTCTCAATCTCACTAAACTTACAATACTTTGCATTGATATTATCATTTATTATATAAAAATATTGTTTGACATACTAGCGAATGATATAACAATCACAGAGGATATTTTGCAAAAAAGTGTATTGCAATTGTGTTATAAACGACCTTTTTATTCTAAATCGAAGCATATTGATCGGTACAGGAATCTAGGGTTATATTTGATATATTTCTTCCAAAATCTCCATTTTGTACAAAAAATTATGTCCTTCACTGAAGTTTATCCATCTAATGTAAAAAAAAAACAACAAGGAATATTCAGCAATTTTCTCCAAAACTTCAAGTAGTAGAAATATCTCCGAATATTTTGGAAGAGAAACAAACACAATGTCTAGGGATGATTTATTTTTTCTTTGTGAAAAACAAGTCCACTTTTTCAAATTAACATCCAGGATTTTTCAAAAAATTAGGTATTTAATTTAAATGTCAAAGCTATTTGAATCAAACTTGTTAGATGTAAGTATACTAAGGATCATATAAACAAACTGCAGCTTTCATAAAAGAACTTCCACACATATTTTCATTGCTTTATTATCGTAACCTTGACAAGAAAATAAATATAACAAAGCAGCTCAAATAGAGTTGCCTTGTGAAAAAAGGCTTTAAATTGGTGTCTTCTGGCATGTTGCAGGTGCTGGGTCTTGGCCAAAGATAGCTTTAACCCTTTCGTGGCAGGAACCAGATACATTCTTGATTTCAGGCGACGGTGGTGGTGCTAGCATGTGTTAGTGAGGGCAGGTGTAGTATGATCCCATTCGAATTCCAGTTCAGTATGTTTTCTAATGTCATATATGTATGCAGTTCCTAGGTTGGCAATAAGTAGTCATTGTCTATATTCAATATGTCTTGGCGTAATGAAAAGTGTTAACCAGAGCAGCAAGAGATTAAAAATAATAGTTTAAAAAATCTAAAAAACACGCTTTTATAGAAAACCAGACTAAAAAAATAGAAAATAAGAAAACAATTTATTTTATTTAAAAAAAAGCATGGGGTGCATGGTATCGCCTCGGCCAACAATTACCTGTGATCTAAGACATTTCTTACTTTACTGCCCTAGGTATGTGATGTACTATATAATTGATACCATGCACCCCACGCTTTTTTTCAAATAAAATAATTTTCTCATTTTCTATTTTTTTAGTCTGGTTTTCTATAAAAGCGTGTTTTTTAGTTTTTTTAAACTATTTTTTTTTTTTCAACTTTTTAGTTTAGTTTTCTATTAACGCGTGTTTTTAGTTTTTCAAACTATTATTATTATTATTAAATTTTTTTAACTATTATTCTTCAATATTGAATAGAATCGGACCATAATCACAAAACTCGCGGCCATTTTGGAGCCGCCATCTTGAATCCTTCAATTTTGACAAAATAATCATAATTTCCGACCCCAAAAACCCCCACATACCAATTTTGAATTAGAATCAGACCATAATCACAAAACTCGGCCGCCATTTTAAAACCGCCATCTTGAATTTTTCAAATTTTACAAATAATCATAATTTCGACCCCAAAAACCCCCACATACCAATTTTGAATAGAATCAGACCATAATCACGAAACTCGTCCACCATTTTGGAGCCCCCATCTTGATTTTTCCAATTTTGACAAAAGAATCATAATCTCCGACCACGAAAACCCTCAGATACCAATTTTGAAGCGAATCGGACCATAATCACAAAACTCGTTCGCCATATTGGAGCCGCCATTTTGTTTTTTTTCACACAATTTTTTTTTAATGCATTGTCACCGGAATTATGTACACCTGCCAAATTTCAAATAATTCGTAGGTCTGGAAGTGGGTCAAAATCGCGCCCAAAGGAGTCGGTTACAAACAAACAATCAAACATACAAGTGAAGCTAATATGAAGCGTGTAAAAAGTAGGACTTTTCGTGACGAGAGCCAGAAGTATCCGCAAGCCGTTACCGCTGCCAGCTGTGCAGCACAGCGTGCCGAAACCACTTATGAACCGAAAAGGTTATTCCAAGGTTAAAGTTCAAAATGTGATGGGCTTGACCAAAAAGTGAGGCTAGCTGTGAAGGTAAGGTCAGCAGTGTTTGATAGACCTCAACAGGAACTACATATAAGGGTGAGGAAAACCACCCCTTTTTCCTCTACCATTCCTAAGACTAATTGTTGCAAAAAATCAAGAAATATTTGTGTTTTAGAGTTCTGCAAAAAAAATACATTTGATATCGTACAGATCTGTATTATTTTTTGTTATTGTTTTCGTTTGAATAACTGAACTTGCTTTTTTTCAGAGTTCATATAGTTGTATTTTATTTAGGTAATTTCAATTTTTATTTATTTTATGCTTCATTTCAGAATAGAAGGCCTGAATTGCAGTTTCAGAACTGAACTTAATTTGGAATTTTTTTAAAATGCAATGCTGATGGTTGGATTCAGATAATGAAAATTTTATATTCGGTTGTACACATTTTATACAGTTCCAATCAACCCCAGATTAATATTATCATATATTAATAAACAGATATTACACATATCACTTTGTGAAGATCAAACATTTATTAAATCAATTTTGAATTATTATTATTATAACTATTACGAAGAGGTACAAGATTAGCATTACAAAGGAAAATGAGTGATAATCACAGATATAATATAGTTATTACAGCTAATTTGTAAAGTGCTGGTAAAGTAGCATATCGCCATATTTTGATATTTTTTAAATGTGCGTTACTCGATTTATTCTCAACAAGAAATGCAAGATACATGTTTACCAACAAATCAGGATAAAAATTCCTACAATTCCCATCAGGTATTGGATCAATGCTATCCATAAAATAATAGGATTTTCAACTGAAGGTCGATAAACGTTTGATTTGATACCACGGGTAAACACAAATTTTTGAAGTGCTCCATACTGTTTGAAATTTTATGAGGAGGTATTATTTTCATTCCTGACAATGAACATTGATGCAGCCAGAGAGGCAACTACGTGTATACATATATTTATTAACTACCAGTATTGATAACACTCCATAAGACCTAATATAGACGAAGCGAAGTCAAGAAAGTCAGTCTGTCCTCATAAGGTACTCAAAAACCATTGCGCATGCGCATCTTTTGAATAATGATACATGACATGGTTATTTCAGGGTATGTTATTTATTCGACATTTTGATCAGAAAACCATCAATCAAAATATTTTATTTGTAATTTATTCATTTTCCACTTGCAATTGGATGACAGTAAATTCCATAACACTTTTTAGTTTAAGAAATGAAATGCATAAAGCACACAAAGTCGTCTTCACAAAGGTTCGATATAAATTGAAACACAATTGGTAGAATAAAACAACTACTTTCCTAGCAAATACCACGCAGAAGCAGAACGTTGAATGATATTCACCTGACAATCCATGAAACTTCCATATAAATGGATATTGTTCGCAAATGTTTCTTTCTGATAAGCTCGATAATATTTAAATTCATGTCATGTCCGCCAACGATCCGCATACCGGTTCAGGCTTTTTGGCCCTCATCAGTACGGAGTAGTCACCAGCCAGAGATTCGGAGAGCTCTGGCCGAAGTGAGACACAACATAAATAAAATCATCATCGAGCTTAAAACATCTTTAGGTGCGTCGGAAAAGATAACTTTTAACCGACGGACACGACATGAATTTAAACATAATCGAGCTTATCAGAAAGAAACATTTGCGAACAATATCCATTTATATGGAAGTTTGCATGGATTGTCAGGTGAATATCATTAAACGTTCGGCGTGGTATTTGCTAGGAAAGTAGTTGTTTTTCGCCTGTTGGTCTACCAATTGTGTTTCAATTTATATTGAACCTTTGTGAAGACGACTTTGTGTGCTTTATGCATTTCATTTCTTATTTTCTCTCCCTTCATATGGCTTTTTCTTTCACTTTCTAGTTTGTTTCACTTCCATCCAATGCACAATTTCGTGGTTATGTTAGCATAGTGAGAAATTGCAGCAAATGGAATGAGCTAGTCAAACTCCTATAACTTTTCATGTGGAACAATGACTACTACAATAATATATATATATATATATATATATATATATATATATAAACTAAATCACGTCTTTGATCAAATATATGGTTTTCTCCTGACACATGCACATTCATTTATAAACACCCGTGTTTGGAAGTCGATGTTCAATTGTTTTGGCTTCACTATCCTTATTATCAATATTCATAGTTATTAAATATATACGTGTATGTATGTTTCTTGTGGATACAAAAAAAAACACCTAATTTCGTTTGTTTCTTGAGTAAATTGACCCATTGCTACCTGGTAGGGTGAATGTGCCAAATGGTCGACCAGCGTCAGTTTTCGACCATTTACGCATAAAACGCTCTAAAATAAGAAAATGGTTGGACACCGTACAAATTAAACTTCACTTCCACTTTCCACCACATGTGCGCATGTTCTATAACGTTCCTGCCAAATTTCTGTTTGAAATAGTCTGCCATTATAGATGTTGAAAGTTAGGTGCGTGCGTGCTTTATAAATTTATGTGAAATTGTTAGTAAGTTCGGGTGCATTAAATAGTAAGTAGATCATAGAATTTTCATTTTAGTTTCGGTTTTCCAAAATAGATTGGAAGTAGATACCGAAATACATTGTCTAGATAGGAATCAAACTAGTTTACTATAATTTTTTACTTTAAACCAAAGTGGTCGTCTAACTGGATTACAAAATTATTTCCATTTCTCGACCGGGACGTTTGAAAACAGGGTTCAGGTAGTGGTTTTTCACACATCCTTATAAGATGCAGGTATTTTGTCGCTCATTTTATTGAACAGTTTGGTTTATTACTATGAAAGTCTGGCCAGATTTCGACCCCCGTTTATCTCTTGTCCATTTCCAAAAATTCATACGGCATTTTTGGTGGTCGAGAAATGGCTTGAGTAAACGACTATTCTCGACCACTACTTCTATCCTTATCTAACTACATGTTTTTATTTGTAAAATGAAGAGAGGTACTTATTTTTTTGTAGATGCCGTCTACAAAGAATAAGGTTCAAAAGGAAGCGAATCCAGAAAAGCCTAAAAAACGATAAAGAGTAGTAGAGGCCACTGGAAGAAGTAAAGGAGAAGCGACAGGGAATCAGTATCCCTAAAACAACAACAATTGACCGTCTCAGGGGTCAAAAAGGGGATTGAAACAAAACTGATTTAGAATGCATTCTTACTGCCCGAGTTAAAAAAAAGATTGTGGAGCGGATAATTAATAATTATTGATAATAATTAACAAGTTGAAAACCGGTGCAGCAGCGGTCAATCATCATTGCATTGTGGTGGAGAAATGGCAAATGGCGCATTTGTCATTTCGGATTCTTACCGCATTTTCTGTAACCTATAAACAAATATCTTTAATTTGTACGAAATTTCTAATACTGCGAAGAAATAGAAAGTAACAATCATATATTTGTATACCTATTCTACATATTTTTTGTGATTCATGGAACTTTAAAAATCTCTAAAGTGGTCAAAAACCAGCACATTCCCCTTACAGGATGCTTTATATTTAACAAACTAAAACTTGGGGTTCATATCAAAAAACAAATGAAACCTACATTCTTGACGAATTTTCCCCAAAAATCTTATGTTTAATTTTTTTCTCTAGCCGGTTACTGTGATAACTCTAACTAAAAATAAATAAATAACAGTTTAAAAAAACTAAAAAACACGCTTTTATAGAAAACCAAACTAAAAAAATTGAAAATAAATTTTAATAAATTTGAAGTAAAAAATTTTTATAAATATAAATTAATAGTAATGTAAATAAGAAAAAAAAATATTTTATTTAAAAAAAAGCGTGGGGTGCTTAATCTGAATCTTAAAAAGCACCCGATGCTTTCTTTAAAATATTTTTTTTTTTTTACATTATTATTAATTTATATTTATTAAAATTTTTAACACCATTCTTAATTCAAATTTATTAAAATTCATTTTATATTTTTTTAGTTTGGTTTTTTATAAAAGCGTGTTTTTTAGTTTTTTTAAACTATTATTTATTTATTTTTTAATTCGGTTTTTTATAAAAAACCGTGTTTTTTAGTTTTTTTAAACTTATTTTCTACTTTTTATTTTGGTTTATTTATAAAAGCGTGTTTTTTCAATTTTTTTAAACTATCATTTGTTCTAATCTACTATTAAATCCGTGATTAATTTTAGTAAAAGTAATTATTTTCCAAATCATTAATGTGTACAGCTGTATTAATAGTCAAATCTCGATTTTAGAAGTCATTCAAAGATTTTAACGTTGTTAATATATACAGTGAGCCGCCATCTTGAATTTTCCAATTTTCACGAAAGAATCATAATATTCGACTCCAAAAACCCCCACATACCAATTTTGAATAGAATCGGACCATAATCACAAAACTCGTCCACCATTTTGGACCGCCATCTTGAATTCTCCAATTTTGCCAAAAGAATCATATCTCCGACCACGAAAACCCTCAGATATAAATTTTGAAGCGAATCGGACCATAATAACAAAACTCGTCCGCCATATTGGAGCCGCCATTTTGTTTTTTTCCACACAAAAATGTATTGATGCATTGTCACCGGAATTATGTACACCTGCCAAATTTCAAATCATTCGAACGTCTGGAAGTGGGTGAAAATCAAGTCCAAAGGAGTCGGTTACAAACATACAAGTGAAGCTAATATAAAGCGTGTAAAAAATTACAGATTCTCAAAAAATCTATTGGTTTTCTTCATTTAAACATTTTTTTAAAGAACATAGTATAATACATTTTATTTTAATTTTTCAACTTTTTTCAATTCCATTTATAAAAATAGAGAAAACATCGCTGGGAATTATAATTCACTAGTAATATTTGATATAAATACTGAAAGTTAACAATTAAAATGCATTGGAACAATTGATGGAGTATCATCTTTCCTTAATTGCAGGAGCTTATTGTTCAATATCCGGCAGACCTAAATGTTGAGAATTCACTATTATCAGAAGAGAATTGATAATCTTAACACGTTGAAGGATACTAACCTCATACGGTGGCATAGAGGTCGGTGACAAATGCGACACAACGCCGCACTGCGGACAGAACGCGGAACGGCATTCAATTTTGCATAGTTATTATAGGAGACATGTGATTACTGTCACAGATTGTATGCAATAGGTGTTGTGTCGTTTTCTTGCACAAAATATCGGTTTAAATCTCCACCCTGCCAGAATCTGTCCCTTCCCGTACGGCATCGTCATTGCCATAAAAGAAACTCATTTAGTTGTATTTGCTGTATCACGCAAAGTATAATTTTTTGTAATTTTTTTTCAAAAATTAAAATATTTTATTTTTTGAGATACGATTTTTTTTTTGGAAGATACTTAGGAGAATATTTTATTTAAGTGCAATGTTTTTTCAAAGATAATTAGGACATTTTATTTTTTGAGTTACGAATGTTAAGACAAAGATACAAATCTGTATGTGTCACAGCGCGGATAATTTCGAATTTTCCTGTGTCCTTCAACGTGTTAGGGTCAGAATTGGCGAAGACATTGTGTACGAATCACACAGGAACTTTTGGGAATATTTCTAGATAATACCTCTCCCAGAAATCCCATTGGGAAAACCTATCATTTAAATTGAAAGATTTGCTTTGAAAGAAGTTTTCATTGGCCGAAAATGAATATTAGGATATACAACAGAAATCTCTTATAGAAGAGTGTGTAAAATTATTTTCAAAAAGGTTTTGACGCTTCCGTGTCTCTTATTATCGAAATTAATGTTTATGCTTTTATAAATAAACTTTTATTTTAAACACGAACAATGCACTATCTTCATGTATATTTTGGTAGAAGAAAAATGTATTCCAATGCTGCGATCAATTCTGAGATATTGGAAAAATGTTTTTATAGTAATTCTTGATTTATTGACAATTTCGAAACATGTCAAACTATGGAAATGAAGATTGATTGACTGAGAAATATAGAAAAGTGTGTGTTTTTTTTAGAAAATAATATTTGCCCCTTAACTTTCTCTTTTTCGAATTCTCCTCACAATCTACTAGATTTAAAAAAAAACTGTTATTTTGCTGAAATCTAGAGAGTTATATCGACATAAGTACCAATTTACCAACACGGAAAGAGCCTCCTCGATGAGTGCACGATTAGTACATTCGAGCGTCCCCTGGGCAACGGTGCATGAGTACTGGCAGATCTTTCCACAAACTGAGCTACACAAAGATTAGCGATCATACCGAGAACATGGAAAAAGGGCTCTTCTTAGAGCCAAGTTTGACAATCATATCACACAATGTTGAAGGCATCTCATATACTAAGCAAGACTTAATCTCCAACTTATGTAAAGAGAATCCATGTGACGTCCTATGCCTCCAAGAGACACACAGAGGGGCCAACAAAACGCCGCCCGAACATACCAGGAATGGCACTAGTGGAGGAATGTCCCCATGACCAATATGGAAGGGCAATATCCGTAAAACCAGTGGAAAAGTAACTAACGCACTTGCCACCTCACTCAACAACATAGAGCTTGGCACGATAAACCTTGGAAACATAACGATATCCTCAATATACAAATCACCGAATGAGAGATTCTCATTCCCCCAATATCTAACCCAACCACATGTGGTAATTGGAGACTTCAATAGCTACAGTACAACTTGGGGATATCGTGACACGAACGAGGATGGAGATCTCCTGGAGAGGTGGGCAAGATAATGGCTTGACCCTCATTCATGATCAGAAACAGCCCGCTTCCTTTAATAGTGGCAGATGGATGAGAGGCTACAACCCGGACCTTATCTTCACCAACAAGTCTCTAGCTGGAACATGTAGCAAGACAGTCATTGCCCCTATCCCACACTCCCAACATCGGCCAATCATGCTGAAGTTTAGACCGGTGATAATGCCTCAGAAGGTCCCATTTAAAAGGCGGTTTAATCTAAGGAAGGCCGACTGGTACACATTTACAGAAGATATCGACGAAGAAATTAGAGATCTCACACCGACCCCAGCAAGTTATGATAATTTCATCTCTGCAATCAAGAAGACAGCGAGGTGCTGTATTCCCCGTGGCTGTAGAACCTACTATATACCCGGCTTCTACAACGAAAGTAAAGACACATACGAGGAATATCTAGAACACTACAGTCGGAACCCCTTCTCTCTGGAAACCTCTCAGCTAGGAGTCCAGCTGACCGACTCCATAAGTGGGAAGAGACAAGAGGCATGGAAAGACACGATAGAAAGCATGGATATGAGACACAGTAGCAGAAAAGCCAGGAGCCTTATCAAAAAGCTAACAGGCGACCCATCATCTTCCAAAGACCAGGTAAACGTCAGTGTTAACGAAATCGCACATCAGCTACTCCTAAATGGTAAGCCTGATCAAAATGTGAAAGTGGCTTCCACTCTCAGGATGACACAACAGCCTAGACAATCTAATATGGCTTACTTTACCATTACAGAACTGGAAACTGTCTCTGAAGACCAGGAAGGCCCCAGGCCTAGAGACATCCTGATAGTTCCTGATAAACTTAGGCCCATAGCCCTGAACTGGCTTCTTCAAAGTATAACTCTTGCTGGACCAACAACACAATACCAAAACTGTGGTTAAAAGAGCCCCAAGGGAAAAGAACTGGAAAATGCAAAACTACCGCCCGGTGTCACTGTTATGCTCCCCGTACAAACTCTATGAACGCCTCGTACTGAACAAGTTTGGGTCCCAAATAGAAAACTATCTAATCCCCCAGCAAGCTGGATTCAGACCTGGGAGGTCCTGTACTGACCAGGTACTAAGTCTCACCCAACACATTGAGGACGGCTTTGAAAGAAAGGAAAAAACGGGCCTCTTATAGATCTGACAGCGGCATATACACTATAAATCATAAAATACTACTGTAAAAAATGTTCAGAATGACAGGAGACTGCCAGTTGACGAAGATGATAAAAACAATGCTATCTAACAGAAGATTCTATGTAGAGTTCCAAGGAACAAGAAGCCGCTGGAGGAACCAGAAGAATGGCCAAGGTAGCGTGCTAGCACCCATTCTCTTCAATGCTTATACCAACCAACCGGCCCAACAACAAGGAGCTTCATCTATGCCGACGATGTAGCTATCATCTGCCAGTCACAAAACATCGCAGGGATAGAGGAGCACTCAACAGAATCCCTATCAAGGCTGAGCGATTATTATAGGTCAAATCAGCTTCGCCCGAACCCAGCGAAGACGCAGACATGCTTGTTTCACCTCAATAACCAACAGGCGAGAAGGGAACTGCAAATAGAGTGGAACTAGTCAGACTGCAACACTGCCCAAACCCAGTCTACCTAGGGGTTACATTAAAAAAAAAATGCGACGCCAACCCTAACGACCTGCGCTCCTCGGCCCTTGCGCTGTGCTACTCCGCAGCCGAATACGCATCCCCCGTATGGGAGAGATCAACACACGCCTGTAGACTGGACCCTGTCCTGAATGACTCGTGCAGATTAATAACGGGAGAGTCTAAAATCCTCCAGCCTTGACCAACTCTACATGCCCGCCGGAATCGCACCACCGCAAGTACGGAGGGAAACCCCAGCCATGGCCGAACGAAGCAGGCAATGCGACAACCCCAGACATCCATTGCATCAGCATGCACCGCCAGTGGCAAGACTAAAATCAAGGCGAAACTTTATGCAGTCTACACAGTCTCTTAAATCGCGACCAAGGAGGCAAAGTGGGAACAGTGCTTAACAGACAATGATATCCCAACCTGGAACCCAAAAGAAAAACTCCCTGCAGGTTCTGACCTAGACTGGGGTACCTGGAAAACCCTCAACCGACTCCGGTGCCAAATGGGGAGATGCAAGAACAACCTCCTGAAGTGGGGATATGCAGAAGAGGAAACATGTGAATGCGGAGAATCCCAGATCATGGAGCACCTCCTGGTATGCCAATCCCTACAAGCTCCATGCACCCTCCGGGACCTATGGACGTGCAATGGAAATGCTATGATGTGCGCCATACACTGGAGTGATATATGAACACTATATATATATATATATATATATATATATATATCTATTATTAATAATGTATATAGATATCCTTACATGATGTAGCTCAGACACGCTTAAATAAATAACTAACACTTCCTGTTGAAAATGATGTTGATGTGAAATATTCTCAAAGTACCTGAGAAAGTTCTTGCCAGAAAGTATATTTTTGAAAGTTTTTTGGTGTTTTGTATATCATGTAAATTTGAAAATGAATTATATTTGTAAAGTTGGATTTATAGATTGGGACCCAGCCGCTGTCATTGCAGTTGACGTTCGAAGTTGAAAGTGCAGTTGTACATCAATTCGTTTATGAATTTGTTGCCGCTGTCGCTGCCGCCCAAAGATGACCAACTTTCATCTCCAGCGGCAGTGACAAGGGACAAATGACATGAAACGTGATATTCTGCAGCAGACATGTTCAATTTCTGTGAATTCTGTGCAAATGGGATAGTGAGACTTAGGGAAGTTGCGGTTAATTTGTTTAATATAGATATGGGAGTATTCCTAGTTTACCAGACATGTGTTTCAACATAAGAAATTTGGCACGTTTGACAAATGACAAATTTCATACTTATACCGGCGCATGCGCTCTACGTCGAATGGCGACATCAACTACAGCGGCAGTGGCTACATCTCAATCTATAAATCCAGTTTAATTCTCCTCAGTTCGATACTTGGTATGTGAAATAAGCTGTTATAGGTTGACACCAAAAACACTTTTTTCACACCCTCGTCTCAACCAAAATCCTGGCTCTGCAACTGATAAAAACCTGACCGGGAAACCACAGGCCTGATTTGTCATTAATATCGTGAAGCTTTCATCAATATTGTTTCTTTTGGCATTTTCTTTCAGTAATAAAAATAATACTCCCCACAAATTGCAACCAGTATAAGTAAAATGAAATGTTCACCAGCTCAACTTTTAAAATTAAAAAAACACTTCTTTGCATTCCGGAATCCCGATTATGCGACAAACACTAGCTACAGAAAAACCCCCATATAGTTCTTCCATTGTTAAACAACTTTTTTCGAAATACACGGTTTTTTTGTAATCGAATTTTTCCTTACGAAGTCAGTATTGGCATTCATGTAGGCATACACCAATATTTGTCAAACTAACCTTAAAAAAATGGAGATCTATTGCAGCCATCTAATCTGGCAACAATGTATAAATGTGGCAACACTACTAACATAACCTACAAAGTGTCTAGATTCAATCAATAGAAATATCTTTTGGTACCAAATGTTTTCCGTTGCCAAATTAATCATTACAGTTTGTAATTTTTGTTTACATTGAATCAAGACATTTTTAAGCTATTTTTCTTTAGTTTTTCAGATATTCATGAATGTCCAACACTGAATGAATGCATTTTCATTGCATTGCATTGTAAAAACAATTAGTTTCAAGACCTTGATTAGCTTTAATAATTAATCAAGGTACATGTGTTTTTTATGAATTACCTGAAGATTATTGATAAGCCTCCGTCACAAATTTTATTTTCATAGTTCCATGATTTTACTTTGGGACACTCACTTATAATCTCACACACAAAAACTTCATTATAATTACCATTCAATGAGGTATTTATTTTACCCTTCCAGCTACACACTAGATACTTTTTCATTTCAACATTATAAACACAAAACACTCTTTCCCAATGGAGAAGTAATGAAAACTTTTCATAAGAATTGAGAGACAAAGTACTTTGAGGATGTGCTTGTAAAACAAAATCCAGTAATATGTCCATTTAGGAATGTTTTCCAAAATTTAAGAATAGCACAAAGTAATGTAAGAGAAGCTTTCGAAACGCAATGAACGGGACCAGTTTTAGTGCATTTTGACTCCCTCTATAATCATTTAGAAAAACTAATTTTTCAAAAATAGATATATTATGGTTTTTTGTGTTCACTACCCTATAGCCTACTGTTCACTGTACTTTTAAAATTAATCTTATAAAACAATATTTACAAAATACAACAATAATTTATATTGAATAGGGAAGTACTTAAGGTATACAGTAAACCAAAGACAATCTTTGGTGAAACCACTGAAAAAAAAATAGCTAGGTAACGAAAGGAAGATTCAAGATATTGTAATGTCTTAACCGTAATTCGTTTACTGGTATAGACAGAGTAAATTGAAATGCCTCAATAAAGTCAATATTTTTTTTATGACATTTACTTCCGAAAAACATTTTTGAAGGGATTTAAAACACTGTTCTTGTCATTGTGATGTTCTGGAGATGTAAGTAAACAAAATTAAAACAGTTCCACAAGAGAAAGCCAAATTCCATGGAGTGATTTGGTTAGTTTTACAGTGATGGGTTCGTCACCATTCTTCTTGTTGACATGAATGGGTAACTTTGAGTAGGGATTCAGTGGAGCTGACGCCAAATTTATTAACTCAAAATTCCCGACACTTTTTCGTCAGCTGAACTTAACACTGACCTCTGGGAACCTCGAACTGACAATGTTTACATTCATAGCCCCAAATCCCAAAAAAGTCTCTGCTCCCGATGACAGCACTTTGAAGTGATGAAATCTAAGGCAGTACGTGATGTCAGTATTCCCAATTAGAAAGTTGAGGATCGGGATAACTCTTGAAAAAATTGAGGCATTATTTATCATACAAACAATATCTTGCACCATCTTTCAGTGATACTATGAATAGAATTCATTAAAAGTTTTGTCGTTTCAGAACCATGGTGAATTTATAGACGAACGTATTGTGATAAAAATATTGTAGAAATAAGCAATACTATCAATTCCAGAATCTATGAACCAACAAAGCACAATTCTGCCTTCACCGTTATAAATAAAATGTAATTTTCCAAATAAAACCTTACCGTAAATTTTAATTTAGATCACCTTTTCAAACTCTTATCTCAAATAACTATGATTTATTGTTAGCACTGTTGGGTTCTACATGATGCCTCTGCTTGAAGAGATACGTTTCTTCAAAGATTAACCTCTTCAGCTCATCTTTTGGTAGATCGTCCAGCTCCGTGTCGAATCTGAACGGAGTCTCTGCTACAGGCTGAATAGAAAAATAAACATATTTTAATTATTATACATGGGAGAAGATATATTTAATCATTTTACCGAAGTATAATGACTAATTTACTTACTACATACTAAAAAAAAATACATTTTATTTTGGAAAACATGATCATATCAAAAATTTACATTTCAATAGACTTCTCAAGATTCATTTTATTTTGGAAAACATGATAAGATAAAAAATAATAATAAGAAAAATATATTATTTTTTTATTGATAATCCCATATTTTTTTTGATAAAATAAATCATTCATACACTTCTTTAAAAAAATATATGTTTTTAATAACATACTAATATTTAAGGAGGCTATTTTTGATTTTAAAAAAATTATAGAACATATGTCCAAAAGGTACTTTTGAACTTCAGGGTGCTAAAGTTTTAAGAAGTTTTTTTTTTATTAATAACTTTCCCTTTTTAAACGTAGTACGCAATTCTATTTAAAAATTTCTGCTGTACAACATAATTTTTTATTCTTGACAGTGGCGTTCGTGCGGGATTTGCACTGAATCGTTTTGAAGAGAAAAGTGATATGCCACTGTTTTTTCTCAAACTAAAAATTATTTTTGAAATCCTCATTCCCTTCTGGACTCTTGATTTTTGCATAAAATTAAAACTTTATAACAAAAAATTAAACCGACGAAATACGGAACTGAAAAGTAAAAAGTAAAATAAACCATCTTAGTCTCAATAACTTAGCTCCTAAACTAATGTAAGTAACTAATTTTGAGTCGGCGCCAAACAAACAAGCAAATGAATTAGATAAGGCTTAAAATGATGGCATCGAGTTGCGCGGTGACATTCTGATAATTTTTTTGAAGTAATTTAATGATCTTTGTTGATTGTTTGTTTAGCGCCGACTCAAAATTAGTTACTTAAATTAGTTTAGGAGCTTAGTTATTGAGACTAAGATTTATTTTATTTTTTACTTTTCAGTTCCGTATTTTGTTGGTTTGATTTTTTGTTAAAAAGTTTTTATTTTTCAATTTTTTGTGGCTGAAATCTACTAATTACTACCTATTGTTTTTTTATTACTTCTAAAATACTTACTTACCCACCTTACTTCAACTATTACCAGTTAAATAATATGATTATCTACTTTTACTATTTGTTGTAATATAAATTATTTTTGTTGTTCTGGTTAGTTTATTTCATTACTTTGTATATCATTCCATCCTCTCATAGAATATAATGATTGTGACGGATGTAGGATGTAGGGATGATTGTGATGACACTAGCGATCTGTCATTGTCAACTACATATGTGTGCCAATGTTCACAAGTGAAAAATCAATCATCCCCTATTTTTCTACCCGTAAGGGTGGATAATTCCATTCGAAATCCAAATATGATCAACTATGAGGTATACCCACGATAAAAGAAGAATCATCCAAATCAAAGATCCCAGTACAAAGTTATAGCTGATAGAATCGGTTAACGGACCAGAATTCAGAGGGTGAGTGATCAATATCCTTCATTTTGCTACCCTTAGGGGTGCATTTCATCTTTTAAATTCAAGTGGGACCAACTTCGAAATACACCCTATCCACTGAAAAAATCGGAATCGGACGTCTCAGTAAAAAGTTATGCGTGATCATACATAAGAAAAAAATATATATACGTGTCGACTAGAGAACCTCCTCCTTTTTGGTTTCGTCGGTTAAAAATAAAATTCATTCATTTGCACGGAATGAAATTGGGTATCATCAAGGAGTTGAAACTTATCTAGTAGGTAAGAAACAGATTTTGTTTTGTAAACATAAACAGTTTTGACAGTTGTCTACCTAGTCTAGTTGTCACGTTTGAGTCATCAAAATTAAAAACATTATTAAAAAACATGGCCCATTTTACGAATTCCGAGTTTGCAGATATGCATTGCATTGTTGATGGGAACGCACTGGAAGCCAGGCGGATGTATGAAGATCGCTTTCCAAATATAATATCCACATGAAATCTTGGAATTTTATCACCAGGAGCAGTTTTCCGTTAACGTGTGGTTGAATGGGCCTAATTACCGGCAGTTTCAGTAAAAAATCGACTTTACCCCAACGCACTTCAGTGCTCTGGCGCGCGAATATTTAAACCAAAATTACAATGATTGCTGGATAGGTCGCGGAGGACCACAGGCATGGCCACCTAGGTCCCCGGACCTCAATAGTTTAGATTTCCTGTGGGGTCATCTTAAAACATTGGTTCACAGCACCCCAATTCTGAAGAGAATTTGAGAAATCGCATCATAGTTTCCCGCGAAACTATTAGAAACAGTTCCGGCATTTTCCAAAGAGTATGTGAGTCTATGAGAAAAAGAGGCGAGGCATGCATATTTGCAGGAGGTTCACATTTTGAACATCTGATTTAATGTATTTCTTTTTGCGTTCAGGGTAATTTTGTGTTATTATTTCAAAATGTATTTAGATCACTTTAATTTTATAATTTTACCGTTTAAAAGTTACATGAATTGTTTTTTCTTGTAACTGGTCTAGCGAGATGCAAATGAATGAATTTAATTTTTTTATGCAAAATCCTTACGTCAAACGAAAAAAAATTAAGGAACTAAATTTGCTCAGAAAGGAATGAGGATTTCAAAAATAATTTTTACTTTGAGAAAAACCAGTGGCATAACACTTTTCTCTTTAAAATAATTCAGTGTAAATCCCGCACGAACGCCACTGGCAAGAATAAAAAATTATGTTGTACAGCAGGAATTGCCTTTTGATGCATAGAAGATGCGTACCACAAAAAATCTAGGGTCATACTACCAAAGTTATCATATAAAAAAAAATCTTAAAACTTTAGCACCCTGATTTTTAGGACATACGTTCATATAAAGTTTATTTTTCTCGAAATGGACCCAAGAATGACCTACTCAAATATTAGCATGTTATTAAGAAACTCCCTGTATATATATAAATATATATTGTAACAAAATCTTAGGAATCACCCTGTACGAATATATCGCCGGGTTCAATAGCAGATTCTCATACTCGGATCCTAAAGGTTCTCTTTCAAGGGTCATAAACGGTTGGATTTAAGGAACTTAATCAGTCACAGTTTTCAGAAACCTTGTCACCTGGAATGCAGGTTTGCTGGGCAAAAAGAAAAAAAAATATCATTTTCGCAGAATATCTACATCTGCTAACCAGTTGTTCGTCAATAATTTAGGAAGATAAAGTAAAAGTACAAGCGGGCTCAAATGGTCACAGCGGGCCGCCCATCTGCAGAGCTATTGATATCTGGTATTGTTTCCGTCACGTTCGGAATATACCCTTCGAGATATGGGAATTTTGCTAAGAATCTAGGTAACTAGCCGAAAGCGGAAACTTGTAACCAATTTTTATGCAACGGGAATTTCTTTTTGTTTTCGTTGGCGAAATTAATTAGTACCCACATGAACAACTATTGGTATGTAGATTAACGGCTTATTAGGCTGCAACGAGTTAGGGTGAGTTTTTTTGATCGTTTTTCCTCCAAATGAAAAGCCCAAAAACTCTAGTTGTACAGGATGATCACTTTTAGCAGTCTAAAGGAGATAATAATTGTCGAAACCCACGAAAAATTAGTGCAGAGAATTCCATACTTCAAAGTAGTACCGCTCAAATAATGGGGGGCGCCACCTCTCGGATAACAAAGATCAAGTGATAGCCCCACCCATGATTAGACTCGGATTGGTCGACGGAGTCATAACAAATTTGTTTATGATTTTGCAAAATACCGCCCCATTGGTTAGGTAATTATGCCCAGTACGAATCGGTTAGAATAGGGGTTGAATTTATTTTTATCACCAGTCAAAACTTGACTTTAGTGGGGGATCTCAGGAAAACCTTAGTAGGGGAAATTTGACGTAGTAAACTCTCGCAGAAAAATAGTCAGTTGATATTTCATCGTGGCCCGGGTTAAACTGACTTACTAGAAATTTGATTCCTTTTGTTTTTCGGTTGAGCTAGAGAAAAGTCCAAAAATTCATTAGTCCGTATCGAGATAAGGGCTCACGTGCGAGTTAGGGTTTAAATAGTCGGGTTTCAGATAACTTCAAAATTTCGTTCACCAGAAACCGTGGAATTCTTTGTTCTGAGTAGAATTGTTCAACTGTTGAAGTAACTGAGCTTCGTGTGATTTAATTTCATAACCTATTGATGACAGAGTGTTATTTAATTAACTTAGTCTTGCTCACAAAGTTCACTCAATTTGTTTTAATCTGTTAATTATTTTATCTAGTCTTCATTCCATTTATTTTATTCACGTATTTATTTCATTCACCAAAAATTAATCTCCTAAATAAAAGCCATCATTAGAATCAGTTCATTTTCTTGGGAATACTGGGGAATTGGGGAAGTGTTATCCAAAGTTAGTGGCGACTACTGGTTAGACGTGGACGCCGAACACACAAGCATCCGTGGACACCGAGGGGCGACTTGGTCCTTTGGAGAGGATTAACTAGAGGTGAGTTATTCAATGAAGTCAATCAAAACACAACGGTGTGTTATAATATTATTTATTATTTCTTGCGATTAATAAAGATATTATTATTTTTCAAACAATTTTTGAAGCTAAAATTGTTGTTCGAAGCCTTTGCAATCGAAACTCTGCACTTTTAAATATTTTGAAGCCCTAGAAGGTTCAAAAAGGGCGATTTTCCAACTAAAATTACAATAAACAAAACACTAACAAAATGTCTTTTTTTCGCACAATCTATACACTCTATTTTATTTCTCTCACAGAAAATTCACCCCCAAAAAATCATTTTGCTAAAAAAAAAACATCTAACCTCGTACAAGAACATGAATTTGCTAAATCCTACAGAAAATGGTGAAATTAATTAATTTAAGCACTGGTCCAACAGTGGTAATTACAATAATTGTGTGTATTGAACCCAAGATGTCTAGAAACCCTGGTGAATGAACTGATTCAATATTGTTTAGATTTTCGAGGGGACACCACCTGTTACTTCAACAGAGCTTCTCTCTGTGGTAGTCTGTGGTAGATGGCGCCGTCCAAAAATGTTTGTTTATATTCTCGCTTAATGTCAGATTTTGATTTCTGACATTTGCAGCATCTTATATGAAATTATTTTCAGTGTTTTGTCGGTATTTATGCGTTTTCCATCTCTTCGATTTGAAATCTTGCTTAGCTTATTACTGAGTTTGTTCTATAAAAAATCACTCGTTCATCAGTTCAATAGTGCCTGAGGAATTGTTTATTTTCAGGTAGTGCACTGTGTAAAAATAGGTACTTTTTGTAGAATGGGCCACATTTGTATTTTGTGTGGACAGTATAAAGCCGCAGATTTGAATATTCACCTGTATTCAGTACCAAAAGCAAGTACAAATTATGACGGATTAACTAATAATGATATTTTCATACTTCATCATATTGTATGCATTGAATTTTATATTTTCTGCAATTTAATGACAATTTCATTTCCAATTCTCCGTCTGTCAAAATGCAGTTAACCTCAAATTCAAATGGTACAAAATACGAACAACAACACGACAGTGGTTTCTTTGTGCAATGTTCGGGGGCTTCTAATTCTAGCTTTGCTATTGGTGAAGTTTGACAGATAGATGTCTCTTTTCAACCAATAGCAAAGCTAGAATTAGAACCCGCGAACAGTTCGCCTCAAAAAAAAATCTGAGGAAATAAATATACCCTGTTACTGAATTGAAACTAAAACGAAATTGGCGCCATCTGACACGCTAGTAATCTCTATTATCAAGTAGGCCAAGTGTCGCCAAGTCGATCCCAAGCTTTTACAGGTATAAGTGCAAGCACCAGGGTTTTTAGACATCTTAATTGAACCCATAGTCTTGTCATTTTGTTGACAGATATGGTATGTTGCCTATCGATACAAATTAGTTATATTGCAAATGAACAGGAAAAGAACGAGCTAGAACAATATTGAAAGATGTATACTAAGAAAACAAACGGCCCTTGGGGCCATCAATAAATTCTAAAATAGAATAGTTGGAGAATGAAAAAAAAAAAATACTGCTTCAGAAAGGCCAAATTAGGTTATGTTCTCTTCCTCTACACCAGAAAGTGACGCGTCTATAGGAAAACTCACGCCAAAGGCTTGTTTCCGCCTTCAAGGAAACAATGATATATCCTCACATCACTTTTGAGTGTCAACGCGCCAACATACTCCAAAAGCAAAGTGACATTTTTTCTTGAAGGCTATCATCTTTAATTTGTTGGAATGGTCAAATTATATATGCCAATCTATTCTTACTTATCTCTGGAGAAATAGGAACAATGGAGAGATAAATGTTGAGTCACGCTTACCTGGATTGCCAGTGTTTTCAATAAAGCAAGGTTACCCAAAAAGTTACAAGGACAATTATGTTCACATTGAAAATAGACGTTTTGCGTTCTTCCCCAAATGCCTAAGGATGAGAAGAACCATCGTTATTATACCTAAGAAAGCTGGCTTGAGAAGTAAACATCAAGAACCAATGTTCATTGATAGTTCCATTTAGAGCTGGCTGAGAGCTACTACTTTCGGTAAAAAAAGCCCGGATTGGATTATGCCAAATCTGCACAACACAGTGTGGATACTCATTCAATTATGCATCTTCGCCGATTTTTGAACTACCCATACCTTCAGGTAAATATCAGTCAAATACCTAGATAGTATGTGATGTTAAAGGGAAACTTTTAGCTTTCTATTCAACCCGAAATGAAGATGTAGAAAGCCAACATATTCCCTTTATGGTATATAAAATAATAATTATTTTTTGGTCACACAAAAAGAGCATTTTAAATTTCTTCTTACCTCATCAGCCGGATCATAATACTGCTCGAGATATGGATGCGCCAATGAATCTTCCACCCCTATCCTCTTGTGTGGATTGAAAGTCAACATTTTATCCAGCAAATCCAAGGCCTTTGGATCAGCATTCGGGTATAGCTTTGCCCAGGGAACTTTCGGTTTATAAGGAAGTGACTGAAGGTAACTACGTGCCTGAGAAAAACAATTATCATTTTTGTAAATTTACAAAGGAGAGTTTGATGAATAAACGAGTGAAATATTGAACAAACAATTGTTGTGAAACTGTACTCAAAATAGTGTTAAGAAAATGAATATAGTACGCCACTGCCTGTTATAGCGCGCCACCGATGTCACCATAGAATTCCCGAAACAAACAAACAGATATCAATCGAGAGTTTTCCAGGAATCTAGAAGCAGTCGACGAGACTTTTCTGGGCGCTAAAGACCTTTATATAAGAGACAGTCCAACCGACAAGGGCAATACAGTTTTTCAAGGATTGATTCAGACATTATTACATACGAATTTGAACAAACCCTATATTTTGTTGAAGAGAAACATATTCAACTAACTTTGGAAATACTATAAATGATCTATCTTAAAATAGCAGTGGCATACGTTTGTTTTCATTAATGCTTTGAATACAATATTTTTTGCAATTATTATTATCTAATAAGCGATGAAGATTATCTTGATTTAATATTCGGCGAGTTTCAAAAAGTTTGCCCCACATGGGAAACTTTTTGATTATCCATTTGTCAGAAAATTTTAGTCATGATAAAAATTGGCGCATTGCGGAAAACTTGCATTTGAGTTGTCAAAATTCTAAATTTTTAAACGGTGTACAGGGGAGAACAAAAATAGTAGTTTTCATCAGGAGTGAACTACCCTTATTTTCGACATTATCAGAAAAGTTTGAATCCTTAAATTTCCACATGTCTTCCTTCCTAAAATATTTCGGTATACTGGCACAACACTCCCTAATAACATTTTCTAATGCATCGATATTTTGAAATGGTCGTCGACCATACACCTTTTGCTTAAGGTACCCCCATAGAAAAAAATCTAAAGGAGTGAGATCGGCAGACCTTGCTGGCCATGGATATATTGAGTATCTTGATACGACTGAGGACCGTTGGGGAAGTAAATACCCCACATATGACCCACCTTGATACGCCCCTATGCTATATACGGAGTGATATGAATTACTCACACCACACCATCTATACGCCAAGGCATTGAAGTAATACAGAATTTTTATGAATGAATCAATCTACCCTGCTTTACTTCTGTAAGATTGCTCGAAAGAACTAACAGCGTGTTGTTAATCAAAATATAATTAACGTGGAAGATATTACTAAGAGCAGCTTTAGCATACTTCTGAACCCTGTGAGATTGTGGAACGTGGGTTGTTTATTTGTAATTAAAATTTACAGACCTTTATACCTCTCGAATTCAGATGAAAGGTGTAATAGTGGATAAATATAATAAAATATGTATCTAAATACAGTCATGATCATACAAACAAAATTTCAATCAAAGTAAAAAATAATATAGATAAATTTAACCTAGTAAATTTCTGACTTCAAATCTTTACTTCTTAACCTAACCCTTAATTTATAGATCATACATCTATACTATAAAAGAGGGTATATTACATACCCCTGTATAAAATAATGATTGAACTAGGGTTTTAAAGAAATACGGACTAGGAGTGTCATCTTTCCAAACATAAAACTATACAATGTACTTACTCATAGATTCAAGGAACCAATTTCACACCTTTTATGATTTATTCGCATAGACATTTTAATTTAGCTCTCGGATTTCAAGAAGATATTTTAACATGTTTAGAATATTTACTTTCGCACTTTGAATCTCTCTCGTTTCGTTGTTCCGGGGTTTTGATAATTTGGCCGTAGTGGCTAGACTTTTCTTCAACTAGATATTCTTCAATTAATGTCGTACATGACACGATGCTCTGTCAAGCTGGAACCATAGCCCTTCTCTTTCTTGCTGTAAGAATTGATCAATAATTGGCTCTATCTCAGACATGAAAAAATGTAAGAATATTTCACTGTGTGTACTCTTTATGAGGCAAGAACCATAAAAAAACAAAAAAAATTGTTGCGTTAATCCAAATCTGAATATTGTTTGTAATTCTGAACAACTTTTCTGAATAAACTTTTTTGGTAACGTAGTGGTTTACTCCTATTTTTTATTCTCCCCTGTACACCGTTTGGGAATTTAGAATTTTGACAACTCACAAGTTTACCGCAATGCTGTTAAGTCTGGAGCTGTACAGGGTGTTATGAATTAACAAAACACCCCTGCAACACCAAACTTGTTGTTAGATTGAGAAAACAAGCATCAAGAGCATCGACTGTCTGAGGATGGTCGAACCGAGATTATGTCACTGGAGCGGTCTACAGGAAATATCTCTTTCTCTCTATACTTGGGCGCTGAGTTAAAAAAAGATTCAAAAAAAATAATAATGCACTCATACAAATATTAAGAATATACATATATATTTTATAAAAGTTAACAAAGTATTTAATCCTTTCTACAGACGGATAAGAAGATGAAATATTCCAAGAATGTAGTGTAGTTTACCTGAAGTTATTTTTTTATCAGTCTACAAATTAAATAGATTCACCAAAAACAATAGTGACATCAATTGTCAAAAACGACTGGGAATAATTATCTTTTGAAAACTTAGGGAACATAAGATAATAGAGATACAGTTAAAGACACATTCGCAGTATAAAGGATTCAATTTGTCCGAAACCTAAATACAGAAAACATATATGAACTTACGCTAAATCAGCAGGGTCAACACTTATTCACTGGAGACGGCTTTTAAACGACAATTAATTTAATTGAATTATTATTTTGATTAATCCCGCTGAAATTGTTTATTTTATTTTACCTTGCACTGTATATTAGGATAGCGTTGTATGGATACGGTTTTCTATGAGGTCATGAACTGTTGATTTGAGGTTTTTCGTTGACTTATCTCGTTCTTGAAGCGGTGATAAATGATAGGTAATTTTGGAAAAAATACTGGTTTACTCATGAATTCACTTGGTTACTGTCAATACTCGGATTAACTTGATTTGAATATAATTTCTCTAAGTGGCTACTTAAATTCACTGCCTGACGACTATATTCGTACTCTTCTCATCTTTTTTTCACTATGTTGTAATCGAATGAAATCTAACCTCATTTTGAGAGTACTTGTTCTTCGTTTCACTTCTGAACACCGAGAGCGAGTTGGTCCGAAAAGTCGCGCCCTTTTATAATTCTCTACCCGTTCATGTGATGGCTTTGATCGTCGCGGGTAAAAATTCCTGATATCATAATTATCTTCACCATGTCATAATAAATCAGCGGCTTGATAATTGATGGCTTGCTATTGTCACCGATATGGATAAAGATGAAGAATTTATGTCTTTCGCGGGTGAGTTACATTAATGGGCTGTCATAACATATGAGTTATAGTGTGTTCCTTTGCTCGTTAATTTTCTTAGATATGACTATCAGCGGAAGTGATGAGCTATTTATGACCTATTTGTAAAAGGGGTAATTTTTTTATAGTAATTTTTAAGTGCATTTCCTTGTGCATTTCCTGAACAGATGGTGAAGTATTTTTAACGGGCATGTGCCTATCAGTTTTAGTCGCGTATTTGACTTTAGAGTTTATTTTCATTCCTATTGAATTTGTTTTCTGGCTATAACGTTCATATTAAGTAATATCGTGTTGTTTCTTATGAATGAAAGTTTTTCTGTAATTATGGGGCATGACAATGCATCTCAATTTTCATCAAGAACAAAATTTTCTGACAAATGGACAATAAAAAAGTTTTTTGTATGGTGAAAACTTTTTGAAACTCACTCTATACTTGTATTCATAAAATACAATGTCAATTCAGCTGACTCACCTTTTCATTGATGATGCAGTCTAGATCATCTTGCGACGGAGATCCGAGAACGCCCAGTATATGGTTCAATTGGTCTAAGTAATGTTTGCCGGGGAATATGGGTCTGTTGGCTATCATTTCCGCCAAGATGCACCCTACAGACCATATATCTATAGATTTGGTGTAACCCTACGGGGAAATCAAGAGTATAAGCAAACATAATTAATTGAAAACTGAGCGGAATTTGGATACAGATACCCAATTTAGCCGTAATGCATGACTTTACCGCATAATTACGCCATCACTCTAATGGTTCTGTGCCATTCACTATTAATAATTGGGAATTATCAGCTTGACAAAAAAAAAGAGTAAACTAACGACAAAAATATATTTTTGAGCAATAAACCACTTCTTATAAGAATGTCAATTTAAATTTACTCCCAAGAGAAGTCTAGAAAAATTATTCATTGGTTGGAAAAATGAATTTTTAGCATATTTCGGTGAAAAAGCAAAAAGTATTCACCAACAACTTTATGCAATCGATATTCAATGTTAAGGACAACCCTTAGCATCAATGATGACGTTGCTATTTCAAAATACTCGTAACTGAGAGCATTTTTAAAAAAGAAATCAGATGGTTACCTACCAAAGAAATCAAAAATATTTACAGCAACATAAATCAATGACTTTATTGAAGGCGCAGAAGATGATGAATTATAAACAAAAATATATGAATAGAATGGAAATGATTTGAAAACCTCTTTCAAATAATTGTATTCGATTTATATAACTATAAATTCCGTAGTAGCTCAGTTGTCAAAACATATAGGTATAAAGGTGCCTACAGACATTACGATTTATTGGACCCGATATCAGGCCTGATTGGCTTGACTGTATACATGTTCTGATTTCGAACTTCCCGAACAAGTGCTATCAGTTACTAGTTATACGTGAAACGGCGAGGATGGCTCCTGCTCGGTCGAAAAAGGCAAAAATTGTGATTGCTCTAACAGCGATTGTGTTGTGCAAAAAAGAGAGAATGAAAGGGAAGTTTGGTCAAGACAATTGTACTTAGAGCAGCCTGTTTTACAATGTCATCAAATTCGATTTTTTTTTAAGGATGACATCACAAATATTCAATGACTATGAGCATTTCATACAACTAATGAAATATCCTTGTTATGGTATTGAGGGCTGATTGGGTCCCAAAGGTACTCATGTTGTTTCAAACATTCAATTAATGCAATCATTGCACTATTATCACTTATTGAGCTAGAACACGTTTCTTGAACGTCATTAATTTCCATGACAATAGCACACACAGTTGCACGAAAAACGAGAAGAAATAAGTTAAATGGAATGGAGAGGGAAAGGAAATCGTGTCCCGATAGGTCCGATCGTGCTACACACGTGCCAACCAAAAGGGAGAAAAGGTGGGGGGGATCGGGCCGATCTACTTGGTCGGGAGGTCCGGGCCTCCCGACAACGCGATCGCAATTATTTAAGAGGCCTACAGACGTTCCAATTTATCGGGCCCGATATCGGGTGGCCGACGTCGGGACTCGAAATCGTGACGTTTGAAGGCTCGTCGGCCGACTAAATAATTGCGTTCCCGATATCGGGTTGTCGGGTGGCCCGGAACTCCCGACCAAGTAGATCGACCCGATCCCCCACTTTTTCTCCCTTTTGGTTGGCACGTGTATAGCACGATCGGACCTGTCGGGACACGATTTCCTTTCCCTCTTCATTTCACTCAACTCATTTCTTCTCGTTTTTCTTGCAACTGTTTGTGTTATTGAACTAACGACATGGAAATTAATGACATTCAAGAAACATGTTTAAGCTCAATAAGTGATAATAGTGCAATGATTGCATTAATTCAATATTGGAAACAACAAGTGCCTTTGGGATCCAATCGCTGTTAGAGCAGTCCCAATTCTTTTCTTTTTCGACAGAGGAGCCATCAGTCCCGACGTCGGCTCCCCGATATCGGATCCGATAAATTGGTACGTGTGTAGGCCACTTTAGTAAGCCGACGAGTAGGTACGTCACGATTTCGAGCTACGACGTCGCCCCCCCCGATATCAGGTTCGATGAATTGATACGACTGTAGGCCTCCTAAGCAGAGGGTCGTCGGTTCAAATCTCAAACATATTTTTTTATTGGGCATGTAAAAATGTTTAATTTTTTGCAGGTTGTACTGATTATGGGAGTCATATGGGTGCAGTTCTTGTAACAATACCTAACACCAAAACGAAAATTAAGGACTTCTTTTTCTTTATTATCAGAAGGGAACGTGTACCGCCCAAAAAAATGGAATTAATAAGTTTGGAGGTATAGGGAAACAAATAGCCAAATACTCGAAACTACCAAATCCTGAATTGTAACAGGCCACTGTTTTCGCAGATCTTCTGCAACAATGGGCAAGGACACAAAATTTTCAAAATATTTTTAATGCATTTTACAGCTTGTAAAAACTCTATTGGTAATGTTCTTTCTTTTTTTTTCTATTTTCTCAAACTTAAAAAATATTTAAAGTCGGCAAAATTCAAATGGCTTCTTTCTAGCGCCATTGCAAAATGTTGTGACGTAATTACCTCATCAACCAATCCTACAGTTGACAGCTTCAATCAATTTTGCAACGTTCCATATTTTCAAATCTTACATTGCGAATATTGTTCTATTTGACATTTATAGTTTAAGAAACGGCAACATTGCGTTTATGTCAATAACCCGGCCATTGGCCTGGTAGTTACCAGAGAGTGCAAATATTAGTAGCTTCAAAATTTGCTGATTTTCAAAAACGAATTGGAACTGCTGTAATTGAAATTTGACTCAAAAAATTGTTTCTGGGTACATTTATATATGTGTTATGTATTTTGAAGCGATAATAATTTCTCATGTTCTCTCCTATTCTTTTAAATAATTTTCAATTAAAAATGGCCTTGCCAGGATATGGGGCGCCAAACCTAGCACGTTTTGTTTATTTGTTTCATAAGTTCCAAGAGATATTGCTTTGAAAATTTGAAATTTCTGTTATTATAAATGATGCAACCCAAGAATTCACTCACCTTGGAATTGAGCATGATTTCGGGCGCCCTGTACCATCGCGTGGCCACATATTCTGTTAGGAACCCTGTGTGATCATGATCTGGATCTGCCACTCTCGCCAATCCAAAATCGCAAATCTATAGAAATAATTTCATTAGTGCATTCATTCTTGTGTATTTAATAATAAACCTCGAAAATATTTCTAAAATGGATATTGAAAAATTAAAACTGGTACAGCCGCACGCGGAAAACTGGTGTGGGTGGCAAATATAAAGAGCTGGAAAAACAAGGATCCTCTGCACAAAAATCAGATAGAAAAAAATAGAACGAATTGTTTTAATATAATAGTCGAGAATTTCTAAATAACCTGGTCAAAGAATTTTAGAATGGGGGTGCGTTTTTAACATGGTTTTCCCAATAGGCCCAATCCAATACTTTACAACAGTTGACAGATAGTCGAATAAAAAAAGAAATTGTAGTGTTTTCGTTAAGAATTATGGTGTTGACTCTAAAATTATATATATATATATATATATATATATATATATATATATATATATATATATATATATATATATATATCATTAAATATTTAAAAAGACTTCTCTTTTCTGATTACGAAAATATGCCACACTTGTCCATTCTTTTCATTAGTTTAGCGCAAATTTGTGCGATTAAAATTGTCCTTTTTCAACAACATACCCGCCTTTATGATTTTGTTTCCAAGAATTGTCATAGTTTCGCTCGAATTATTAAATGTCATGCGTGAATATTGTTCCCTGACAGTCTGTTGGTCAAGAAACAAAATGAGATATTCCATAGAAGAAAAATGTTTTATGTTCGATATTTATCGACAAAGTGGTTGTGTTACAAAAGCTCTTAGAAGATATAGATTACAATTTCCAGGTAGAGAGCTCTATCTAAAGAACTGTTTTATAGACTTAAGAATAGAAAAAAAAATGTTTTGACAGAAGAAACAAATTAATATTCTAGCATATCTTAGAGCCAATCCTTAAAATTCATTAAGGTAGTTGTCGGGCTACAAACACTATAAAAAAATAGTCTGGATTGTAGCGCGATGCAATGCATGTTCAAGCGCCGAATTAGAGGGATATTTTTCAAGAGAACTGTATGCTGAGAAACACAATTAGCAAGCGTGATACACCAAATAAGCCATGACTGGACTGTTGGCAACGTCGCAATCCAACGATCGCTCCCATATGGATCGATTTCGCACAAAAACTGGTAGGTTTGCTAAAGCAAAAGTTGAAAAAAAGGGAACATAAATTGTCTGAATTGTGTAAGGCTCGAAATACGAACAAAAAAACAGTCTAATGAAAATGATGTGTGTGAAGGAAATCGCATTGTTAACATCAAAGAACTTGGGAAAAATTTGAAGTGTCGGAACTGCCACCAAGTTTTGAGTTTAGAGAATGTGCTGGAAGAAAAACATTTAGGACTTGCATCAATTTTAAGTATCCGTTGTCATAAGTGCGAAATCATTAATGAGGTTCGTACTGGCAAAACGACAATACTTGGTAGATTGTTTGGTAGCATTTAAAGAATTTTTAAATTTATCTACAACTCCAAATTTACTCGTTGCGCATAATGCGAGATTCGATGTACCTAGATTACTAAGAGCAATCATTAATAATAATTTAATAGAAGATTTTATCATGATAGCAGGATTTGTGGATAGCTTAATTATTTTTAAAAAAACGTTTCCAGATCGAAAAGGGCCAGGAATGTTCCAGCTATCAAAATTAGCCAAAGATTTAATACCAAACGAAAAATCAGATAATTTTCACGAAGCGTAGTATGATGTACAAATTTTACAGAAATTAGTTCGTTTTATTGGTAATGAGTCAGACTTATCAACATACATGAAATCATATAAAGAATGCATTTCAGAGCGACTTGAGAACGAAAGAATATCTCGTAATTTACCCAATTTAAGTGCCTTAAAAAATGTTATATCACAGGATTTATTGAACAAAATATAACATACCGTTTTCTGAAACCATGACTGAAAAATTGGAGAATGGAAAACCTAGAGTTACTAAAAATAGGAAAGCATTAACTAAAATCATTAATGAATTAAAATAAATGTTTAGTCAATCAAGTGATTACTTAGTATAATAGTTAAAAATACATAATATTACATTCATTGTTGTTTATATTTTTGTAGATTTATACGTTATATTTTATTAGCCTGTTAGAAATCTGAATTATTTTTGTTTATGTTTAAAAATATTCGAATTATGTTATACGTACATGTGTTGTACAAATGTATGAATACAATAAAGTTTATGCACTGTTTTTTGCCGTTACTCGTTAAAACTACATTTTATTTTATATCTATTCCGATTGTAATATGTTTAAAATGCATCAGTATAAATTAACGCAATCATTCACAATTATTATTCATAAATATGTGTGTTCCAAAACACAGTTCAATTCAAAACAGCAAGACCCTCGCGCTCTCGTTTATTTGAATCACCAGCGATCGCTTGAGGCGTTGCCACGATTCTCAGCCTTCACCATCTTGCACTTCTCATACGCAATAATTTAGAAACTTCTTATAACAATAAGTAAATAACTGTATGGCTACGCGTCTTAATTTTTTTTTATAAAATTTGTTTCGTACCTTTTAATAATATACTAGTTTTTCAAAAAGATCTGAATGGAGGGTTTTTAGTTATGCCCTAAAATATGGTGTCCGCGGTAGCTCACTATAAGGATTACGTGTTAAACGTTGCAACTTTGAAGCCTTATATCTCGCTTTCGGTGTGGTAAATGATTCCAAAAATTTAATATGATACAGGTAATAATGTTAACTGAAAGTGGTATGTTAACTAAAATTGGTATGAATATAAACGAAATCTGATTGGAAGTGGATTTCACGACAACTACCTTAAACGATGTAGTTGGATAATTGCTATTGTGTATTGGATCAGTCCACGCAGTGAAATACAAATTTCACACATACAAGCTAAAAAGGGTGCAAAAGTTGACACCAGCGCAAAAGGAAATCAGACTGCAATTCTCCAGACATATCTTAGAAATAATTCAAAGGGATGCCACATTTCGTGATAAAATATTGTGGACCGATGAGTCGTCGTTTTTCACTAGCAGAGGTCGCCATCGCCAAAATAGACACTATTGGTCTTATTCAAATCCTTATCAAATACAGGAAATTCAGAATCAAGGTAGGCAGTCGAGATTCGACCTTTGACCATGGTAAGGTTAACATGTGGCGTTAACTGGTTGGAGGTCAAGTAAATATATATTGTGAATGTCTGCCGTTTCATAACGTGCAATACAAAAATAAACTAAAAATTGTGAAAGTTGAAAAAAGTTTTATGCGTGAAATAGTCTCTTTCTTCTCTACGCCAGTAACCAGGCTGGATGACAACGGATTTGTCGGAAGAAGGGGCGCTCGGGCACTCATGGTATCACTTCGAGTGAGACTTCCAGGGTGCCATACGAAGGGGGGCAAGTGAGGTATTACCGCACGAGGCCCTCGGACCTGTGTAAATGGTTATATAACCGAGCACAAAAAAATGAACTAGAAGAAGAAGAAGGTAGGCAGTCCGTTAGTGTTTGGTACGGATTAATTGGTGAACGTGTTTTGGATCCTATAATTTTTGATGGTTTGTTGACTGGTCAGGTTTATTTGAATTTTCTAGAAGCAGAAATTTAGGAACGTATTGACGATTTACCTCTAGCCATATCAAGATATTTAATTTGACAACAGGATGGGGCATCGCCACACAATGTTGTCCCAGTAAAAATATTCTTGGATAGAAAATATCCACAGTTGATTGGAAAATCGGGTACTATTAGATAGCCTCCTAATAGTCCAGATATAATACCGTGTGCCTTTTTCTTATGGGGTCACGTTAAAAATATTGTAAATTCTATGCCGTGCTATTCTTTGGACGATCTAAAGATCTAAAGACAGGTGCAAAATAAGTTCAAGAAAGCTATAGTATAGCGAAACACGTGTCGTGGGTTTTAAAAACGATTTTTTTGTAAAAGTCGTGTTTTTAGTTTACTTCAATTTATTATTCAATAAATTTGTTGCTGCTAGATTTGAGTGATTTACTAAGATGTTGTGAGTTTACAAACCAGAAAATCATCTATAATAAATACCCAAGAGCTATAACTATAAAATTCTTGGAAACAAAATAATAAACGCGGGTATCTTGATGTTGTTGAAAAATTACAATTTTAATCATATTTACACCAATTTGCGCTAAACTAATGAACAGAAAGGGCAAGTGTGGCATATTTTCGTAATCAGAAAAATATGTATTCAATGATATATAGGGGTGTACCATTTAAAAAAAAGTAAGTAATGTCAATAATTTTGACATTTGACAGTTTATGAAATTTTTTAACAACAGCATAACACACTGCAATTTCTTTTTTTATTCGACCTTTTAGCTCAAAAAATAAATATTTAACAGCTTTTTAAAAGCGGGACAAATTAAAATGAAAGCACTGTACATCCCAGGTTCGTAGATGCTTTGATTCACATACATGATGGAAAATTGACGTTGATCGACAATAATCTGAACTAAAGGTTTGAAAAGGTTTGTACGAATGCCCTCGGACTCTCGAATAATTAGGTTAGGCACTTTTGAGGTGTGAAATAGTTATTTAATCAACTAGTCTACCGATGGTGGCGATTAAGGATGGAAATATTTTAACGTTAACGTTCGAGATAATTAATCGCCATTTTAATATACGAGTTGATTACAAAAAATGTCCTTCGACCTCGTCCCTGGGGTCAACGTGAAATTTTCGATATCCATTTGCTTCAACTAGGAGGAAACTAACAATATTTGGATTTTATAATACATACATTTGACAGCGCGAAGGTAATATGATATGACATTTCAATAGTTTTTGAATTCTTGTATGTTTAGTTGTCTATACCCCAATGATGCATTAAGGTAGTTGTCGTGCTAAAAACAGTGTCAAAAATTAGGCTCGATTATAGCGCGACGCGATACATGTTCAAACGCTGAATTAGTGGGATCTTTTTTGAAGGAACTGTACACTGAGAAACGCAACTAGCATGCGTGATACAGCAAATAAGCCATGACTTAACTGTTGGCAACGTCGCAATCCAACGATCGCTCGCATTTAGTTGTTCAAGATACAGTGCAGTTTGTCCTAAAAACATTGGCGAGGTATCGTTATTGATTATAAGAAAAAAATTTAATTTGGAACGTAGTCATACATATGCTCAAAGATACGATTCTGATAGGAAAAAAAGAATACTGTTGATGACATCAAGAGAAAAAAATTTGCGCAGAGTTGATTTGAGCAAAAAAAGGGAAATGTTAAGAAAATCAAAGGAAAAGTCAGAAGTTGTAACATATCAACAAAACGTTGGAATTAACGAGTTAGGAGCATCATCACTGTTATTGAAAAACATGGAATCAATATCAATAAATTATTCCATAGTTTATTTTGATTTAGAAACATCTGGATTGTGCATGACTGATGACATTTTACAAATCGCCGCCAAATATGAAAATAGAGAATTTTATATATATGTTAGCCCTACGAAGCATCTATCCTGTGGCGACAAAAATTACGGGATGAACTGCAATTTCTGGTCAATTATATTTGAATGATGTACAAGTCGATTCAATAAACTCAGTAGATTGTTTGGTAGCATTTAAAGAATTTTTAAATTTATCTTCAACTCCAAATTTACTCGTTGTGCATAATGCGAGATTCGATGAGATTACTAAGAGCAATCATTAATAATAATTTAATAGAAGATTTTACCATGATAGCAGGATTTAGAAGAACGTTCCCAGATTTAAAAGGGCCAGGAATGTTCGAGCTATCAAAATTAGCCAAAGATTCAATACCAAACGAAACATCAGATAATTTCCACGAAGCGATGTATGATGTTCACATTTTGCAAAAAATATTTCGCTTCATTGGTAAAGAGTCAGAATTATCAACATACATGAAATCATATAAAGAATGTATTTCAGAGCGACCTGAGAACGAAATAATATTTTCTAATTTACCTAATTTAAGTGCCTTAAAAATGTTATATACGGGAATTATTGAAAAAAATTGCGCAACAAAATATAACATACGATTTTCTGAAACACGATGAAGGAGAAGCTGTGATTAATCACCTACTGAAAAATTGGAGAATAGAAAACATAGAGTTACTAAAAATAGGAAAGCATTTACTGAAATCATTAATGATTTAAAAATAAATGTTTAGTCAATCAAGTGATTATTTAATATAATAGTAAGAAAAATAAATAATATTACATTCATTGTTGTTTATATTTCTTGTAGATTTATACGTTATATTTTATTAGCTTTTTGGAAATCTGAATCATTTTTGTTTATGTTTAAAATGCATCAGTATATATTAACGCAATTATTCACAATTATTATTCATAAATATATGCGTTCAATTCAAACCCCCAAGACCCTCGCGCTTTCGCTTATTTGAATCACGAGCGCTCGCTTGAGGCGTTGCCACGATTCTCAGTCTTCCCTCTCTTGCACTTCTCATACGCAATAATTTAGAAACTTCTTATGGCAATAACTAAATAACTGTATGGCTACGCGTGTTTAATATTTTCTATAAAATTTTTTAATAACTTTTTAATAATATACTAGTTTTTCAAAAAAGATCTGAATGGAGGGTTTTTAGTTATGCCTTAAAATGTGGTGTCCGCGGTAGCTCACTATAGGGATTACGTGTTAAACGTTGCAACTTTGAAGCCTTATATCTCGCTTTCGGTGTGGTAAATGATTCCAAAATTTTAATGTGATAAAGGTAATAATGTTAACTAAAAGTGGTATGAATATAAACGAAATCTGATTGGAAGTGGATTTCACGATAACTACCTTAATAGAGAAATCGACCATTAATAGGTTATTGATGGTCGATTTCTGTGTATGTTTGGCTGCATATATCACAATTATGCATTAATAGAGAAATTGAACGTTAATGGGGGTCATTAACGATCGATTTTGTGTAGATTAAACAAACTCGTTAATACACGGTCGCCGGACAAAGCAATAACCTGTTTGCAAATGTCGTAGTGGAAAAAACAAATCTAATATAATTCATCAGGTAGCTAGGGTGAAAAACTAAAAAAAAAAACTAGATCTGGTGGATTGAAGAATGTTGACAAACCAGATAACGTTTTGTGAATTCTACGATGTGTTTCAAAGAGCAATATAAGAAAGTTAAAATTATTTAGGAGAAAGAGAGGGGGGAAATATGGCCATTAGTTTTTTCTCACCATGTTCTCAGTAGAATAACTCAATTTTATAAAGTTTGATTCTTAAAAAAATATGAATATTGGATAAATCATAAAAAAAAAGTTTTTCAAAAAAAAGGCACACAAAGAAAAATACTCACTTTGAGATCGCAGGTAGTATTCAAGAGTAGGTTGCTTGGTTTCAAGTCTCTATGAAGTACATTTGCCGAGTGTATGTATTTCAACCCTCGAAGGATTTGGTAAAGGAAGTAACATATGTGATCGTTACTCAGTCTCTGCAACAAAAAACATTCAGCTGTATTTTTTTAAAGGAGACGACATTGCGGGTAGTAGGGATCATTGGAAATATCGGGTAATACTCGTCAAACAGCTTACATTTGTCTTACAATAGGTCATTTCTATGGATAGAAATTCGAAAAAACAATTCTCGAATATACATTGTCACATCGATATGAAATATATATATATATATATATATATATATATATATATATATATATATATATATATAATAAAAATTTTTTTTTATTTTGATTAATTTTTATTTATATATATATATATATATATATATATATATATATATATATATTCACAGACGCTATATATATATTCACAGACGCTATATATATATTCACAGCTCCTTTGTATTTATATTTGGCAAACATTGTTCAGTGGTCGAAGATCCGCGCCTGACCCTTGACTGAAGCCATCAATCCACGGCGACGTTAGGAAAAGGTAAAATTGATCTTGAATACCAAGTATAGTACATGAGATCCCTTACCTTCATAATCCATTCCCCCAACAACTAACATTAAATTCTAGAAATAAATAATAGTTTAAAAAAACTAAAAAACACGCTTTTATAGAAAACCAGACTAAAAAAATAGAAAATAAGAAAAAAAATTATTTTATTTAAAAAAAAGCGTGGGGTGCACGGTATCGCCTCGCCAACAATTACCTGTGATCTGAGACATTTCTTACTTTACTGACCTAGGTGTGTAATGTACTATATAATTATTGATACCATGCACCGCACGCTTTTTTTTTTAAATAAAATAAATTATTTTCTTATTTTCTATTTTTTTAGTCTGGTTTTCTATAAAAGGGTGTTTTTTAGTTTTTTTAAACTATTATTTATTTCCTACTTTTTAGTGTGGTTTATTCATAGAAGCGTGTTTCTTTATTTTTTTTTTAACTATTATTTTTATTATTTTTTTGCAAATGAAAAAATGGAATGATCTTATCAAATTAGGTAATCATAATCTCCGACCCCAAAAACCCCCACATACCAATTTTGAATAGAATCAGACCATAATCACAAAACTCGGCCGCCATTTTAAAGCCGCCATCTTGAATTTTTCAATTTTCACAGAAGAATCATAATATTCGATCACAAAACTCGTACGCCATATTGGAGCAGCCATTTTGGTTTTTTTTCACACAAAAATTCCTTAATGCATTGTCACAGGAATTATGTACACCTGCCAAATTTCAAATCATTCGGACGTCTGGAAGTGGGTCAAAATCGCGCCCAAAGGAGTCGGTTACAAACAAACATACAAGTGAAGCTAATATAAAGCGTGTAAAAAGCGATATCCTCGAAATGCAGTGGAATCTGTGTCCTCGATAGCTCAGATGGTTAGAGTATGGACTAGAGATCCAAAGGTCGCAGGTTCGATTCTTGCTCGTGGATGGATTTTTCTTTAATTTACAAATTTGTCTACAATGCCACAATTTTCATTTACTTATAGAGTGCTCGTCTAAAGTACGTTTCCCCCTACTAATTTTTGAACCACCTGGTATATCGCAACGAAATTTGGAGGGCTTAAATAGGAGATGAAAACCTACTTTACTAAAAGCTGACAGCCTTCTTCAATAATTTCATATTCCATTTTCGAAATCTGCTCATAATTCTCAACAGTTTTCTATAATACACTTTACTCCTAAATTCAATTGTTTTCGAAATACTAACGTTTGAAAAGTGACATTCCGGTTTAAAATGAAGTATGGATTTTGGTCACTTCCGGTAAAACATTTTGCTAACTAAACGTTGTTATTAATTTGTAGTTAAATCTCTTGATGAATTCGACTCATAAGAGGCGTAAAGAGAGTTTATTAAGGATAAACAGTACCGCTTACCGGAAAATCTCGAAGTCTACGAATGTGTTCTGTAAATTCACAATCGAAGCAAATTAGTTAGCTGAAAAATTATAATTTATCTTTGAATAACACTTTTATTTAACCCCAACAATTATTTCATCAAATGTTCAATGTGGCCCCCTCCTAAATCTTGACAATAAAGTGCACTATTATGAATAGCTTCTCTCACGTTGATGAAAGTCTGTTCATCTATTTCTTCACATGTATCTATTATTCTGCGTTCCAACTATTCTATTGTTTGGCATTCGTGGCGTAGATTTTTGACTTCAGATACCCCCAAAGGAAAAAATCTAGAGGTGTAAGATCCGGAGATCTTGGTGGCCATTCTGTACTTCCCCTGCGACCTATCCATCGCCAAGGAAAGTTTGTATCAAGGAACTCTCTAGCCATGCGATCGAAATGGGGAGGTGCCCCATCCTGCTGAAATATGATTTCACGATTTTCAAACTCTTCCTGATTGTTTAATACAATTTGTCTTAGTCGAGGTTCAATTTCAGTTTCTGAAAGATTTCTGTAAAGAACTCCTGTAAGATTGCCTCTGATGAAAATCGGTCCAACAACGCGATTGCCCAAAATCCCTGCCCAAACATTCACCTTTTTAGGAAACTGGATATGTCCCTCTCTAAAAATATGCGGATTAGTATCGCTCCAGTATCGTACAATCTGTTTGTTGACTTTTCCATTGAGAAAAAAACGTGCATTCGTCTGCGAAACATACCCGTTTTAGGAAGCCCCGTTCTCCTTCGATTGTTCTTGTTAACCACTCACAAAATTCCGTTCTGGATCATCCTCTGTGAGAGCATGCAGGATTTTCATTTTATAGGGATGACACTTTTCTTTTTTTAGGACTCTTTGGACACTTTTTGAACTTACTCCACTGGATTCAGCAACTGCAGACGTCGACTGAGTCGGATTGATTACCATTTTAGCAACAATTTCTACCTTATTTTCTTCTGAAAGAGGCGGTGTTCCTGATCTTGGAGCATCTTTCAGCGTACCAGTTGCTTGGAGCTTATTTAAAAGTTTGCGCAAATATGACCTCGAAATAGGATTCTCGGGAAATCTATCATTAAACATACTGACTGCTAGATGATAATTTCTTCCAGCTTCTCCAAATATCAAAACTGCTTCAAATTTATCGTCTAAACTACGATCCATGATTACACTTTTCATAAAAGGATTTAGGCGCTCAACGGACTATTTGACAGTTAGCAGTTCAGTTTGACAGTAAACAAGATGTTACCACGACAACGATTTCGAAAATGGAATAATATACGGGGTGTTTTATTAAAAAAATGTATTGAAGATGGCGTTCAGTCTCCATTTTAAAACTTTTAGCTGTGATTTTTTTATGAAAAAGTAAGTTTTTATCTCCTATGTAACCCCTCCAAATTTCGTTGCGATATACCAGGTGGTCCAAAAATTAGTAGGGGGGGAACGGACTTTAGACGAGCACTGTATGTCGTTTGCAAAGGAGAAATATAGTGTATGTGAATATATATATATATATATATATATATATATATATATAATATATAATAAAATTTAAAATTGTAACAATTTTTTTTATTTAAAAATTTGTCTGCAATGCCACAATTTTCATTTATATATATATATATAAATATATATATATTATATATATATATATATATATATATATATATATATATATATATTCACAGACGCTATATTTCTCCTTTGTATTTATATTTGGCAAACATTGTTCAGTGGTCGGAGATCCGCGCCTGACCCTTGACTGAAGCCATCAATCCACGGCGACGTTAGGAAAAGGTAAAATTGATCTTGATTGCCAATTATAGTACATGAGATCCCCTACCTTCATAATCCATTCCCCCAACAACTAACATTAAATTCTAGAAAAAAGAGATATCCTCGAAATGCAGTGGAATCTGTGTCCTCGATAGCTCAGATGGTTAGAGTATGGACTAGAAATCCAAAGGTCGCAGGTTCGATTCTTGCTCGTGGATGGTTTTTTGGAACGTAGTTCCTTATCGCGCGTTGCGAAAGAGGGCTAGACGGAATAAATTAAGACCAAAAGTTGTAACGAGACTTTCGCTATGGTTGCGGCGTGCGCGTGTTTCTCTGTCTGTCTGTCTGTCTCTCTCTCTCTCTCTCTCTCTCTCTCTCATAGAAAGCAAGCCAGTTATTTTCGTTTCGTCTTTCTATTTCACATTGAACAGTGTGGTGTCCGACGATTATTTTTGTTGAGTGTATACAGGTTTTTTGTACATAATAAATAATAAAAAATAATAACAATAATGAATCCTGACAGTGTTTCTGCACAAGTTCCGGATATTGCTGATGGAGTTAGGTAAGTAGAGATTTTATACAGACAATAATAAATGCTTATGTATTTTTAGCAAGTACGCATTATAACGTCTCTTTACTATTGTGCTAACCAAGTCATACGCGTTATAATCTCTCCATTATTGTGTGTTTAGCAAGTGTACTCGTCATAACTTTAATAAATTTAAAAGCAAATTATATTTTAATATTACAATATCAATGCGTATGTATTTAGCAAGCCGTGCGTGTTCTAACCTATACGATGTTGTGTTTACGAAGTCGAGAGTATATATATATATATATATATATATATATATATATACACTCTGTTGTGTTTACAAAGTCCCGCGCATCTATGACGTGTACGAAAGAATAGACAGACAGAGTGCATATATATATATATATATAATATTATTATAACTTAAAAAAATAAAATATATTACAATTCCTTCGCTAATTAATCGAAAGGAACTTCGTTCCATCCGGGTGTCCCTTGACACCTCTCAAGTTTTTTTTCTTTAATTTACAAATTTGTCTACAATGCCACAATTTTCATTTACTTATACAGTGCTCGCCTAAAGTAGGTTCCCCCCTACTAACTTTTGAACCACCTGGTATATCGCAACGAAATTTGGAGGGCTTAAATAGGAGATAAAAACCTACTTTACTAAAAGTTTTAAATTGGCGGCTGAGCGCCTTCTTCAATGATTTCATTTTCCATTTTTGAAATCTGCTCATAATTCTCAACAGTTTTCTCTAATACACTTCACTCCTAAATTCAATTGTTTTCGAAATATTAACGTTTGAAAAGTGACATTCCGGTTTAAAATGAAGTATGGATTTTGGTCACTTCCGGTAAAACATTTTACTAACTAAACATTGTTATTAATTTGTAGTTAAATCTCTTAATGAATTCGACTAATAAGAGGCGTAAAGGGAGTTTATTTATTAAGGATAAACAGTACCGCTTACCGGAAAATTTCGAAGCCAACGAATGTGTTCTGTAAATTCACAATCAAAACAAATTAGTTAGCTGAAAAATTATAATGTATTTCTGAATAACACTTTTATTTAACCCCAACAATTATTTCATCATGTTCAATGTTGATGAAAGTCTGTTCATCTATTTCTTCACATTTATCTACAGTTCTGCGTTCCAACTCATCTATTGTTTGGCATTCGTGGCATAGATTTTTGACTTCAGATACCCCCAAAGGAAAAAATCTAGAGGTGTAAGATCCGGAGATCTTGGTGGCCATTCTGTACTTCCCCTGCGACCTATCCATCGCCTAGGAAAGTTAGTATCGAGGAACTCTCTAGCTAGGCGATCGAAATGGGGAGGTGCCCCATCCTGCTGAAATATGATTTCACGATTCTCAAACTCTTCCTGATTGTTTAATACAATTTGTCTTATTTGAGGTTCAATTTCAGTTTCTGAAAGATTTCTGTAAAGAACTCCTGTAAGATTGCCTCTGATGAAAATCGTCCAACAACGCGATTGCCCAAAATCCCTGCCCAAACATTCACCTTTTTAGGAAACTGGGTATGTCCCTCTCTAAAAATATGCGGATTGGTATCGCTCCAGTATCGTACAATCTGTTTGTTGACTTTTCCATTGGGAAAAAAACGTGCATTCGTCTGCGAAACATACACGTTTTAGGAAGCCCCGGTCACCTTCAATTGTTCTTGTTAACCACTCACAAAATTCAACCCTCCGGTCTGGATCATCCTCCGTGAGAGCATGCAGGATTTTCATTTTATAGGGACGAAACTTTTCTTTTTTTAGGACTCTTTGGACACTTTTTGAACTTACTCACATGATTTAGCAGCTGAAGACGTCGACTGATTGCCTTTTTTTCTTCTGAAAGAGGCGGCCCTCCTGATCTTGGATCATCTTTCAGCATACCAGTTGCTTGGAGCTTATTTGAAAGAAAGCGCAAATATGACCTGGAAATAGGATTCTCGGGAAATCTATCATTAAACATACGGACTGCTAGATGATAATTTCTTCCAGCTTCTCCAAATATCAAAACTGCTTCAAATTTATCGTCTAAACTACGAGCCATGATCACACTTTTCATAAAAGGATTTAGGCGCTCAACGGACTATTTGACAGCAGTTCAATTTGACAGTAAACAAGATGTTACCGCGATAACGATTTTTTCCAATGCAAACTTGATTGAAAGTAACATTAGTGTTTTTGGTTGAGTTTGAAATGACCAAAATGTCACTTTTCAAACGTTAATATTTCGAAAACAATTGAATTCGGGAGTAAAGTGTATTAGAGAAAACTGTTGAGAATTATGAGCAGATTTAGAAAATGGAATAATGTACGGGGTATTCTATTTAAACAAATTATTGAAGATGGCGCTCAGCCGCCATTTTAAAACTTTTAGCAGTCATTTTTTCATGAAAAAGTAGGTTTTTATCTCCTATTTGAGCCCTCTGAATTTCGTCGCGATATACCAGGTGGTTCAGAAATTAGTAGGGGAAGAACGGACTTTAGACTAGCACTGTATATGTCGTTTGATACGGCTGTTTGTATTCCACGATTTTTATACACTGTATAGTTTTTGACTGAGATTATATCTAATATAAGAAAAATCGAACCAATTTGCAAAATTTACAACGTTATCTATAAGTTTAAAAGTTTTTCTTTCCGAACTTCACATTCATCAACATCTCAGGCACTCATTATACCGTAATTTGAAACAGGACTACGGATATCATTAAGTCTCGACTGACATAATTCGAAATGAAATCTAGATATAAGGGAAAACTTTTGCGGCGGAAACTCCCAAGGGTAATAACGAATTCCACGAAGTTACCTTTTGGAAAATATCACCGTCTTTTCTACACACCCCCGAGGCTTTGTTGTACGAATGATTGAACAACAGGTGTGTAACGTATCGGGTAGAAGGCAGTTGAAGATTTTCCATACGGAAGTTTTTCGGATCGCTTGATGTGATGGAAATTTGTTTTTCCAATACCACTGGGAAATCTTCTAATGCTATCGATCAGGTATGTTACGCGATTGAACAGAAAATAGTCAAGAACACATTAATGGCAAAAATAATTGAATGTAGCATGGATAACAGCAACGTTCAATCCAAGTGATTTGCAATTAAAATTGAAGTGATATGGTATTTGCAATAGTCTTGTTAGACCATTTTGAAGTAGATGCAGTGTTATGCCGGACTAGTTATTTCATACGAGACCTTTCAAGTATTCTCAGTGATTATAAACCCCTATTGGGTGTCTAATACCAGGATTCCAGGATAGCATTAGCCCGACTATTGATAATTCACTATTTTCGAAACATGGAATAACTTACCCAACGATGTGAATTCTGACTCAGTGAATAGTTTCAAAAACAAAATAGACATTTGCTTATTTGCATAATTGTTCCTACGCATATATTAATTATTTTTCTTTTACATGCACTGTATAATCTTGTTGATCTCTTGAGTTGTTTTTTTTAGGCTTACATAGGACTCTGTCCTCAGCCTTTACTTATATGTAATTATAATAATAATAACCAATTATTAGTAATTGTTCAATTTCTTTGGAAAAATGTGATATGCCGCTTGTGAGAGAAAATGAACATCATCCATCATATTTTTTTAACTTGGAAGTGTACCCTAGAAGTTAAAATATACAACCAAATAAGGACGTGAACTTCAAATTTAATTTTTTGAAAGCCAACTTTACAAAATTGTATAATATTTTGAGGGAAGTGTGTTTGGGATGAGTTATAAAATGATAATTTGGATATAAATTCTGTAGTAGAAAAATTGTATGATATTTTGTTCAGAACAAAAAAATATATCCACTGTGGTTTTCAAGAGAAATAGTAGAGGACCTAAAAATAAAAGATGAAATTCGCAAAAAAATTTAAAAAAATTAACAATGAGTTGGATTATCAAAATTTCATAAATCTGCGAACAAAAACAAAGCAAGATATAAAAAATGCCCATAGAGTTTATCTGCAGCAAATCGAAAACAGTATATCTAGTGATTCTCAGAATTTTCGGTCGTATGTTGCAAAAAATAAGTCACAATCAGACTCCATAGCCGATTCCATGCTATAAGAGGGGGAAACAATAAGGAACCATCAGAATATAGCAAAGCTTTGCAGTGTATATTCAGAAGAGCAAACTGATCACAACATAGATCAACTTGGTGATTTTATTTTAACGAATTCTTGTTTAGATGTAAGATGTAAGAAACGCAAAAAAACTCAGCCAAAAAAATCTTCTGGTCCAGATATGATTATATGCTCAAAGGATCTAAAACCTTAAAAAAATTTAAAAAAAAAAAAATTAACAAAAAATTAAACCGACGAAATACGGAACTGAAAAGTAAAAAATAAAATAAACCTTCTTAGTCTCAATAACTAAGCTCCTAAACTAATGTAAGTAACTAATTTTGAGTCGGCGCCAAACAAACAAGCAAATGAATTAGGTAAGGCGTAAAATGATGCCATCGAGTTGGGCGGTGACATTCTGATAATTTTTTTGAAGCAATTTAATGATCTTCGTTGATTGTTTGTTTGGCGCCGACTCAAAATCAGTTACTTACATTAGTTTAGGAGCTTAGTTATTGAGACTAAGAAGGTTTATTTTATTTTTTACTTTTCAGTTCCGTATTTCGTCGGTTTAATTTTTGTTAAAAAGTTTTTATTTTTCAATTTTTTGTGGCTGAAATCTACTAATTACTATCTGCTTGTTTTTTTTATTACTTTCAAAATACTTACTTACCCACCTTACTTCAACTATTACCAGTTAAATAATATGATTATCTACTTTTACTATTTGTAATATAAATTATTTTCTGGTTAGTTTATTTCATTACTTTGTATATCATTCCATCCTCTCAGAGAATATAATGATTGTGATAATGACACTAGCGATCTGTCATTGTCAACAACATATGTGTGCCAATGTTCATAAGTGAAAAATCAATTATCCCCTATTTTTCTACCCGTAAGGGTGGATAATTCCATTCGAAATCCAAATATGATCAACTATGAGGTATACACTATCTGATAAAAGAAGAATAATCCAAATCGAAGATCCCAGTACAAAGTTATGCCTGATAGAATCGGTTAACGGTTCAGAGGGTGAGTGATCAATATCCTTCATTTTGCTACCCTTAGGGGTGGATTTCATCTTTTACATTCAAATGGGACCAACTTCGAAGTACACCCTATCCACTGAAAAAATAATTATCGGAATCGGACGTCTCAGTAAAAAGTTATGCGTGATCATACATAAAAAAAAAATCGGTTAAAAACTAGTACTTACCCTTCACTATGGAAACGCTCAAAAGTTTGTCCGATATTTAAAAAGGGTAGTAGAGAGGATATACAAAATTATAGGCCCGTGCATTAGTGCACCCAGTGAGCATTTCGAATCAATTCTTTAAGAAAAAATTCTGAATCACGTCTCTCCATGTCTAAGCGAAAAGCAACATGGGTTCTTACCTAACAACTCTACGATAACTAACCTCGCGTGTTTTGTACAGGAGGCAAATAAAGTCATCGAAAATAACAGTCAACTAGACGTTATCTTCACGGATTTTAGTAAAGCCTTCGACAAAATTGATCATGAGGTCATGCTAAAAAAATTATACAGCTTTGGCCTTTTAAATCGACTCTTGAAGTTGTCAGCATCATATCTATTAGAAAGAAAAAAGTATGCAGTTTATAACGGAGGAGAATTTAGGGATTTCTTCACAAGATCTGGTGTACCTCAAGGATTCAATCTAGAACCACTAATCTTTTTACTATACTGATAGATGATCTGCCAGAAGTAATACAGGACTGTCAAAGTGCATTATTCCCAGATGATTTTAAATTATTCAAATCACGAAGCTACGATTCTACTACAAAATGATTTAAATAGTTTATACGAGTGTTGATAAATGTTTCAGTATGCCAATTACTAGAAAAAATCAAAAAAATGAATAACAAATTGTTAAGGATTGATAGTTGTATTCTTGTTTTTGAATTATTTTAATGTGGACTGTAACTTTACATAAACGGAAAATTGTTGACAGTTTTCTTGACAACGTCAAAACACACAACTCTCTTAGATTCTAAATAATAATTGAACTAATTAACGAATCATCTCATACATGCCCCCCACCTTGAAAGGATTGATCTTTCAAAACAAAACAATTGAATTATTCTAGATACACAACTCGATATTGCTGGTTGAATTTGTTCAACCCTGTTAATATTCACTTGTCCTTCACAACAAAGTCTTCTCGTTGCTCGATTGGAAGAGGGCAAATTTTGGAGAATGCTCGCTTGAGGAGACCTTGTGTAGTGTTGATTGTCGCCACTCTCGCTGTACCATCGATGCCGGGATGAAGTGTGGTTATTCTTCCCAGTAACCATTTCAAAGGTGGTGCTCGATCATCCTTGATCAGAACTAACGCCCCTGGTTTTAAGACATGGTGATTGTCTCGCCATTTTATTCTTGTTTGTAGCTCTGCGATGTACTCTTGAGACCACCGCAACCAGAAATGTTGTTTTAATTGTTGAATGCGTTGAAAATAGGACAGACGAGATTCCTTGATTGACGTCAAGTCAGGATCTGGTAAAGAGGTCATCGACTTGCCAATGAGAAAATGTGATGGAGTCAAGGATGTGAAATCATTGGGATCGGAAGAGATGGGAGTAAGGGGTCTCGAATTGAGAACAGCTTCAATCTCTGTAAGAACTGTATAAAAATGTTCGAACGTTAATGGAGCATTACCCAAAACTCTGTTCAAGTGCGATTTACAAGATTTAACTCCTGCTTCCCAAATTCCCCCAAAATGAGGCGAATAAGCTGGTATGAAATGCCAGTTAACCCCGTGGTTTGCAATTTTTTCTGTAATATGGGTAGAATGAATGTTCAGAAATTCTCCCAGTTCCTTTAACTCATTATTCGCTCCAATAAAATTAGTACCGTTATCTGAAAAAATATCAGAAGGTTTTCCTCGTCGAGCTATGAAACGACGAAACGCTGCAAAAAATGCTTCGGTTGTTAGAGCACTTACTAGTTCTAAGTGAACTGCCTTGGTAGCAAAACAGATGAATAATGCTAGTAACATTTCAATGTTTTGCTACCCCTGCCGAGTTTGTCCTTACATAAAAATGGCCCTGCATAATCTACGCCTATGGTTTGAAACGGGGAAGAAGGTGATACGCGAGCTGCAGGTAGAGCACCCATCAAAGGAGCTTGTTGCTTAGTATTGAACCTAAAACACCTTACGCATTCGTGCACCGTCTTCCGTGCTAAATTTCTACCACCTAGTGGCCAATATTTATTTCGTATGGAACTCAAAATTAACTGTGCTCCTGCATGCAGAAGACCTTGATGTTCATTTAAGAAGATTAATTTTGTTAAATGGTGTTTTCCTGACAAAAGAGCAGGATGCTTCTTTTCATAAGAATATGGAGAAAGTTGTAACCTACCTCCGACTCGTAAGATTCCGAAAGAATCAATGAATGGGTTCAAACTGAAGATGCTTGTAGATTTAAGAGATTTATTATTTTTTATTTTAAGCAATTCTTCAGGAAAGCTTTCTTGCTGTGATATTCGTACCAGAACGTTCAAAGAACATTCCAGTTCATTGACTGTTAAGGGACCTCTTGTCCTAACCTTGAGTTTACAATTATTTATGAATCGAAAACAGTAACCAAGTACCCTTTTTGCCCTTTGTAATGAGGAAAATTTGTAGAATGGGAACAATTCATTATGTTCAATTTTCAAAATAAAAATATTTGTTTTCATTTCTGGTACCTCTGCCGGCACTTGAAAAGTAGATGCAGGCCAAGTATCACGACCTTGAGATAACCATGATGGTCCCACCCACCATAACTTCGTCTCTTCAAGATATCTGGGTCTACCCACGAGATAACAAATCGGCAGGGTTATCGCCTGATCTCACATGATGCCATATTTGTATATCTGTTAGCGCCTGATTTTTGAAACCCTATTCCCCACAAATGTTTGCAGTTTATTAGGTGATGTATTTATCCAGCAAAGACATATTGTGGAGTCACTCCAGAGGAAATATTCATCTACAGTTAGTGTCATTGACGTTTTAAGTTTGTTTATTATTTTAGATAGAACTAGCGCCGCGCAGAGTTCTAATCTCGGAATAGACACAATTTTCACTGGAGCCACTTTACTCTTCGAATATAAAAGACGTACCAGAATATTCCCGCCGTCGTCAATGCTTCGAAGATATGCGCAAGCGCCGTAAGCTTCGATTGAGGCATCTGCGAATCCATGAATTTCCACTCGATTGGTATTTAATCCAAGGATACATCGAGGTATTTTCAAATCATTAAGTTTTGCAAGATGAACCTTAAAATGTTTCCATTTTGATTCTAAATCGGACGGTAATGATTCGTCCCAAGTTAATTTTTTCATCCATAAAGATTTTTCATCATTTTAGCTATTATGATGCATGGACCAGTAACCTAAAGGGTCAAAAATTTGACTAATTTCTGAAAGGATATTCTCTTGGTTATGGAGGTAGAGCTTGATTTTATGTTGATATTATACATTAATTTATCATCTGTACATGACCAATATAGCCCTAACGTTTTTGTTTTCTCCTTTTCCCCAATTTTTAGCAAATTTGCACGAACATTATCAGAAGAGATCGCCTTTAGAATCTCGTCGCTATTTGAACTCCATTTTTGAAGTTCAAATCCAGCAGATTTTAGGAGGGATGTGATATCCTTACAAAGACTTAATGCTTCGCTGACTGTATTTGTTCCCGATAACAAATCGTCCATGTAAAAATCATTCATAATAACCTGAGAGGCCTTTGGATAACTAACTATATTATCTAAACCTACCTGCCTAAGACAACGCATTGCCAGAAAGGGAGCAGACGCGGTACCGTATGTAACGGTTTGTAACTCGTAAGTCTGAATTTTTTCCGTAGGTTCCGATCGCCACAAGATTCTCTGTAGTTGTCTTTGTGTTGGTTCGATCAGTATTTGGCGGTACATTTTTGTGATATCCGCGCTTATGACAATATTATATTGCCTGAACCTCAACACCAATGATACCAAATCATCTTGTATGTTGGGACCGATATATTGGAGATCATTGAACGAAACGTTTGTTGTGGATTTGGCCGACCCATCGAAAACTACTCGAAGCTTTGTAGTTTGGCTCGTTTCATTTGAAACACAATGATGGGGAAAATAATAATTAAATGAATCATCTTCTTCGTCTACAGATACCATATGTCCCAATGTCTTATATTCATTTAGGAAATCAGTATATAATTTTTCAAATTGGGATTTTATTAAGTTTATTTTCTAAAGAATGAAACCGATTCAAAGCCCTTAGCTTCGAGTCTCCCAAAAGAGCAGGAGAATCCTTCAAAGGAATTGTCACCACAAACCGCCCATCTTCATTTCTTGTTGTAGTTTTGTGAAATATTTCTTCACAACGTAATTCATCAATAGATAAAATTGGAGATTCATGTGGTGGTTCCTCAATTTCCCAAAATTTTGCAAGCTGAGAGTGAATATCTTGATTTTTCGTCAGATGACATCGATTTACTGAAGGATTCATGCCAGATGGCATATTTCCACCCAAAACCCAACCAAATTTGGTTTTTTGTAACGTTGGAAGATTGTATCCGAGTGAAATTTGCCCTATACACAACAAATTCAAATATAATCCTCCCCGATGAGCATGTCAACATTACCCGGTTTATTAAAGGTGGATCTGCCAATCTGATATTGTTTGGTATATTCCACGATGAAACATTCATATTATAGGATGGATATTTTCCACTGATATGCGGGATCACCAAGCACATAAGATTTGTTTCAAATGCATTATGACATGATTTGATTTGAATTTGACATTTATATTTCAAATATGATATATTTTGACCAATTCCCGCTATTGCTGAAAGTATTTCCAGTTTATCAACCCCAAGTTTGTCACAATATTCGGTCGTTATTAGGTTGCTTTGACTAGCACCATCTAGAAGGGCTCTGCAGACGTGTGCAGCCCCTGATGGTGTCACTACTTCAATTAAAGCTGTTTGTAATAACACATTATTATCATTTACAGTGGTGGAAATACCATTAGCAGAATGAGCTACGAGAGATTGTTCACCCAACGATTCAATCTGTTGTGACCTTACCACTTCTACCGGTTGAATTTTTTCTAAATGCAAAAGAGTGTGATGTCTCCCATTACATTTTTGCATAAACTCGCATGGCAGGCTTTCGTTTGATGGTTACGTCTCAAACAATTGAAACATAGTTTGAGTTGTTTTACCTTTTCTATTCTCAACTGAGTTGTAAGCTTTCCGAATTCAGGACAGTTTTGTAAGAAATGACTATTCTTACAGATAACGCATGTAAGATGAGAGGTATTTACAAGAATTCGTTTGGGGTTTTGATTTTTTAATAATTTGGATTCCCCAAATTTCGTATGTTTGGATAACTCTAATGTTTCCAAAAGATCTGCCCTCTGTTTCAGAAAACGTTTGAAGTCTTCCAAGGATGGTAGTTCATCTTTCTTAAGACCTTTCGGATTGACACCCGAAGCAACCTGACTATTAGTTATATTGCTATTACCTTTTAATTCGTTTGCCCCCAGACTATTGGTTCTCCACTCTTCCCATTCACGAGCGGTCTTTTTATCTAATTTCTGACTTAAAATGAAAATGAGCAGTGTATCCCAATACTCTGTTGGCTGTTTCAAAGTTTGCAACGAGCGCACATGTTTCGATATTGTATCTAACATTTTTCTAAACTCGCTTGCCGATTCGCCACCTAGAACTGGTAACTCAAAAAGAGATTTGACATGATTGTGCACTAAAATACTTCGGTTATCATATCGATTGCATAAGGTGTCCCAGGCCAATTCGTAATGTTCAGAGGCGAATTCTATACTGCGTATCACCTGAGCCGCCCCTGAAGATAATGCCGCTCTCAAATAATAACTTCTGAATTTTTGAAATCCCATCATTTGCATGTATCAATGATTCGAAGGTATCCCGGAATTCTAACCAATTTTCATAGTCACCCGAGAATTTTGGAAGCTCGATTTGTGGTAATTTTATACCTTTTAACGAAGTTTGATTTTGATTGGAGGAATTTAAATGAATATCAGGAAGATCCTGTATCATTGTGGATGCATGATAGGTTTCTAGAATGATTTTTGCTTCCGAATTCAAATCGTGATATACATTTTCAATTCTGATTGCTCGTTAAGAATTTCATCCACGTCATCAGACATATTTTCGAGGGCATCCTGAAGTTCATTAAATTCCTTCATCAACTCTACATTTCTTTCTAAGCGGCTTTCTAAACCCACAATTTCTTTTCTCTTTTTTTCAATGCCTTCAGTTGATATTCGATTTTTGAGATCTAACAAATAGTTCTTGAAAAGAGTTTGGCGTCCTTTAACAAAACCGCGCTTTCTATTTAACGATGTTACTTCTTCCTGACTCATCTAAATTGTCTTAGTCTTACAGAGAATGAAAAGGAATAGGTTAGGATAAGAGATTTGTACGAACACAGATGGGAAATTGGAAAGGACTCACATTTATTCTCATAAGTTGTTGCGGGTTACCAGCTGTATTGCTTGTCCTTCCTCCAATCGTCCGAACTGTATTGCTGTCAGCTAGTTTCCGTTACCGGCTGTAGTTATTCGTTTGGTCACTTGAGGTACCACTACCTGCCAGCGACGCTTCTTTGCACTTCGTTCTCAAAAATGTCGAAGTTTAGTTGAATTGTTATTTATCCGTTTAACACTTCAATCACTTGATTCAATTCGGTTCGACTGGACCATGATAAGGATTGATAGTTGTATTCTTGTTTTTGAATTATTTTAATGTGGACTGTAACTTTACATAAACGGAAAATTGTTGACAGTTTTCTTGACAACGTCAAAACACACAACTCTCTTAGATTCTAAATAATAATTGAACTAATTAACGAATCATCTCATACACAAATATTCAAGCAAAAAAGCAGAATGTGAAGATTTAGCAGTTACGCTAGACGAAAAACTCAGTTTTGAGCGACATTTGAACAACATTGTAAACAGAGCATATAAAATGCTTGGCTTTATTATTAGAATCTCATTTAGATTTACAAATATATCCACATTCGTAACACTTTATAATGCATTTGTCCGCAGTATACTGGAATAATATGGTTCATAAAAATAAAATTGAGAAAGTCCAGAAAAAATTCTTAAGATTTTTATATTATAAAAAATATGGTGGATATATTTTCAATCTTCATTATCACACTTTATTAATTAAATTAAAATTTACAACACTAGAATTTAGGAGAGAAGTGGCTATTGCTGTATTTTTCTATAAGTTATTGCATAATGAAGTAGATAATCCCCACTTGTTGTCACAACTTAGGCTGAACTGCAAAAAATATTTGAATAATAGAACAATAGAATAATAGAAGAATGTTTTGGAAAACATTCTTCTTTGCCTCATTCATCTTTATGAGTTCTTAATTAAGACTGGAATAAAAAATCAAATAACTATCTGAATGAAAATGCAAATTTTCAATTTCAGATTTTTTGTTTTTCTTTTGAGTTAGGGCCTTTCCAGAATATCTATCAGATGTAGTTCAATGTCCAGCGTGGCTTTAGCCGGGGAAGTAGTTGTTTTCTGTTAGACATTCACAAAAAATAACTTCATTTTAATCGTGGATTCACAGAAAAGTCTTTCTATCAATATTTAATTGAGAATGTTTCCCTTTTCAACATGAATACCCCAAAAGAGGTTATCTTGACGATGGAAGATAGTGACTAAAGTTTATCTTTCAGTAGCAGATGATTCCACATCTGATTTAATGAACATCCCGTTTATATGTTCAACAAATCTAGGCTACTAAACTAATGTAAGTAACTAATTTTGAGTCGGCGCCAAACGAACAATCAATGAAGATCATTAAATTACTTCAAAAAAATTATCAGAATGTCACCGCCCAACTCGATGCCATTATTTTACGCCTTACCTAATTCATTTGCTTGTTTGTTTAGCGCCGACTCAAAATTAGTTACTTACATTAGTTTAGGAGCCTAATTATTGAGACTGGGAAGGTTTATTTTATTTTTAACTTTTCAGTTCCGTATTTCGTCAGTTTAATTTTTTGTTAAAAAGTTTTAACCAAGAGAAAATGTAAATGTAAAAGCACAATTTTTAATCTTCAACAACAAATTCAAAAAAGTGTCTGTGTCTCATCTTATAAATTAGGTCTTATGGAGTTATTTCAGTTTTAGTCAATGCATTATTTCGAGAATGGTTATTCAGTTTCTAATATTGTAATCGATCATTGGAACTACCTGTTCTATCGATTACTTAATAAATAAATATATCCAATAGAGATGTTGACCTAATAAAAATTCCAAAACTGCTAAAATTGCGCGGGAACGAAAAATGGCCCCAATTTTTATATAACCGGATTTACTTCAGCCATTTGGTGCTCAAAACGGAGGTTACCTGGATTTTTTTTTAATAATATATAATTCACCATTTTTTGATACACTAGGTATATATGGTATGTCAGGTACTGAGTTAACTATATGTGGGCATATATATATATATATATATATATATATATATATATATATATATATATATATATATATATATATATATATATATATATATACAGAGTGGCCACTTTTTTAATGGGATTGTATTGGTAACTTTTAAACCATAAGAGTTAGAAGGTCGGTCAAATGGAGGAAAAATTGCATTCATAGAAGCATTGTCAAGCAGTTCAAACAAATCGAGATTATCAGGGCCGGTTATTGAGATATCATAAGAAAAGTAAATTCTGTCATTTTGATTTTTCTTTTTTTCCCACTTTATTTCGGATATTATCAAAAAATGTCAAAGGAGTTTTTTATTCGACAGTAAATTATCCTCAATTTGACATAATCAGATTTTGTATCCATCGTTTCGTACGCTCTGGGCCACCCTCAACCTCATTTTTTTCAATACGGACCTGCATATGTTATGACACTTTTCGAAATAACTTTTAACGCTGAATTCAACGATATATCATACAATGTCATTCAAAGTTGATTTTCAGGTGATTTTGACCCTTATCCAAATTTCTTTGGGTTGGATCTGTATTACATTTAGGTATCTTTAGTTTAATTAACAACATGCAATACATTTCGATAAGAAAATCAACTTACTCATCTTCAACTGAATGGAACGTAACAGAATCAAAGCAAGAAACAAGTAATAATTATTTACAAATTTCAAGAGGTGAAAAACCTAATTCATAATAATTAAACGAAACTATCATTTAATGAAAGAAAAATCAAATGATTATTCGAAAGTAAATGATGAACATTAATGAAGTAAGTGTTCGAAATGTCCACCATTTTGTAAAATGCACTTTGCTGTTCTGGAACCCATACTTCTTATACATTTGCTTATTTCGTCTCCTTGAATACCTTCCAATACATTCTCAATCTTCTCGCGAGGAATCATTATTGTTGGATTTGTCATTTGTTCCGTTGAAACAAATTACAGAATCGAACTTTATTTTGAGATCATTACGATATAATTTTGCAAGGCTTGGTATTCAAATTTAAAATCATTGTATTCGCGTCTCTTGACTATTTTATTAACAGCAGTTTTTGATAAATTGCATTCACTGGCCACAGTTCTCGATTTTTTTCTGGGTTCAATTGAATTTGGGTCAGAACATTGATATCGTTGATAGACTTGTTTTTTCTTACATACACACAACTCTAGGTTTATTGAATGTATTATTTTCAAGTAGTAGGCCGTGGATAAAAAAGAACATAACAAGAAATGTCATATTATTTGTCACTTCGTTTATTATTGTGTCACAAGAACTTGTCATTAAATACTTTTCTGAGTAATTTCAATTTAACTTATTCGATATGGTAAGATACTCAAATGAAGAGAAGAGAGATATGTACGAAGTGTACATAAAACTAGATAGAAATTCGTTCAAAGCACAACAAAGGTATGGTGAATTATATCCTGAAAGAACAACACCAAATATTAAAATGTTTCGACGTTTATCTACAACGTTACTTGCACATAATTCATTCATCAAACCTAGAGGTCCTTATGTACGACGAAACGAGCCTATCAATGACATCAATGTTCTGGCCCAAATTCGAATGAATCCAGGAATAGGATCGAGAACTATGGCCAGTGAATGTAATTTATCAAAAAGTGCTGTTAATAAAATACTCAAGAGACACGGATACCATGACTATAAATACCAAGCCGTGCAAAAACTATATCGCAATGATCCTGAGAGAAGGTTGCAATTCTGTAATTGATTTCAACGGAAGGTGCGGAATAACAACAATTTTGCGCACAAATATCATTTGGGGAGACGAAACGACATTCACAAATTCTGGCATGTTCAATCGAAGGAACAAACATTTTTATGCCACAGAAAATCCTCATTTAATTCATGAAGTTAGACATCAATATCGTTTTTCTTTGAACATATGGTGCGGTTTGTTGAATAATAAATTACTGGGACCCTATTTTATTGACGGCAACCTAACCGGAGCAAAATATGTAGAAATTATAGAAGAAATGTTGGATGATCTTCCTATACGGTATCGGCGTAATAGTCCATGGTTCCAACAAGACGGATGTGGTCCACACAACTCAAGAATAGTCACAGACTATCTAAATCGAACTTTTCCTGATTCATGGATTGGAACAAGAGGTCCAGTAGCATGGCCTGCCAGATCTCCGGATTTGAATCCGCTGGATTTTTATTTGTGGGGATATCTCAAAAATAAGATTTATGATACTACGAACCCGACAATAGAGATTCTTCGCGAGAAGATTGAGAATGTATTGGAAGGTATTCAAGCAGACGAAATAAGCAAATGTATAAGAAGTATGGGTTCCAGAACCACAAAGTGCATTTTACAAAAAGGTGGACATTTCTAACACTTACTTCATTAATGTTCATCATTTACTTTCGAATAATCATTTGATTTTCCTTTCATTAAATGATAGTTTCGTTTAATTATTATGAATTAGGTTTTTCACCTCTTGAAATTTGTAAATAATTATTACTTGTTTCTTGCTTTGATTCTGTTACGTTCCATTCAGTTGAAGATGAGTAAGTTGATTTTCGTATCGAAATGTATTGCATGTTGTTAATTAAACTAAAGGTACCCAAATGTAATACAGATCTGACCCAAAGAAATTTGGATAAGGGTCAAAATCACCTGAAAATCAACTTTAAATGACATTGTATGATATATCGTTGAATTCAGCGTTAAAAGTTATTTCGAAAAATGTCATAAAATATGCAGGTCCGTATTGAAAAAAATTAGGTTAAGGGTGGCCCAGAGCGTACGAAACGTTGGATACGAAATCTGATTATGTCAAATTGAGGATAATTTACTGTCGAATAAAAAACTCCTGTGACATTTTTTGATAATATTCGAAATAAAGTGGAAAAAAAAGAAAAATCAAAATGACAGAATTTACTTTTCTTATGATATCTCAATAACCGGCCTGATAATTTCGATTTGTTTGAAGTGCTTGACAATGCTTCTATGAATGCGACTTTTTCTCCATTTGACCGACCTTCTAACTCTTATGGTTTAAAAGTTACCAATACAATCCCATTAAAAAAGTGGCCACTCTGTATATATATATATATACAGAGTGGCATATATAAAATATATAAGTATGGATGTAGAAACAAGGAAAAATTTAACCCAATAAAATAATTCATAAAAAACCTTTTTAAAAACAATCTTTTATTCAAATGCGCTAAAAAGTAAAAAAAAACATTGCCTTGAATGTGTGACGTAGGCTATTCCGTGAGTTACATACTCAAGAGCTTGTCTCGCAAAGTTTTCAGTTCGAATACAAAAGCGACAAGCTTTTGAATCTATAACTCACGGAATAACTTAGGTACGTCACACATCCAAAGCAATTATTTTTTATTTTTAGCGCATTTGAAAAGGTTTTTTATATAATTATTTTATTTTGAGCATTTTAATAAGTTCGCTTATGCATTTTTGATGAAGCATCGTTATTATGAGGCATTTTTCCTGTGAGCTTGTTATTGTCTGCTTGACCCACCCTGTACTGATGAGGGGCAAATACCCCGAAACCGGTCTACAGGAGGTCAGCTGGGTGAAGTGGTTGAAATTGATCAATTTTGCAACAAACAAACAAACGTTTATCCATGTCATTCAACGTCCGTCGAGGCATTAGCCAGGGAAGTAGTTGTTTTTTTATGGATATGCTACCAACATACACCTATTGTATAGGTTTTTGTAGTCAGCTGTCTTGAGGAATAAGACATTTTTCATTTTCAATATCGTTATATTATATCAAATCGACGTGCCACATATCCAATGTAAACCATTATTCCAACTTCGACATACAAAAACATAATAAATTATGTCCAAAAAAGGATATAATTATCTAAACACACGTTATATAGAAATATAAAAGAAACAAAAATATCTTCCACGTATTACCACTCAACGATAATATCCGACTTGTATTCGCATAGATATCCTACCGCTCATGTATCATTTTAAATTTCCCGCAAGCAGAACAGCAGTTCGGATGGTTTCGTACACCTTCGGAATCGTATGAGCAAGGGCTAGATGCTTGTCACACAGACTCGTATATAATAGAAAGAGACAGAGAGAGAGAAAGAAGTCGCATGGAGGGGGCATAACGCTTTTTTCTTACGTGACGATTTCTACCAGTCAACACCTACCGCAAGCCGCGTAAAGGAACTTCGTTCCCTAAAATTTAGGGAATATAGAAATTCGGACAGGACAATAATAATGAATAATATTGAAAACTGAAGAAAACTTCCCATCATGAAGTGTTCCTGCCAGCTCAGAGAAGCGGTAATTACGAAATCAACCTTCTTAATCGTGCGGTCTCAGTAAAAAGCAATCGGGAATATCTTGGAATTTGTGTAAATGTTCCACATATTCGAACGAGCGAATTGGATGGATATAAAAACATTGCCCTCAGTACAGTTCCATAAAATAAATAACGGGTACGCAGGTAGCAATAGAAACAACATGCCATATTTTCATTCCCCGGGAAATATTACGTACTATGTAAAGAGTTCACTGAAATGAAAAATAAATATGTATACAGAGTTGGTGAGGTTGTATAGTGGATGGAAAGAGTAAGCTTTCGAGATTTCAGTTCGGCAAATAACAAACCAAAATATTCATCTACATATTTTATGGATTTTTCACTGGCTTAGAAGTTAAAAATATTAAAATTTCCTGTTCTGAAGGTAAATTCGTTCTTATATGTTAGTGCCTTTTGGAATCTATAGAGTTGCCCTCTCATATCACGATTTCTAAATGCTGATTATTAATTTTCAATTTCTTTAATGTTTTCTTAGTGATTATTTAGTTATTATTGTTAGTAATTAAATACCAAATTTTCTTTGAAACGCACTGATTCTAGATAAAACATTTTTTCGTTTCAATATTTTTATAACACTTTTAAATATATTTGACCGTTGATATTTAATTTTAAACTGACTACATACTTAGAGCTGTGTACTGAACTGTGTCTTGACTGATATAATTGAGAGACTGACAAGGGGAATGAATTAATATTGTCCTGGATTTATATACTCTTTTCATTATCTCGCGTATCCCATTCGCGGCTATTAACTCCTTCATATGTCTGGTAGGGATAATAGGTTTATTAGTATTTATGAGTCTATTTTATAGACATATCGCGGTCCCCGGCTGAGTTAAAACTAGAGTTGTTTTTCTGGTGTTAACATTTTTACATCCGCTTATTTGTTTATCAGCAGTTCATAGCATGCACACATCTGATGGTGATTATATTTAAAAAAAGGTATTTTAGAGTGGTTATTTGTCTCGGCAATTATTTATAGCCGTTTTTATGCATTAAAATGAGAGTTTTCATTTCTTAGCGGGAGACGTAAACATGTTTTCACTTTCAATCGGTGTAATGAATCTTAGAAATTTATGATATGATTCCTAATCAGTTTTCTATCTGTGTTGAAATTTTAGTTCATAAAGATAATTTTTTTGATTAGGTCTTATGTTTTTTTATGTTATCTCTTGACTGTGTATTACTTAATGGATTTTTTCTTTCCCCATGTGGTAGCTATTTCCGTCTGCATTTTCGAGTTCTTAGAATGGATTATTCAGTAAAATAACTTTTCATATATAAGGTGGCCATTCCTTTCCTTATAAATTCGTCATATATATATATATATATATATATATATATATATATATATATATATATATATATATATATATATATATATATATTGCGACTAATTTTTGCTATAAACGTTTCGCACTCGGCCAAGTATTTTATATTATTATTTTTATGATTTTTTTTATATTAGGGTGACCCATTTTGACCGACAAATTTTTTTCTCGCATCGAAGTATGTTAGTTTTTTTGTAATTGGGGAGCCCTCCTGAAATTTTAGATAGATCGAATATTTTTAAGAGATCGTTCAAGCATTTTTAAAATTTTGAAAATGTTCAAAAATTTTTTTTGTTTCAATTTTTCTTTCTTATGGCGGCAATTGTTTGGACGTATCAAAAAAATTACATCCTGAAAATTTTAGCTCAAAGTATACATTTTTAAAAGTCGCTCAAGAATTTTGAATCTTGTGGAGTACTATAGATTAGACGTTTTCGGGCGACCTTCAAATATTGATTTATTTTTTTCCTCAAATCCTTTAACATAATTATGAACCAATATAAACCACGAGATACATAATAATACCAATAAATTATTACTAGCATATTTAATTAATATGGATGATTAAAAAAAAATGTTTACTCATTGATCAGCTTGAATATCTTCTTAGTAATTCAACTTGAAATAGGGAACTGAAATAAAATAAATTAGAAGTTTTTGTTATGTATTTTAAATTGTGTAATTACAATCATAGATATTATACAATTCGCTAATATGAATTACTACGACTATCAATAAAAAGTGACTACTCTTCGGCGGTACACCCGATCTTGGCATCTAGAATCTTTGAGTGGTTCGTGGAAACATTGAGATCATTCGATGGGGAAATCTCAGCGTCGCTCGGTCGTCATATTTCTGGAAATTCACCTGAATAAAAAACCGTCACATCGTCTGGCCTGTGCGAGATAAACAACGCAGAAGCGTACTGTACTTATTTTCGTAACAATAACTAAACCCAAAAATATATAATTATATATATATATATATATATATATATATATATTTATTCGAAAAAAAAAACTTGTTTTACATTTGTTATGAACACTTTGTTATCTACAATTGTAATTACACAATTCAAGAGACATAACAAAAACTACTAATTTATTTTATTTCAGTTCTATATTACAAATTAAATACTAATCAGAGAAGATATTCGAAGTGATCAATAAGTTAACACTTATTTTTTTTTATTATTTATGTTAATTAAGTATGCTAGTAACAATATATTCATTGGTATTTTTATGTATCTCGTGGTTAATATTGGTTTATAATTATGTTAATGGATTTTGGAAAAAAATAGAGCCTCAAAATTAATATTTAAAGGTCGCTCGAACACGTCTAATCTATAGTACTCCCCAAGATTCAAAATTCTTGAGAGACCTATAAAAATATATAATTTGAGCAAAAATCTTCAGGATATCATTTTTATTTATATGTACAAACAATTGCCGCCATGAGAAAAAAAAATGAAAACTAAAAAAAATTCGAATTTTGACCATTTTCGAAATTTTGAAAATTCTTGAGAGACCCCTTAAAAATATTCGATATATCTAAAATTTCAGGAGGGCTCCTCAATTACAAAAAACTAACAGATTTCCATGCGCGAGACTTGGAAAAAAAAATTGTCGGTCAAAATGGGTCACCCTAATATATATTATATATATTCTCGGGTCGTAACAGCACTTATACTTGACATTTCGAATACATATTGTGGAAAAAGATAATTGAATTATCTTTTCAACGATATGCCACTTGACCTCCTATGCTATTTGTGAATTTTTTAAGTTGATGTGCCCCCCGCGCCATTTATCACAATGTCTTCCAGTTCAAAAAGTTGTATCGGTGATATCATTCAAAACGTTTTTTGTCCCATTGTTCTACGTCGACCCGTTCAAAAGTTAACAGGGGGGGTGGGGTATAAAAAGCCGCATTGTATATGTTTTGATGGAAATCAAGCTAAGAATAGGGGGATATGAACACTAAAAAACTGAATCGTGCCTGCAGTAATAAAAAAAGAATAAAGTCTTTGACCAAAAAATGTTCTCTCTTCATTCATTCATCCGCATGAGGTGGAACTTATTAATAACTAAATTTTGGTGATTATGCTGAGAACCAGTGCTTTCGCCATATCTTTGAATTGTAAATTATGCTGAGAACGGCCTCAGTGCATTCACCATATTTTACTAGAAGCCACTGAAGAGTTCCACCATTCACCTCCTGGCTCCATCATCAGATCAGCTCCAAGATACCGAATTATATAGTCCATAAAATAAAGGCGTGGAGTTATAAACCCTAATTTAGTATGCAAAATCTAGTTCGTACTTATAGCTACCTGGATTTAATACGCTAAGCGGTTTTATTACTCCATGCCTTTATTTTACGGACTATAGTATTGTCATCCAAACTACATATACCTACATACCTACCAAGTTTTATTACGATACGACAATTAGAAGTAGGTTAAAAAAATCGAGTTTCAAGATTAGATTACATTGTTTGTTAGTTACAAGTGAAGCTAATAAAAGCGCGATAAAAATGAACTAATAAAAGATGAGCTTTTTTGCTCCTACCTTTTTGTCACTTTTTTATTCGCAAAAAATCAGGGAATTATTGAAGAGACTCTGTGAAAACTAAGAAAAGCGTGCTTTATCATATTTTCAGTGTATAATAATTAAAGTTGTCTTCTTTAGAGTAGAGTAGAAAAGAGTAGAGTAAATTGACTACATTACATATTTTTAATAAATTTGTAGCAGGTCTTTTAAATTAAAAAGTATTTCAATATCTAAGAGTTACAACTAATATCACCCAGTTAACATTATGATTAAAAAGACAAAACACAATCCAATCTGAATAAATAAATCGAAGCACAAATATCACCAATATTTTATTGTTCAACACAGCTATTGAGATACAATGATATATTGCTACATTTTTAATCGCCACCCGACCGAACTGTAAGGCCAGTAGAAATAGACATGATTTTCCCAAAATTTAATAATAATTACGAAAGTTTCAAAACTTCAGTAGAGTGAAGAGGACTTTCATATGATATGTAGTCTGATTTTGCAACCCTTTTTTCTGAATCGAAAATGTTGAAAATCAGGATTTAATGAATTTTCACATTATTAGCCCGGAAAAATTTGCAAAAGTTCTGCAAACTTTCGAAGTTTTGAAAAATATCAATATACATCCTCTGATGAATTTGCGACCACTTATACAAAACGGAAATGTCTGTTTTATCGAAAAAAAATTGTTGTTAGTACTAATTTTTCGATGAAAATTCCAAAAGTTCTGCAAACTCGAAGAAATAACTAAAATAATGTTCTTGACAAGAGTTTTAATTTGCAACATTTTGCGTCAAACGAAAAATATATTTTTTCATTAAATTGATTTTTTTTATTGAAATAAGCATCGGAATTATTACAAAAGTTTCAAATAATGGTTGCAAGTGGAGATGTCCTGACGTAGAATGTTTTCATCAATTTGCAACCTCGTCTGCAACACGGAAATGAGGGTAAAATCAAAAGAAAAATATTTTTGTATTTGTACTCTACCAAAATAAGCAAAAGTTTTGCGAATCGGGCAGACAACTCATTTTACCAATTGGTGGCAGGAACATTGGGAATTAATTTATTTTTTATTTTTGCAATACCTGTGTTATCTGAATAATAAATATTTTTATGTGATGGCATGTCATAATGACAACTTTATGTCACTCAATTTTGATGACATAAGGAAGCTCATTATGGTACTTAGACCCATAATGAATTCATTATGGTACTAAATACCATAATGAAATTCTATATGAAAAACATAATACGACCAGAGAGAAGATGGTTTTCTTTCCTTAGATAAGCATTCAAAGTAAGCCAACAATACTTTTTCCACCATTCTTCGTACCGATTAAACGCTATTTCATATACACTCCGTGATTTTTCCGGCAAAAGGGAGTCCACGATATTTCGCATCATTTCTTCCAAATCAGAAGGTAAACTACCAGTTTCAGAATCATTCATTAATATTGAAATTATATTCAATTCTACGTGACAATTGTGTTTGACAGCAGATACATAAATATTGCCGTTACAACCTGAAATGGCAAAGCACAGCTCACTAACCTACTAATATTTAAAACTACACATATACTTACTCCTTTAAAAATAGTTGTCATTGTGACATGTCAAAAATGCGGTTTTTAATTTTTCGAAAATGTATTAATATAAATGCCATCAGATAAAATTTTGTATGTAATACGAATCATAAACAATAATTATGGCACACGTCGTGTTATCGGACTCGGCTACGCCTCGCCCAATAACATTCACGACTTGTACCATAATGATCGTCTTTATGATCCTTATTACATAAATAACTATTATATACCTAATAAATGACATTCATTGTGTTACCTAACTATCGACCAAGAAGAAGCTCGTCAACGATAGGTGAAATCATTCAATGTTGAAAGCTAACGTTTTCGATATGAACATCATATTACAATTAGGAATTTGCATAAAAAAAATACGTTTGATGGAGGATCGAGAATATCTCGACACATTTTCATAATTTTCTTTATTCATTGAGAAATGGAGGAGATAGTGAGATTTAAAAAACACTCGTACAGTTGTACATTATTACGATTAACCTACCTGTGTTACGTCACAATATTCTGTTTGCAGAGTAATTAATGCACAGCAGTTTAGTTACATGATTTATTACCAGAACAACAAGAAGACTGACAATTGTATTTTTATTACAGACAACTAAATAACTAACCAAAAACAATGCACATTCACCTAATAGTCCTGGAGCTACAACTGAAATAGAATTGCCTACCAACATGTTTTCCCTCTTTATTTTAATAAATTTTATATATCAAGAAACTGATTCTTACGTGTCGATTACATTTCAGTCCTCCATTCGGATTCAATAGAATTTTTCATGCGAAACCACAAGTCGAGTAGAAAGGTAAATTAAATTTTTTTTCAAAGTCAAGAAATAAGGAATATATTCCTGTAAAAATTAAATTTGAGATGTATCGATTTCACAAATTATGTACTTGCGAGATATACAATCGATAATCGATATTCTTACTGCCATAGAGCATCGATTATTCATTTTAAAATCTTGTCGATTGCTATAAAGTCATGTTGAAAAGTGAAAATTTTGAATGAAGAATTATTGTATGTCATTTCTAATGCGATAAAAAAACAATGCCTTTTAGCAGAATTTTGTATTCTTTCGATTGTTGCATTCGAAAATATTAGATTAAATGTATTTCGCTGATTAGTCGTAAACAGTGATTGCTTCCGAGATCAATAATTAGTTTTAAATTTTTTAATGCTCAACTACGTAACCGTATTAATCTTCGGATGCAATTTCAATCAACCAGTACAAAATATAACAGATATACGCGATGGATAATCAAGTATTTAACTGGACCACTGTAGATATGTCTGTCTAATCTTGAACCAATTTGCACAATGTTTGCAATTCATGGCCAAATTATAAAAAAAAAACAAATCAATTACACGAAAAAAAATCCGTTGAACAATGACGGTTGCAAATCTCTTGCGTCACGTGAAATATTAGTCGTAATTTTAATTGCAATTTGCAGAACTTTTGCAATTATTTCAGAAGTTGTAAAAATGCAAAAAAATATATTGGTGGATAAATAGGTTCCGTTTGTCGTATGAGGTTGCAAAGTTATATATCCACTAAGACCGATATTCTCTTTATTTGCAACCACAATAAAAGTTTTTTGTAATTATTTAATGCTTGTGTGTATGGAAAAGGAAGCATCGATAAAAAAGTTTGATGAATAAATGATGCGTTTTTCAGAAATGGTTGCAAATGTACGTGAATATTTTAAACTTTTGTAATTTTTTTTAAACAAATTGCAATTAAAAATTTCAGCAAATGACAAAACACAATGTTTCGTAACCTTTACAAGGTTGCAAACTTAATGCATGTTGTAAAACACCATTACTATCGGTATGCCTAGTTTGCAGAACTTTTGCAATTTTCAGTGCAAAAATAAAGCATACAAACGTTTTTTGCAATTAAAACAATGTCCCGTTCATCGCAGACTTCTGCAAAATTTTATAGTTTGTTTTCATTAATGCACTAACATACCATTGAAGTTTGAAAACTTTTGGAATTCATGTTAATTGATTGTCTATACCTACTGGCCTATGTCTGAAAACGATCACGTCGGATCGTGTGTGGACCAAGCCTGCGGAAACGTTTCAAACCGCATCGGAAAGCGGTCGATCGACTGCAACACGGTATCATTCGTTTATGTCGCATTCGATTCGATTTTAGAACGTGTCAGGGCTTTAATTTTTTTTCCTACCTCTATCAGGAAGTGACGTTTTGTGAAGATTGTCAATTGCATTTTTAACCGTGATATTCTGGATGAGTTCAATATGAAAACTATGGTACAAAAAAATCGCAAGACGAGCATATCTTCGATTATGGATTTTAATGAAACTTCCAATCTCTATCACCTTGAGAGAATGAGTATCACTTGAATCCCTAAACTGGTAGACGAGTACAGACCAGAAAAGATGTTGTACAGTGCCGTTCGTCTTTTCTTGTTTGGCGGGAAATTTAAAAAATTTAAAAATTATGTCTCAAAACATACTTATTTGGGAAAATATTGAAAAATGTTATTTGGAAAAGTTGTTCAGAACGACATTTTATAGCTATGTACTAGTTTTGAAAAAAATCTGAGATGAAAAAATAAAAATCAATTTTTGCCATAAAAAAAAAATCAATTTGAAAAAATACATTTATGACAAAGAAACTCCCAAGCCCAAGAGTAATATTTTGAATAATATTTTGTAAAGATTCACCAGCTACTTCTATTTTATTCGAAGAAAATTTTAAATCTGTGGATTTGCCATGTGTTCAGCTGCTTCATAAGAGGTCACAGAAATATCTTCAGGACATTATAATCCCGATACTGTTTATTATTGACAAAGAACCATGTATCTACAGAATTTTAATATGAATTTTTTATTTGAACAAAAAATTGATTCAATATTTTTACATAATTACATTTTATAATAACATTAGAAGCTGAAATAATTATAAACCAAACAATTTAATGCATATTCGAAAGTTTGTAAATGTCCATTACTCGACGTGTCTACCCTGACGTTCAATACATGTAGTTGTTCGGGATTTCATTTCTCTGGACACATTTCGCAGCATTTGTGGTGTAATGTTATTGATACATTGTCGTACATTACTTCTTCTAAATGGTAGATATACAGAAATGGCCGATGTTTATAAACCCTATCTTTGAGATGCCCCATAAATAAATCAGGCGTCAAATCTGGGATCTTGCAGGACAGGTTTTTGAATATCGTCTATTCCATTTATGAGGAAAGTGTTCGTTAAGCCACGCTCTGACTTCAAGGGTACTATGTACTGACGCTCCGTCTTGTTGGGAAAAAATATCATTCCTTCTTTGCAGCGGCAATAATTTCGTGAATTAAGGTTGCCCTAAAAAAGTAAGGCCCAACGATCTGTGTATCTAATATGCCGCACCAAACATTAGTTTTGAAAGAAAATTGACTTTTTGCCTCTATCTTCCAATTTGGGCTCTCATCAGCCCACCATCTACAATTCTGGGAACTGACAGTACCGTTTGATGTAAAAGTCGCCTCATCAGTAAATAAAATGTTTGTAGGAAAATGTTGGCATTCTTCAATCATGCCTTGGAACCAAAATGAAAAATCTAAGCGTGCATCAAAATCTCTATCGAGTAAGGTGTGGATGAATTTTGGTTTGTATGCACGAAATTTATTATTCTTCAAAATTCTTCTTATGGATTTTTCAGATATACCGGTTTGTTCCTGCCTCTCCGATAGTGCCATCCGTGGATTTTCTGTGACCGATAACAAAACATTAAAGGTACCTTCCTCATTAGTGACGGGCTTACTATGTGGAATTTTGTAACGATTTTCTACACTGCCTGTAGCTTTAAATTTGTTTAAAATACGCAACACAGTAGATCCATGGATATTCTTATTTGGATATCTAGCATTGAATATATCTGCTGCTTCTCTGGAACTATGAAAACGCTCACCACATATTAAGACGAGTATTTCTACCAAAATACCGATCTCTTTTAACAAAATATCATAAAAATATTTATAATTCGTAAACCACTAATTAGTTAATTTTATAGAGTAAGGATTTCCCAGAGACAAGCTGCTCGACAGCTTTTGGGTGATACCACCTCTTTTTACCCTAAAACTTTGGTTTTGTAAATGTTTTTTCATAGATTGTAACCGATATGGTAAATACATTATTATTATCATTATTATTATCAATTCTAATTTCTTCATAAACTTCTCGTCGTAGTCAGTAGTCTATCTGTAATAATATAAATATATTTTTAAAACGCACATGACCGCAAATAAATTCAAACTTTATTAATGCTAAAAGTCTCAAAGAATAAAATAAAATTGAAATTATCACGTACAAAAGCATACAAAATGTTTGGCAACCTAATAAAACCAAAGTGTGGATAAGTTCAAAGCTATCCCTTTTCGTACATTTATCGCAGAGTTAACGAAACAGAAATATAAATATCATATACATACCTTTGTGAAATATATCCATATTATAAACTATATATGAAACACGTAAATTCCCAAAAACATCCTGCTCACTGAAGTACAATTAACGATTAGAAGCTGCCCATTATAAAAATCAGGACAAAACCTTCTGTTGTCCAGCAAATAAAAAAGAAATGGGAACGCCTACTGTTATTATATTTCATAACTAGTTTATTTGGAGTATCTACATTGTTTCTAAAAGATAACAAGTGTTTATTTTGAGAGCTGATTCTGGAGTATTTTGTCTGGCTAGATATGTAAAATCACACTGTGCGCAATAGGCACTACTCAACTAGGCGGAAAACACCGTCATATCATATTTTTTACTCCTAATTCATGTCCATCAGATTGTTTGAATTGCACAAATAAAAATGCTTCTGAAAAATCAAATGTACCAATTTTTCGCCTCAAAACTATGTGATCGTACTTATTTCGGCAATTTCCTTCAACTAGTAGACAAATCTTATACATTTTCGTTATGTCCTCGAGGGAAAACAATTGTATTTCTTTTCTGCACAAGATGTCGCACAATAGCAGAGCTCGTAATATTTGACGAGCTTTGTGAATTCTGATGTGAACCTGCGAATGATATTGCTTGTTACAGCTGCACGAAAGTCGAACTGTTACAGCAGCCGTTATTGCAGTAGATATTATTATCCGAGACGCCATTCTCATGGTTTGTTCCACATCCGACAGTGCTTTCGAATGTTATGATAACGATAATTTCTTTGGGGGAAATAGATTCCTTCAATTTATGGAAAATGGATCCAACGAAAGTTAGAAAAATCAGACTCCATCGCCGATGATCGAAAAGGAAAAAATCGTTCATAAAGTTTCGCAGATTTATGGATAATATTACATAACATCACAAACATGATGTTTTATAAACAAAACGCTTGTTTACCTACCTCCGTTCCGTCTGTTTTTTAAATGCTCATTAGACTCATATGAATGATTTTTCTGAAACATAACCCGGAAGATTATATACATTTTAATTTGTTTGTGCTATTTCTTTAAAAACATTATAGATGAAAATAAAATTAGTGTCTGAATGAGTATGTAACTATTGTTGATATTTAGTTACATGCATTTGTTTATACAAATTGAAAGTTTTCTTGATATTTTTTAATCTTTCATGACTTATAACTTATTAAGTACTGCAGATACACTAATAGATCTTCAAGACGATTTTATTGAGTGATAAAATATCTACCGAATATATCTTGACTGCCTATAGCTTAATAGCTTGAATAATAAACGCACTTTAATTAACAATCATATCATGTACTGTATTTTTTTTTCGATCGTAATATTTTATAAGATTTTATCTAAATTTTCATGAATATCCTTCCTTTCTGTGATTTTATTAGTTAACTTAGGCACCTGAAAGTTATCATTGTCCAATACAAAAACAAATTGACCCAAGTGTGGTCATACTTATTTCCCCAAGATCTCTAATCCTGAATATGCAATTCATCTCTTATATAAACAGTAATAACACTGATGTCAGCTTAATAGTTTGCCAGTATTCCGCAAAAACCAGGCTCTCGTTGATTCAGTATCTCAGCATTACAATGTCATATGTACTTAGGACTGCTCCGCTGAGTTGAGTTGGATTGAAACGGCACTGAAAGATTACCGAGGAACAATATCCACATAAATCTATATCAGATATGTTTTCCACATAAGACCCAAGGTTTTAATATAGTCTGGTGGTCTGCAAACTCTCATTTTCATGGATACCAAAATCGTGGGGCAAACCTTTTTTCGTGTCAGCCTGAACAAATCACAAAATAATTCTCTGGATGTCAGACTTTACAACTTCTTGCCTTCTCAAGAGTACGAGATTCTGAATTTGAACTGTTTCAAATTGAAACTCAAAAGACATATTCTCACTCATTGTTTTTATTCCATCAATGAATATCTGAATACGCCTATATGTCTCAATAACGTTTCTTAGTGAAAATCTGTGACGTTTTTTATATATTTCGATGTTTGTTTGTGTATGTGTTGTTTATACTATTTTAAATATTCTACTTTCACTTTTGGATATTTTTAACTGTCATATTACTTTCATTTTAGTATCTGAATGATTTTCCAAACACATATTTGTAACTTTGTCAAATAAATCTATCTATCTATGAAAGGTTAACCTAAAGACAATGAAGAAATACTTAGATGTTGATCCCAGACAGACTGGGCCACATAATATACCCAGAAAGAACTGGAAACTAGAATGAGTTAGTGCCCTTAGGGAACATAATATTTGATGGTACGAGAGCAGTTCTCAAACATTTTATTTGTAGACCACAAACTTTGGTAAAAAGAAAAAATGTTGCAACAGTCGATGGCCCATTCTTTTGATAGTAATTAGTTGCAATTTTGCTGAATTCAATGACAGCATTCATTCCATTTACAGGAAAGGTCTAGTATATAGACGGGTCCAAATTCCTTCAGACACCAGGCGACAGTGAAGACTTCAATAAGCCAGTGTCCGCGCAATAAGGAAAACTTTTATTATTGATTTCTCAAAAAAAACATTCGTGATAAAACTCTGCTTTATCCCAAACCAAATGCAAAACCAAATTGAATTTTATACGACCCTATACGAGGGAGATAGAAAGCATGCTTTGTTTTCAAAATAATATGATCCCAACACTTTATTTCCCTTGGTAGAATTCAAATTCATGGGGAAATATTGTTCAAAATCGAATGTTGATCCAGAAATTCGAATCATAGCCACCTATGACCAATTTCATATTTCAACTTTTTTTCCCATTTTTTCCTCATTGCCCTGTACAACATAAGGAATATTATGCTAGACGAATGGTATATTGTTAGATATGATGATATCACTCTCTGAATGTTTTCTATTTCTCCCTCCCATCGGAAAATCACATTAATTGAATTATGTGACAGGAATTTCACAAAAAACTTGCTGCAAATAGTAAATAAAACTGAATTGTCTCCAAGGTATGATGCCAGAATGAGAATGAATTTATTTTCACACTACGAATAACATTTTTAAGACAATCAGGAATTGTAAAATATGACAATTTTTGTATAGTTTTTTCGACCTCGATAACAATACCCAGCTTCCATAGTTTTGTTCTTTGAATTTTACTGTAAATGATTGAGATACAGAACATTTGCCGATCACAGTTGGCTTTGAAAACAAATTCATTTCTAATTGTAAACAAACCATTTATGACGCATAAAGAATAACTCACAAATCTGTAGCGTAATTTCAGTAGTTTTCAATTCAATCATGGCTGCTCGACAAAAGTATACAGGAGGGGTGCAGATTGTAATGATACATGGTGACAATTATCATATTTTGTAGAGACACTGCCAATATTTCTAATAAGACATCCAGGTAAAAACGTTCATAATTCGACGATTACAAAATTTTGAAAACATTCAGGAATCTGGATCGGTTTCGAAAAAATACAAAGTGACATAAACGACCGATAACTGAAAATGAAAAAACCCGTTAGAATATTATGCTGTCTACGTTGGAAATCCAATAATGTCATTATCGCAAAGGGAAAAAATCTTGGTATATCCGATCGATCAATGAGGAGAGTTCTAGGTAATAATAAATTCAAACCGTATAAACCAAAATTCATACACACTTTGAAACCGAGAGATCCGGATAATCGCTTGGATTTCTGTTTCTGGTTTCAGTTTATGATGGAAGATAATAGACAGTCTTCGAAAAAAATTCTTTACAGTGACGAATCAACCTTCACATCAAATGGGGTAGTCAGCTCCCAGAATTCGGGTGGTGGGCAGACAATAATCCCATTTTAGGATACAATTAGAGACCAATATCACTTCAAAGTTAACGTCTGGTGCGGAATTCTTAATGATATTATTTTTTGGACCAGTTTTTTTCAGTCAACCCCCGAATTCTGCAAGATACTTAAGAATGCTGCAGACGTTTCTCTCCGATTATTTAGATGATATTCCTCGGGACATGAGAGCTGGAATGTATTTTCAACAAGACGGTACATCCGTTCATTCTACGCTAGATGTGAGAAGGTGGTTAAGCGGAACATTTCCAAATCGATGGATTGGAAGATATTCCAATAACGCTTGGCATGCCCGGTCACCGGACCTCACTCCTTTGTATTTTTTCTTATGGGGATATCTCAAACAGAAGGTATATTCAAGAAGACCATTTAGAAAATATACGTCATTTGGAGAATACTATCAGGGATTGTATTAGGGGAATAGCTCCCCAGATACTAAAATGTTCATGATGGAATGCACCGCCGTACTTTGCAGTGTATTGAGAATGGAGGACTCCACGTAGAATAAAGCATAGGACATATTTGTTTCAAAAAATGTTATTTGTATTGTGAAAATAAATTTATTGGCATTCTGGCATCATACCTTGGAGATAATTCAGTTTTATTTACTATTTGCAGCAATATTTTGTGAAATTCCGTCACATAATTCAATTAATGTGATTTTCTGATGGGAGGGAGAAATAAGAAAACATTCAGAGAGTGATATCATCATATCTAACAATATACTATTCGTCTAACATAATATTCCTTATGTTGTACAGGGCGGTGAGGAAAACATGGGAAAAAAGTTGAAATATGAAATTGGTCATATGTGGCTATGATTCGAATTTCTGGATCAACATTCGATTTCAAACAATATTTCCCCATGAATTTGATTTCTACCGTGAGAAATAAAGTGATAGGATCATATTATTTTAAAAACAAAGCATGCTTTTCTATCTCTCTCGTATAGGGTCGTATAAAATTCAATGTTGGTGTTTGAAATTCAGGATTGGGATGAAACAGAGGTTTTTATCACGTTTTTTTTTTGAGAAATCAATAATAAAAAAGTTTTCCATATGCTACGGACTCTATGCCGGACACTGTATAATGCAAAAAAATTAATGACCTATTTGATACTTCCGTTAGCATTTCTAGATACTATTTAACATTGTTTTCGAGAACCAGTCTGTAAAAAAAGCAGCAGCATTGGCGCGATCGAGTCACGTGTGTCAGGTGCGGGAAGTAAAAACAATGATTATTCCAGCTTACAAGCGAAAGTGATAAGCCAAGCAGCAGCGACAATAAATGAGTACTCTGTCGAATTAGAGGGTGAATAAATATTGTCACAAACAATTGAAAAAATTTAATAAAAACTTACATGTCTAATGTTGCAGTAAAATACACGAATGAAAAAACTATTAAAGAAATATGAATAGATATGAAAGGAATATAAATAAATATATTGAAAATATTGTTTCTTTTTTCATACATACATTTTCACATATTGTTAGTTTATTAAAAATTTGAATGTGTATTACATACATAAAAAAAAATGTTTCTTCCATGTTTTAGATTACTGTAATCATTAGTATGAAAAGTGTAATTGTTTTATCAATGTGAAAATACTTCTAATACATTAATGTCCCGAGTTTTCAACCCAAATATGCACAAAGAAATTATGAATTGACTTTGAAAAATTTCCAAGTATATACCTACAAAGTAAATATCAATACTGCATTTTGAATTTGTCAATAATTTTCAAAAAAAAAATAATACTAGTTGTTAATTAGGTACAATAATAATTCACTTCTTCCCTTTGGTCCGTATGAAATTTCGTATTCGGGGTGCATTTAACGCGTGTTTGTACCTACAATACAAACGTGGTCACCGATTTTTTTACTTCCTCCATGTCATTTAAATTAGATTGGTGGTTTTTTTGCACCGACTCGTTCATTGTCATTCATTTATTATAGCGCACTTTCAACACTGGGCCTCTTTGATCAAGCTTCTACCCGCCGAATCACAATACAAATGGCCTTTGACGTTTGCGACCGAAACATTTAAACTATCGCACTTTGTAGGCACCCTTTGATCACAGCGGAATCGAGGATAGAATTCTGAGATTTTACCAAGTTCAACTTCTGATTCAGAGAGAAAACCAAGTCATCCCCATTAAGTAACATCAACAGTTTATTATTATCTAGATTTATTCCTTTGGCATCCCTCGCTAAGAAAAATTGTAATATCGCATAAACAAGGAAAAATAGTAGAGGGCTTAGATGCTCACCGGAGCACTCCAGTAGTAACATCACAATGGTTGATGTATCCTTCAGCACCAAGTATCCAAGAATTCTCATGAGGCTTTGTCATAAATATTTCTAAAAATGAAATAATTTTTTGGGGTAATTCCCGCTAAAATGTTTTGGCCTTGGAAAGAGTATGTACCAGTTTGTCCGATTCCGCCAATGCGGTGCTGTACCAAAAAAATTCTCCCCATAAGCCTTTTAAATGTTCCTCGAAACTTCGAAATTACAATGACCTGAAGGATGTATCCTTCTTTGAAAACTTCGACATGTTTTCTGTACATCAACATGAATTTAAAAAAATCGATCAGTTGAAACT